>VZTR01015525.1:348289-358331 GCA_013400775.1 Chaetops frenatus
AGTATAAATCTAGAGAACTGTACCCTATTATCTAAATCAAACTTATTAGTAGGCAAATGCAGACAGCCCATTTTCACAGATAAGAAATCCCATTCCAAAAAATTTGCTAATTTTTTTTTGCATTTTAAATGCACATATGCATTTGTGCTCATGTTAAATCTGAACCTACACTGAGTACTTAAAATGACATAAATGCTATTTTCAGGAATTCCACTAATTAATCCAGGTGTTTGTGAATCTGTCTTGTTTCATTGTGCTAGTGCATATGTACTAGAAAGTAGGGAAAACCACTTTATTTCCTGGGTTAGGTTTATTTTTCTTAATAAAAGAGGCATAAAAGATTAAAAAATAATTAAAAAAGCTGTTAACTTGCTTCATAATCTGATGCTTTGTTCTGTGAGTGTTTTTTTTTTTGAATAATGCCTTGCACTGTAGCATTTTGAGACATTTTCTTTTTTCAAGATGCCTTTTTATTCCTGTATTTGTTTTGTGGTTTTCTTCTGATTTTACGCACCTTTGTGTGGGTCTCAAATGCTTGGCTGAAGATGCCCTGAGCAGCCTGATCAGTTCTTTGGTTTTGCAACTTTATTGGCAAAGGAACAGCAAACAAGAACAAACCCACAAATACCATAAGATGCTGATAAAAAGCAAAATTTGACAGATGGTACTCTAAATTCTCATGATCTCTTAGGCACCTAATGCATCCAACTTACAGTAAGTCTGCAGGTTGCTTTAAACTATATGGAAGAACAGGTTCCCAGAGGATAAACCAGAAGATTTTGCTCTAGATTTAGATTTTAGCATTTGCTTTAGACTTGCTCTACAGTGCTTCCTGATTTCCTCCAGTTATCCATACCCGGGAGCTGGCTAGTCTGTATGATACATCCACCTTAAATCAGGCTGAGAGTGAGGAGAGAGGACAATGTGTGCCCAGGACTCATCCTTTCAAGGGGCAGGGAATAGTTAAATCCTGTATTCAGGTCTATTGTTTGAATGCAGCTTTTATGGTATCCCCAGTGGTGATGCTGCTTCTCATTCTTTTGCAAAGCCTGAAACATTGTCCTTGTTATGCAGAACTGAAATTTTGCATGGAGGTCAAATTTTTCTAATGAGAAAATTTTAGAAAATGCTGAACTGGAAAAATACATAGCTCTGTTGGAGCAGTGCTGGTTCATACCAGAAGAAAGCCTGCAAGTCCTGCAGGTCAGATTGGCTACAAGGCACCATCAAGTTTACTGACAAACTGGGCAGGTTTTCTGCTGCAAAAAGCCCACAAGTTAAAACCCAGACTACAGGAAAAAAGCAAGAAAAAGTGTTATGGCATATGGCCACTTTTCTTCCCCTCTTCCATCAGAATCAGATCCATAGTGATTCTTCATCCTGAATCTTTCATCACCCTTCTTTACCTTGTTTTTTTTCTTTTCTACTTGAAGTCTTTATAAAAAAAGTTGCAAAGACGTATTCTATGATGTGATAAAAATATATTGATCATAAAAGAGGAACTTATATTTAGGAGATGAAAAGTGTCTACTAAAATGAGAAAACTGGAAACAGGAAGATAAACACTTGTTTTCTTAATATCCAACAGCATCTTGAACTACACTCAGAAGAGAAAAGTAATTAAATGGACAAGAGCTGTCCAAAGCCAAAGGCTCTACATTGTTTTTCATTCTTCTGACTCCTTTGTTTAATAAGCACTCTGCTCTGAATACAGAGATTAATAAAAAGCTCCAGATAGAGATTAACATTTTGTTCAATATTCATTGTTTCACCTGACATAAAATGGAAATTAGAAGCACTTTGTTAAATGGACTGAAAATCGGAGAGGTTGTGTAATTTCACTGTACCTTCTATAAGTGGCTCTTAAAGATTAATCTGAAAAGCTGTTTTCTATCTGCCAAGAGCACTTTGTCCTCATGGGTACCTGTGAACTCTCCAGTCCAATAATATAATATGGTGGCTATATCTCCATACCCCTCTCCTCCCCTCCCCTCCCTTCCTATTTGCTATTTAAAACTGAAAATATTCCATGTAAAAGGCATGGTTTAAAAGGTACTGTGTTTTGTATTGTCTTCTTTCAAACAGTTTAATTCCAAGTGTTACTAGGACATGGATGTCTTGCTGTGAGTTCTTCAAAGAGTATTTCCCTTTTCTGTATGTAATGGACAGGTAGTAGCTGATGTGAATAAGATTAAAAGATGTTAAAATATGTCCACTATGTCAAATACAAAACTAATTTTTCATGAGAGTTGTTTTTTTTTTATTTCCAGTCAGCTTTACCTTAGTTTCCACTGGTGGGTTGAAAAACTCACAATTATCACAATGTGATGGTATCTTTTAGAGATGCTGTTGGCATTGCTTCAGGTTCTCAGAACAGGACTCTCTATTACCATGCTAGAATTCTCTTTTTTTTTTAAGTTGAACATATAACTAGTTCAGAGAATGATGTTGTACAATGATTTTCAGCATGGCATCTCACACCAATTTCATGCAAATATTTTAGGAGTTCAATTCCCTGAACAACCTTATATCTGAATAAGCAGATTATCCTGTGTTGGGTCCTGAGAACATCACCCCAGATTTGACACAGAAAAGGGTTGAGAGAAAATTTATATGTTGGAATTTTGGTGCACTGGTGGCATTTATTTTTTTTATTATAGATGATCCTCAGTAACTACTACACCTCCCTGTTCAGTAGAGTTTTATTCTTCAAAGAACAACAGCAAGTGGACTATTTAATCTCAGCAGCAGCAAAGCTCACCCCAGCGGCTGCATCTGAATTCTTTAATGTGGAGCACTGGGAAAGTTTCAGGTTATATCAGTCCAGTGATCTTCCAGAGGAGAAACTGTGCTGCTCTCCCACTACTACGTCCAACACTCACTGCTCATTTCCTAAGTGACACTACTGCTCTTTCAAGGGACACTTTTGCACTGCCAAAGTGGAAAGAGCAGCTTTTCTGTCTTCCTTCTGTTCTCTCCAGCTGTCTGTGCATCTTCTACTGTCAGGTTTTCAGCAATAGTCCCTTTGAAATGACCAAGTTGCACAAACTGTGGAGGAACAGAAAAGCTTTTAGAAGCATGCTTTGTTCTTGATAACACCCCTGCTCTGGGCTATTGTATTTCAGTCTGTAGGGAATTGCTGAGCTTCTCCAGGTGCCATTCCTTTTCCTTGCCAGAGATGTATCAGCTTGTTTTTCATGTTTTAGGTAGCTTTTCCCCACTAGGTATGTTTCTATAACTTCCTTTGTCAGGACTTTGCTGATTCCCTATTTACCTTGTATAGGAGACCTTTCCCTTACCTTCCCTCCACTCTCCTATTCCTTCCTCCAGCAGCCTTTCCAAAGTCTGTCTTGCACAGGCTACTTCTTTCCACTTGGCCAAGATGGTGAGCAATTTCTTCTTTTGCCATATTCTTTCTAGCTGTTAACTTCCCCTTCCTCTCATCCTGCCCTAGGTCTCACAAAATGTTGCACCAAGCTGCCTTTCGTGAGTGAATAGGTCTTGACAAGCTGTGCCCAGCTTGCTCCTGAGCCTGTGAATCAGCAACTCCACACTTTAATCATAGAAAAAAACATTTAAAAAATCTGCAGAAAATCCTGGGAATTTATGGTTCAAACTTTGAAATTTGGTGTTGAAGGGTAGTTCTTCACAGACTCGGTGCAAATTTAATTGGGTTTGAATCCAGCTTAGTGAGGAAAGAGACAAGAGTTGTTGGACAGTTTTTTCCAAACTCTTGTGCTTTCATCCCTGAGGACACAGGAAAAATTCCATTATGTTGCACACTGTTTCTTGAGGACTGTTTTTAACACATCACAAAAAATTCTGTGTATGTGGGGTACTATTGTTGCTAGCTCTCACTGTAAATATTCTTGGAATATTTGAAGACACAGACATGAGTCATAAAACTTTCTGGTTACTCAGACAGAAAGGTGTTTTATAGACACAACATTCTTTAAAATGTCCACATTGCCAGTAATTGCAGTATCCCATAAAAGTTATATGTTAAACAGAAGAAAGATCAATTGTGGATTGCAAGCAAAATTGCAAAGCACAACTTTTTCTAGTAAAACAAACAGTGAAAACTAACAGTATAAGCATGCTTTAAATTATAATGCATCATTAAATTTCTTAACAATTGTGAATTTTTGGGCTGAAAAGAGTCACAGAAGTGAGCATTAATTATAAAGCTCTAAGAAAATAAGCTTCTGTGTTTGATTTTACACCATACTTAGATTTACAATTTATATATATATATATTTAGTTTGAATTTAATGTGCTGTGAATTAGTTGTATTGTACAGACATTACATCTAAAGAACATGAAAACTTCTTGGCTTTCTGGCAAATATATGGCTGCTATAAATTAAAGATGTTTCATTGAATGGAAGAAATTAAAAGTCTGGATGACAAGATATTGTAATAAATGTGAATTGATTTTCATGGCTCCTCCACATTGTTTAATGCAAAACAAAACATAAATTTTTGAATCAAAGTAGCTATATTTGAGTGGGTGTGTTATCAGGAAAACTCAGATATAATGAGACAACCCTTAAGCCAGCAAATATACATTCCAGTTTTTAAATATCACTCTGCAAAGGACAACATAAAATTTCCACATCTTTTTACATTTAAAAAATTGTGGAGACCTGAATGCTGAGATGTTTTCTCTTGTCATCATGTGACTGCATAATTCTGCTGAGAGACGAAAAGTGCAGAAGCTCAGATTCACTGTATACCTGTCCAGTTCCTTTTGGTTGCACTGTCAAGCTCTGGGGCTATTATTAGTTTAGTTGCAGAGTGTGTTTTAGAGATATCAAGTTCCCCCTAAAGTGTGAACCTTGGTGTGAATGTGTATGTTACTGAAACCCTGAGTTTCATCCTGCTGAAGCACAAAGCTTCAGATGTTTTAACAGGTTTCTTCATACAAATGGTCTGCAACCCAGTTAGAAGAAACTTGTTATATTTCCAAATACAAGTAACTCATCTCATCTCATCTCTTCTCTCCAGGACATGATCAGTGATATGAGCTTTTTCAATCAAAAGTGACCATTCAAATATTCATTATCTCAATGTATGGAAATAATACTTTTTGCTGGTCTGTTAATTTCCAGAAGGCCAATAATCATCTGTGTTCTTTGGCTTTTTCTTCCTCTCTTATTCTCTCCCATTTGCCTTTAACATTCCACAAAGGCTGACCATGTCTAGTATGCCAGCTAAAATAACACATCGATGCAAATGTGGACTAGTCCTGGGTGTTTATTTCAGAACAGAGATGTCATCTTTGAAATATAATTTCCTATCTGAAAATGTTCCTAACAGAAATGGGAATCCTCCTAGTTCTGTTGCTGAGCCAAAATACTGAAACTCCATAGAGGACACTGCCAAACAAGAGTTATCTACTGGTACTAGTAATAGAAGACAGAAGATATAGATGTTCAGTAATAAACATTCATTTATACCAAGCAAGCAGGATGTCCAAAAACTGCAACAAAGCTTAAATTTAAAAATCAGATTTAAAATCCTTTTTCAGCTGCTGCACAGATGCTGGTCTGTAAGGGAAGATTCATTACTATTGACTGCTAGGTAATGTCTTCTGTTCTGAGTCCAAAATGTTTCTTAGGAGATCATTTGTGTGTGCTAGTCTATATATACTTCCAAGAACAAGGCAGAATAGAATAAAAAATGGAGTGATAAAGCTTTCTCAAGACACAGCAGCCTTAACATGAAAGGCAGCCACCATTCAAGGCTTTCCTACAGACTGGAAGGCACAGCTGTCCTGTGAAAGGCCAGAAGAGGGAGGAGATGACTGCAGCCTGTGGTCAGATTGGGAGAAAGGAAAGTGGGGCAGGGAAGAGAGAGCTTAGAGGAACAGGATTTGAATGCTCACCTTCAGAAACAACATACTGAGTTTGGAAACATTCTACCTGAATATGAGGAAGAATCTCTGAACTGTGGGGGTGACCATGCCCTGGAACAGATTGCCCAGAGAGGCTGTGCAGTCTCCCTCACTGGAAATGTTCAAGGATCTTGTGGACACAACCCTGTGCCGTGTGCTCTGGGATGGCCCTGCTTGTACAGGGAGGTTTGACCCATTGTGATCCCCTCCAACCTGGCTCTTTCTGTGATTCTGTGCTTGCTGAATAAAATACTGTCTTTGGAGACATGCCTCCTGTAATAATCTTGCATCTATGCCACGCTGTTGTTGCTAGAGGTAGACAAAGCGTCTGAATCCAACAGCAGGCAATTTTATTTTAGCTCCAAGGCAGTGAGAGGGAAGAAAGGCATCCTCTGGGAAAGTGATGAATGACAAAACAGTTAAGTCTCTTCAGGTTAGCTAAAAAAGTGAAATAAAAGGAATTACAGCATATTTCCAAATTCTGAATGTTCTTTCCTTCTCCACACATCAACTAAAATTATGTTCACCTTAACGACAGGGTCCAAATATTATCTCTTGCATACTGATCACATGACCTCTTGCAGTACTGTCAGCATGACCTCTATGTCAAGGCCAATTTTTTGAGTCCAGAAAAGAATCACACAAAGAAAGACTAAACCTGAGGTGACTGGTAAGCTAATGTTACGATATATTCTTCTTCTAGCAGAGAAAATAAGAAAGGGGGATGACTGAAGAAACATCAGTGCCTAACTTTTTAAAGTGGTGGCCCAGTATAACTTAGAAAAGCTCCTAACTCACATGGAAACAGAAGTATAGTGAAATAAAGTTCTCCAGACCTTTTGTCCCATTTAATAATGTCTTCATTTTACCCCACCGTGTATTAGCAAGCCTGAGAGATTCTTTAGAAACCATCTCTTTAAATTCCTCTCTTAAACAGCATCTTTCTTTCTCAGATGTGAAATGATTGCAGATGTTACATGGTGGTATTTCCATTTATGAAATGCTAACTGGTTTTTTTGGTCGGGGCCCTGGAAAATCCTCTGTAGCCATTGGATTAATCTCAAAATATGTCTTTGTGGGCAACATTTTTGTTAAGGGACATTGGGAGGCGTTCTGGTGTAAGCCTGGCAGGCAGGTAAGCCCCACATAAACACTCCTTCATCTCACAGTGAGAGAGGGAATGTAGTTGGAAGTGTAAAACTGACAAAACTCATGTGTTGAGATAAAGACAGTTTAGTAATAAACAACAACATCAAAAGAAAACAACAAAGGAAAAATCTACACCAACAAACCAAAATAGTAAGAAGGAAAACAAGGAATGAAGAAAAGAAAAACAAACCCAACTTCTCATCACTAACAAATGACCAGCCAAACCTAGTACAACAGGACAGTGTAAACATTGCCTTCAGGTATTGAGGAAATTTTAGAAGAATTTGAACTCTACAGGCTGCCTTTGGGAACTGAAACTCTCAGAGAAGCTCCATCCCAACACATTAAAAAAAATAAAAAAGAAAATGCAATCTTTCCTCATCAGCTAAACCATTGGCAACAGCTCTTGAGAGCCAGTTGCTCTTAGGGTTTTTTACTTTGTTGAACTCTCAAGTGCTGCTGCCAGACCTTTATCTCAGATAAAGGAGTGTGGAAATTATGTGTAATTTGGCATTCATATGAGCTAAAAATACTAATCCTGCTGGATCAAAGAGACTTGTTCAAACAAACACACAAGCAGAGAAATAAATTCTTCAGGCTTCTCAGAATATTTACAGAGTAGGGAGGATATTGCTTTTCAGAGGTTGAATTTATCTTCTCTCTGAAGTGAAAAGTGTACTTCATAACAGTAGAGTATTCATGAAACTTACTCTAACCAGAAGAAATTATCTGAAAAAATATGTTATTTAGCTGTTAGTTTGCCAGGATTTTTTCCAGAAGTAAACATAACAAAAACACCTCTTTAAAAAATAGAAGAGAAAAGGAAATTATTTTGTTCAAAATTTTTTTCATTTTCATCAGAATATCAAAATTTCTTCTATCTACCTGGTGAAGATTTGACTGCACAAATTGTGGACAATCTGAAAGAGATACAGATATTATAGAAATAGCTTAAATTTTAATATCTATTGAAAAGTATACAATGTTATTAGACATTTCTTATAGAAAAAAATACCTGTAAACTCTGTTGAACTAGTGTGATTTTGGGAATATATCTAAAATTACTTGTAAGAAAAGGGTAAAAATAGAAGTTTTAGTAGGCTTGCTTAGTTTGAAAAATAGAAATGAAGTATATTTTCCTAATAAGACTGACTGAAAATTCAAAACCCTTAAAATGTATGGTGTGCACAATAGACTCTACTTGCAAGACAGCTTGTAGACATAAAGAAGATGCTTTTAAGGATCTAATTTCCTTCAGAAAGAAGTTTAGACTATTTATTAATATTTGTATGTCATACAATAGCTAGCAAAAACTAATGATAAAAGTAAAAGAATAAAATTCCCACCCAGAACGGCCAGTTTACCCTCATTCCTCAAAAGCAAAAAAAAAACCCCAAATAAAAAAACCCTTTAAAGAAACATTCGAGCTGTATTACCTACAGAGATTAAAATTAAACTACAGTTTTACAAAATTTATAGCTACCTAATTTCATTTTGGATGAACTCAGAAGAAAACTGCAGAAGACAAAATTTATATATCTGTTTATTCAGCCGTCTCTAGACTATCACAATTAGAAAGAATCTTTGTGTGAATTCATACTTTGCTTCTTGAATAGCTAGGAATCACACTGAGACCTTACAGGAGGACTTGGCAGAGACTTCTCTAGGGAACAGGACACGAGATATTTGAGTGAAGACCCTTTCTGTGAGGTTATCCAAATAGGATCATGGTCAAAGACACAAAACTCCTGGGCATACATAACGTCTTCCCATGCCTGTTACTGATTTTCAGCCAACAACAAGACAAGTTCCAGTTTGTGAATCTGCTCTTTTCTGAGACTTCAGCTTCTTCACATGCCGCCTGCTGCTTCAGAACTCAGCTTTAACTGCAGCCTCACATCACCTTGGCCCCCTTCCCAGCCCTGTTGAGCTCTCCATGCTGCCTCTTTATATGCTCATTTTCCCTTTGAACCCCTCTTTAGAATACTGCAGCATCCTCTCAGCTGCAGTTCAGGTAGACCCAGCCCATCCTGGGTGGCTCCCCCTCTGTCACAGAGCTGGTGGAACCTGGGCCATGGGGGCACCTGCTCCCCATCACAGGGACTTTGGGCTGTCAGCTGCCTCGAAGGGTTGGTTGTATCTTGGCCAGACCCTTGTGAAGGACTTGCCACCCTTTTGGAGGAAAAGATTTGGGCAAAGGGACCATGTTTTCTGTAGAGGAGAGGAGGGGGGCAATGGTTCTGGGGATCCCATAAGATATTTGTGCACAATTTAAAGAGTATGTAGAGAGTCATAATCCTGCAATACTTAAACTCCCAATTTAAACCATGGTGAAATACTGATGGGTTAATTATTTTGATGGACACAAACTGCACAATTTTTGCTGTATTCCAGCCCACTCATTTGGGGTTAGGTATCATTGTAGCTGCATGTCAAAACAGAGGCACATTTTTGACCTTGGCAGCAACTTGTCAGTAATGATTTATCGTTCTCTCATTTACACAAATGAATTATCTCTACCTTTCTCACACAAATTTTTAGGAAATACTTTAATAAAACATTCTGTTGTGATAATTTCACCTAGTAAAATTAATTAAAGCATTTAAAAAAATGTGCCCTATTACTGTACTTTAAAGTCTTTAGGAGTCAGTCAAAACATTGTTATTTTGCCTGCATTATTGCTTCTAATGATTACTCCTGTAAATTTGCTGGTCAATATATTTCAGGCTTTTTAGGTCTTTCCAAAAGGTGCACAGAAGGTATTATGTTTGAATAATACGAGGAAGAGAAACTGGTATTTTCAATAATACTCTAATGTTTTCATATAGGTGTATTGATTGTGAAATCAACCTTTTAATTTTTACAGCACCTCCTATTGTTTTGAGAGAATGTGACTGAAAAAAAGGAAAATAGAAGTGTTTACCAAGTTTATATTGCAAATTAAATATTTTATAGAGGTTTTTTGTTTGTTTGTTTGTTTGTTTGTTTTTTTTTTGTT
>VZTR01015525.1:358409-387234 GCA_013400775.1 Chaetops frenatus
TCCATTTTGAAAGTAAAGTAGTTTTCACTTTTATATACTCTTGGTTTCTTCATACTCACACACACAAAAAAATTAAAAACCAAAACAAAAAACATCACCGAATTACCCTTTCTCAAGAAATTCATACTGAAAGTGAAACTATAAATTAGGGATCTGATATATTGCTATGGCAACAAATGCTGTCTTCCTGCAGCCCATGAAGCACCAATGCATAAACCTTTACACTGGAAGTTTTAAAACTCTGAGATTCTTGTTAAAGAATTATAAGTTGTGTTGTCAGTCATCAATTTCTGCTAATACCTACAGCCCCTCTCCAAGGTAATATATGTGAGATTAAAGTTTTGATCCATGGCATTTCTAGGGTTAAAATCAATCTTCACAGAACTGGGAACTTTCCTAAATAAGAAAGAGTATCTAGCATAGATGTTTGGATGAAAGATCTATCACAAACAAACAAATAATGGTTTATATTTGGTTAATTTTTACAGGTATTTTCAAACAACAGCAATGCTCCAAGCAAAAGACTAATGACAGAAATTGTCCTTTAGTTAGTTTTCCCCTCTAAATAGAAACATGAGGGCTGTGATAGGGTCAGAGATACCTATGGTATACCGCTTTACCACAGAAAAGACTGATATATTGTAGATCTTTTTTCAACCTTGAAGGTTTTTTTTTCATCACCGAATTACACATCATTACTTCCTCAATGTAATACCCAGTTCTTACCCAGCCAACAACTTTCATTAGTCTCCAACAACCCATTTCCTCACCAGCTTCATATTAGAAGTGTCCAAAGACAGCTTCAGTCTTACACTACACACACAGGTCAATAGAAGACAAACACTCCAGATCATGAATGAGCTTTGTTTAAATTTCACTCTCTTAATTTTAATTCTGCACTCTGTGAGCACAGAAAGCTTTTTAATTACATAAAGGAGGAGATTAAACTGTGGAGACAAGAGAAGGGTAAAAGGAGGGATATGTATTTTGCTTTAGGCTTTTTATCTGAGAGTGAGCTGAGCTGGGATTGCTGCTAGTGAAAAGAAGTGGGACCAACACTGATGTCCCATTTAAGTCTGTCATAATTTCCTTCCCACTCTATTTTTGATGTGCACTGGCAATATTATGCAGCTAATGTCTCTGGTCTAAATTGTCTCTCTAGAAGGGACCTTTCCCAGAAGGCAGTTTCAAGAAGGAGCTTAAGCAATCTGAAATTGTTCCCTTGAGAAGACTATTTCCCTATTGCTGCATAGACACCTAGTGAGACTTGCTGGGTAATTTGGGAGGTTCTGTTAATACTGAAGTTTTGTTGTCTCAAGTCCTCACCACTACTTTACACAGATCCAACAGTTAGACAAAATATCTTACCTTACCCAGAATAGCAAGACCAGATATTTTTTCTGATACTCTTTTGCTCCATTCAGGCATCTGCATCCTGATGGATGGTCTGAGGGAAATTATAATAAAGAAATTATGGAACAAATAGAAGTAATATCACTGAAAATCTACGTTTACTCTACTTCAGAAACAATATATTCATAACAGCATATTTGGGTTGGTCTCTACTCAGGAGACTTGGCCCTGTGGTGGAGAGGTAAGAGAAAACAGCAGGAGAGATGCTCTCCAAGAATGACAAAGATTTCTGATCATGTAGGGCCACAGTTATCACCATGCTACCTTTTTTTTTTTTCTGGATGAAAATTTGAAAGGTATATTAAAGAGATGGTACCAGAAAGTAAAGCACAAAATTTTCTCCCCAGGTGGGTGTGTGGGCTCAGACACTTAAATTTTCCTCTATGCAATAGTAATGCAATTTCTGATTATCAAAAGACTACTTTATCTGCACCCATTTATTTGCCAGAAAACAATGTAGAGGGTTGGTTTAGAGTCTTCTCAGTTCAGTGAGTTTAGTTTCAGTAAACTATCTTATGAAGAAACTTTGGGCTATTTAACTATATTTAAGTACTGCATACTTCAGCTAATACAATATATTGAATATATAGCAAGTGTAGTCTGTCTTCAGAACAAATGTCAGATCTTATACTGCAAAAACAATGCACTGTACAATGCCTGTTACACTGTCTAGAAGCTGAAACATGTTTTTATGGCTTAAAACTTTACAGAATAAGAAGTTCTCTGATCTCTTGTTCAAATGGTAAATCAGCTTGAGACCAGAAAGGGAAGGAGATTTCTTGTGTATATTAATGATCAGTGGGAACTAGAATGGCAAAATATGCTTTAGCTGCAGAAAATTTCAACCTGGAGTTCTGATGACCCTCTCAGAAACACTGTAACCTTTAAAGGAAACAGAATTTGTTGCTAATAGGAAAATCAAATTTAATACCTTATGTGCTGCTGGTTTCCATTACATAAAAGAATTCCATTAAATTGAAATAACTTGTGTATGAGAAATTCCATAAATGTAATTTACTGACTATAACTAGAGAAGAAACCACTTAAAGAAGAATTAAATTTTGTAAACCTTCCTCTATAATTATTCAACAAGTCTTTAATTCAAGCAGATTAATGCATTGCACCATAGTATGGCATATTATTCAGCATTCCTGAAGACAGGGACATTAGAAATAAATTTCAGGACTGTGTACATGGAGTGTTGTAGTTAGTGTAAATGTCGGATGGGGTGAGTGGGCCAAGAATAGCTTGTTCTGCAAATTCGCCTAGGTGTAAATAGAAAATTACTCTTCTAATTAAAATTGCAATGTATTTTATTACTATAACAGTTTTTACTGCTGACAGTAAAATTTACACATTCTTATGTATAATTACAGTTCCAAATATTAATTTATTTTAGTGTGACTTTTTTTGCAGCTCAGTAAATCATTCAGATCAATATTTCTCTGAGAGACCTCCATTAGTTTTTAGAGCTGTTGCTTCTATATTTCCACAGCTAGTGATTCATTAAATACCTTGCTGCAAACTGAAGGAAATTACTTTTGTTTCCTCCTTTTCAACTGAATGTTTCAATGAAAGACACACTTGGTTCCTTCCCTGTGAGTTAGTTTTGGGGCATTTCATCACAGTTATTTTGAAAAGTGACAGTGAGACAGATTTTTTACGTGGAATAGAGATTTGTAAATTTCAAAACAACCCCACTTGAATCAGATTACTGTTGCAGTTGTAGACTTGTTGAAAATATATTAATGTATCAGAGAATAATTCCACAAAAGAAGTTATCTTCCCTATTGTGCTACCCACTCTTTCCATGAAACACATTTTCAAAATTCTGTTTTTCCACATTTACTGCCTGTAAGTATTAAAAATAGGTTATGGATCTTCTCTTTTAACCAGGGTTGCAGGAAAACAACAACAAATAGCAGGGAAGTCAAAATAATACTTCTACTTTGCTGTGATTTACTGGTTTTTGTGAAGTGTGAATTTCAAAGTCCAGTTAAAGCAGTCTTTAGGAAACTGTTATACTTGTTTTGCTTTGCCTCAAACCCAAAAATGCTAAAGCAATCAAAAAGTAACTTATCAGAAAGAGACATAGAGAAAAAGGCTTCATGAGTGGTGAAGAATGGAATTAAAGTGTCCATGGTGTTTGGTCCTGGAGGGCTATTTAGAGTCTGATTTCTAAAAAAGATGCACTTTCACAACGAGGGCCATTCTGCAGAGGGGTACTAATAGGACCTCCCTCTTCTATCTTGCTATATGTAATGTCTGATATAATTTTAGCCTTTATCTCTTTCAAGTCTGCCTGAAATTGCCCTGGGTTTTGTAAAAGTATTAGGGAAGAAAGGATGCACACATTCACATCTATGAAGAGAGTGCAATCTCATAACCTCATTTGCCAAGACCTAAAGTGGCAAGAGCAATTCTTTGATTTTGTTATTTACTTTGTATTTATGGTCCTTTAACAAAATATCTTAACAAAAAGCATTAAAGAGAATGCTGAGAGGCAGGAAGGTTAAATGTACATTTCTACGGGAGGTTCAGGTATAGTAAACTCTAATTATGCTTTCAAAAATCTGGACCAGTCTTGAGCAATATGTGGCCTCCACGCCACATGTTCTTTCATTTATGGACCATACTCTTCAGTAAGAACTTGGGTAGTTCTGATCTTATCTATCAGTCACTTTCTCAAGCCACTCTGCAGATCCATTCTACAAAGCCAGCCACCAAAGTGGCAAATGCAGAAAAACTGAATAATTTTTTTGTAATGGTCCATACAGGAAGGTGGAAGAGAAAGCTCTGCTTTGGTAGGGAGAGATAGAGGGTGCAAATAAATTTATTTGAAACTCACTGCTGATAAACTAAAGTGCCTGAAAGTCTATTCAGAAGTTTGATTGGGCATCTGTGATCTAGAATATTTCAATAACCTCTGTAAGTACACAGAGGAACACAGAGAAGTTCCCACGTGTGCTCACAAACACACACACATTTGAAGTACTATGTTAGAACTTCAGGATTTCATTTTATTATTTCCTCCTATAGAGTTACTGTTGGCATTATTTTTATCTTCTTTTAATATCTTATGTGGATACAAAGACCAGACTGAACACATCTTAAATTTTATTGAAGTCAGTGGAGCTAAAGCAGATAGCAATTTTACTTCTTGCTTTCAGTAATTCAATCCAACTCCCATGTAAGAAATAATTAATACAGTGTGCAGTTAAAATAATTAAACATATATGGATAAATGTTAAAGCATTTTAATTTTTTTCTTTTGCTTATGATGTAATTTAAGAAAAAAAACAATATTCTAACTTATTCTTACTTATTTGTATTCATCAAATACAGAAAATGATGAGAAAATGCTTTAATAGTCCACTAAATGCTCTGAGAAGAAAATGCATTCAGAATAAGTTATGTTAACAGTATTTGTCCTGATCAGATCTGTGTAAATCCAGCTTTTAAAAGAAGTATTTATCCCATGGCTCCTCTTCCTATTGAAAGTATGAAGGAATTATGCCAAAAAAACGTAGTAGTTAGTAAAAATGAAAGCTTTATAAGAAATGAAGAACTTTACAGTGACCACATAATAGTCTGGAAGTAAATCATGTATAGAGATATATTTAATTTATTAGTATGTGTAATGACACCAGATGAAAACTGAAAATGGATACATCTGATTTGGGTTCTGTGACTGATTTGCATAGAAGGTGATTTTATCATCTGCCTACTATGTCTAATAATACAGCAGAAGTTTATGTGTCTTAATTGGTTTGGGTTACTGGTTCTTAAGTATACACTGTGTAATTTTTCCTTGATATCAAAACCCATGGTTGACTGAAACATAATTTGCAATTCATCTTCCATTTCAGTGACTCTGTTAATTCCATTCTATCATTCCTATCAATGACTAAATGACACTAAATGAGCATTCAAAGTAATTTGCCTTGAATTCTTTGCTTTGTGACTTGTATCCTATTTTTGAGTTGATTGACAGCATGGGAGAAACAACAGTTGTTAGAAACTGTTCTCTTTACTTCTGAAATGCCTCACTAAAGAACAGATATGTTAATTAATTTTCTTCTTGTTTTTTCTCTCTTGTCCTATTTTTAGCCTGCTCTTGTTTTACCACTTAGAAGTTCTGATTCCCTAAGTCTTCAAGAAAAACTGCAATTTTACAGGATAGACAGATATAAAGTTCATTAGTGTCACATGAGACAACAGACCACCACTGACAAAATACCATGCAGCTTCCCTTGGTGGTTTGAACTAAGATTTTTCCTAAAATTGTGGAATCTTTAATGGAAGTTGTATATCAGGAAATCCAGCAAATGGATGTATGAAAATACAGGAGACTGATAAGGTTTCTTATGTAAGGACATTCAGCCCAAAAATAGCTCTCTGGATGATTAGGTTTACATATTAAGAGAAAAGAGTGAGATATAAGCAAAAGTTACTGACATATTAAAAGAGAAGGGTGAGACGTAAGGAAAAGTTGCTGGATATATTTATTGCAGGACTTTGATAACTGGGAACTCATATTACATGGGATCAGATACTGGAATCAATATAAAGACTCTCCGTTTTCTCTATTAAAAAAAAGAGAGAGGAGGCAAAAATAAGATTTGCAGGCAGAATCAATTTGAGAACACGCAGGAAATTTAAATGTGAAAACCAAGTAAAACACTGTGAGATACACCCATTGTTTATGTTTAACCTGTTGCATACTTGCAGATTTCCGTAGTTTATTTGAAGTCAACATAAATTTTTTCATTTATTGAAAATCAGTGCTTGCAACTACAGCTGATAGCTCTATTTCAGTGTATCATTAGTACTGTAAAAACAGTGAAAGCTTTTTAAATTAAAATGTAGATAAAAAAAATCAGAATTATTGCATACTAAAGGGTGTTCAGTTGTAGCTTGTGCAAATACAAATATTTGACATCAGAATATATGGAAAAGAAATCCTTTCAGTGCTTAATTACATTGGGCAGTGACGAGTCTTGAAGGTTTGCACAACGGTGGTTTGTTCTGAAAAGTCACAAAAGGGGCTGGTCTCATCTGATTTTATTAAAATTATCTCAGATAATTTAGAAATTAATAGGTTGACCTGAAAGTTGGAGAAATATGAGTAAATGCCTGATATATTAATGATCTCATTAAAATTAATCCAGATTCATGTCTGGCAATACTAATAAGGCAATGGAAGTGTGACATTGGGGATATTTGTTCTGATCTCAGCTGACTGGGGCAGAATTCACATGTCAGTGTTCTCATCAATTAGGCCTCTAGTAGGAGAATAAATGAAAGACTACTCTTCTAGCACACTACAGTCAATAAAATCAAGTAGTGTTAAAGTGTTACAACACTCTCCTAAAAATAGACAGAAGTCCCTGAAATTTCTCCAGTGCAATAAAACGCTATAAGATGTACAGCTAATGAGAGCTGGATATGGAGAATAATTTAGGATGAAAATTCTGCCCCTGTAGCCCAGACATTTTAGAGTTTTTTCTGCTCAGAGATTGTGTATTTGTAATACGCTGCCTTGATTAATGTTGGTTTTGAAGCTTCTGTGACTATGGAAAACACGTGGGTGAGCTTCTGTACAAGCCAGGTACAGCTTTAACAAACACATCTGTGCTAACAGATGTTGAAGGGAGAGTAAGAAAGAACCCAGTCCTAAGGGATTTTAAGAAACTGAATTTAATGAGAATTGAAAGTTCTTAGTATCACTTTAGGACTTCAAATAAATCAGTTTTGCACCAAACTGATTGTTGGATTAAATTAATTCCTCTACTTTGAATTCAGTTGTGTTCCACAGTACACTGAAAACCTTCATCAGTTTTGCTCAAGAACAAGGAAGAAAATATACAGCACCTGATTAAAAAAAATTACTGTTTGATATAAGTAGATGAATTATGATATAGTCCCTTTTTACTTGAGGATCTAGGGGCCGTAACTGGTGAGCAGATCAAAAAGATACCTGTTGAATAGGAACCCATAAAGGAAATACATAGTGACCATTTTGTGTATTTGGTGCTGCAAATGCAAATGAGTGATTTTTGCAGCCAGAGATAAGTAGATACCTGCATTTATTATTTGAGTAGTTTTTAGAAAATGTTTGGAAATGAAAAAAAAAAGGTAAGGGATAAATAGTAATTTTAAGACTGTTTCCTTGGAACAATATTTCCTGCTTATCACAATTTTTATTTTATTATGCTGTACAAATATATGTATACATTAAATTATTTTTGTTTATTTTTATGTAATGATGGGAGTCTATGTTGAACCCTAAAACTTGTTTTATATTTTTTCTTGTGAAGGTGTGATTTTTAATATTCCAGTGTGACTGGGAAGATATAAATGCTGCAAGTAAGTTGCTGCTGGAGTAATAAAAGATTAATTAGATCATGTAGTATTGTAATCATCAAGAATAAAAGTTTGACTTAAAAAATTGGATTGTAGAATACGGAAACATTGTTCCAGATATGAGCACTCCTAAATCTCCTCTCTTATTTCCTTATAAATCACATGCAGTTTTCAATAATTGCTGTGCTCAGTGTTATTTTTAACCTATGTTAAAAACAAAACAATCCTTAATTAAATACCACGTCTTTAAGTGTTATGAGACATTGAGTTTAATTATTGCTCAAGCAGTGGTGAGTGGAAACTGTATTTGCATTTACAGACATAAAATTTACAAATAAACTACACGTTAGCATGATAGACACTATTGTACCAATATTTTCCATTTCAGAGGTGGAAACTAAGCCACAATCCAGTCATTAATACCCATATTATTCTATTCTCTAGATGACAGACTTTCTTCCAGTGCTACCTGAGGCTGATCTTCCTTAAATTTTCACTGTCAGAGTGAGAGGCACACAGAAATAAGCAGCATCTTCTATGCAGTTGCAGAACCTAGGCAGCTGGGAGAACTCAGAAACAGCCCTACAGGATCTGCAGTCACTCCCAATATAAATTCACTGAACTTCACCTGTGGATGGAACAGATGATCAAAAGCTCAGTGCTAATAAATATGGAAGATGATATACACTGGCTCAGGTTGAAGTTTGCTTTTTACTATAAGGCTAAGTAGTTCTTCTCAGAGGCTTTTAGAAAACATGACAACATCTGGTGCAAACTGAAAGACACTAGCAGTTTGTCACCACAGGTACAGATAGTTTTCCCATAGCTCTCAAATTCTTTCCTCTGTGGCTCATTAGTTTACTTCTGGCTACATTATTCCAGGCCAGGTTGGATGGGGCTCTGAGTGACCTCGTCTAGTGAAAAATGTCTCTGCCAAAGGCAAGGGGATTGGGTGATCTTTGATGTCCCCTCCACCCAAGCCATTCTATGATTATATGAATCTAATGAAGATGAATGCTAACTTCTGACTTCCAGTTGTGATTTGCTATGCCTGGACTAGAAAATACTCTGCAGACAAAACCCTGACGTAGAAGTCATCTTCTATGAAAAAGCACACGTCCATAAGCTGTTAACTTCCAAAATATGACAGTCATTTCCATTCTATGTACTGGGAATGCTCCCTGACTGTTCCCAGAACATGAGCAAGAGTTTATGGGAGAGGCAAGACAATGGCAGGGAGTATTTTCTCAAGTTAACAGCAGAGATGATTGAGGTTCCAGTGCCCAGGAACATTTGGACCCTAGAGGGAAGAGGGATTCAACAGAACTAGGACAGCTTACTACAGCCTCAGAAACAGTTCATCCCGACAAGCAGGAAGTCAGGCAAAATTGGATGAACAAGGAAATCCTAGCAAATCTGAAACAATCAAGAGAAGAAGCATGCAAAAGGTGGAAACAGGGATAGATATCCTGGGAAGAATGTAGAGACACAGTCTGAGCATGCAAATCTGCAGTTAGGAAAGTCAAAGCCTACCTAGAATGGAACCTGGAGAGGCATGTCAAGACATCAGGAAGGGCTTCCTCAAGTCCATAAGCAGAAAAAGGAAGACTGAGGAAATGTGTCCCCACTGTTTAATTAGGAAGGGGCCCCAGTGGCACAGGACACAAAATAAAGTGCTGAGTGCCTTCTTCACCTTAGTCTTTACTAGTAAGACCAACCTTCAGGAATACCAGGCTGTGGAGACCAGGCTGGAACATCTGCAGCAAGTTAAAGCTACTGTTGATGGAAGAGGATCAGATCAGATAATACTTAAGCAAACTGGTCATGCAGAAGTCCATGGGCCATGAGACCAGGGGGAGATGGGAGATACCATTGTGAGGCCATTCTTAATTATCTTTGAATGATTTGCTAGCTGGGAGACAAATCTGAGGTCTGGAGGGTAAAAAAAGTCACTTTTGTTTTCAAGAAAGGCAACAAAAAGGACACTGGCTGATCAGCTTATCCTGTAGACCATTTTCAGAGACATGAAGGATAAGAAAGGGATTTGGAGTAGCCAGCATGGATTCACAAAGGGAAAGTCATGCTTAATGAAGCCAATCACCCTCTAAAGTGAAATGGCTGGCTGGGTGGATGAGGAAAGGGCTGTGGATATCACCTCTTTGCTATGTCAGAGGGTCATGCTGCCATCCAGAGTGACACTGGCAGGCTGGAAAAGTCAGCTGACAGGAACCTCTTACAGTTCAGCTGAGGGAAGTCTAAAGTTATGCTGGAGAGGAACAATGCACCACTGAGTCTGGAAACCACCCAGTGATGCTCTGCAGAAAAGAAACCATGGGGTCCTGGTGGACGCTGAGATGAACATGAGCCAGCAAATCATTCTTATTAGATATGAGAAATAAAAGCTGTTAACAAGTCCTCTTATTTACAAACTCTTACACTGAAATATGGAAAGATGTTTTCCACAATTCTGGATTTCAAAGAAAAATCAAGTGGTTTTTTTCCTGTTTCAAGATCATGTATTTTCTCTTTATTCTCTTTCACTTAGTTTCCAAGCTGTTTCTATTTTTGTCTCTTTAGTGTTGTTATAAATGAGGCATTTCAGCTACTTTATATTTTCAATAAAGTATTCATCCATCTAAATATTACTAATACACACAAAACCTGTTAGTCTTACTACCATTTAATAAAAATCATTACAGACCTTGATTTTTATGGCACTTTTAGCTTTTATTTTTATAAAGAAAAACCACCTACAATACTTCTCATGACTTTCAATGATTTTTCAGTCATATAACTAAAGCTCCAAGGTCTACCAAGATAAATTAGTGAGCTATGGGTCATTAGCAAAATGTGGATTAGTGAAAAATGCACAATAGACTGCACATTTTATCCTTTCTCCAGATGGTTAATTAAATATTTGAAGGCACAATACGACAAAAGTATGACAATATTATTACTTAATGGCATATGAATATAATGAATATGAAAGGGGTTTAATTGTTTTATTTCTCTCTTTCATAATTGATTAAAATAATGTATTTCAATGAAATTTGGAATTGGTCAGCATCCCAGTATTTCCTCCTGGTTGGAAATTAGATCATCTTTCCCTAAAAGGGGGGAAAATTGTAAATTGCTGAACAAATTGGAATGTCATGTTAAAAATACAGTGTTACAATATGTAACTTCTTTAAGGTTGAAATTACACATCCCATATAAATGCAACACTTTTAATTTCTAGGTATGCTGTTCTAAAAATCTATATTAGGACTCCTTCACTATTTATTAATAAAACACCTTATCAATGAACATTATTATCTTGCAGTCTTTGCCAGAATATTACACAAAATTTTAAATTATAGCTATTTATTTCATGTGATGTATAAAGAGATGTTATTATAAGAATTCCTTAAAACAATACAATTGTGGATTATTTATTTATATTTCATTTATAATAGTTTTAAAATTAAGTCTTAGTATTAAAATTATTTGAATATAAATTTATTAAAGTATTAAAATCTGATTATTTGATTAGAGTAAGAGCCATTAGACCCTGATGACTTGTTTCTCCAAACACCTCAGTCTGAGATGCAGAACCTGTGGCTTCACAGCAAGGCTTCTTGCAGACTCTTCCTGCATCTGACAGAATACCTTGTAGAACTATATTTTTTAGATTGTAGCATTACCTTATAAATGAGACAAGTTTTAGGACTGCAGAATTACCTCAAATACAAGGAAAAAATCTCTTTTGAACCATGGTGAATGACATCATTGTTCGCTTATGCTCACTAAATTGACAGGACCAGGAAGACACAGGGATTGTGAAGTCTCTGTGAAGTCTGGATGGAAGTCCAGGAAAAAAAATAAAGTGATTGAGTCTGTGAAGGGAGAAGAAATTTATAAATCAGAGCTTGCTAAAAAATATCAGTAATCTGTCTGGGTTCCATCCTTTAGCAGTATTTTATTCAGGAGATCAGAAACTGCTTTAGTGATTAACACCCTGCATGTTTGTACTGCAGAACCATGGCCATATTCTGAAGACTTGTTATGTGACTTACCAGGACTATAAATTAAGAAGCCATCTGAAGCTTATGAGGCTTTTTAAAATATTGGTTGAAAGAGCCATCCAGAACCAAATAACTCACTTAAAACTCGATGTTCCTTAGAGAAAGCACGCTTTGCTATTGAAATCTTTTGAGTGACATAATTCTGAAAGTCTCTCACAGTGTCTTTTCAACACTGTCATTGTTTAAAGAGAGTATAAAAGTTTATAGAGATAAGAGATACTGGATATTAAAGAGGAAGAAAATAAGGCTTTTGAAAAAAGAAATAAAACCTAAACTCCATCCAAAAGTGGTGCATATGTATTAATTTAGTAAAGCTCTATTAATTACACTCTATGTTTCCCCCCATCAATATCCATAAATAAGGGATAAACAGAAGGAAGTACCAGAGATCAGAACCTCTAAAACATTAACCACAGAAACAACAACCAGAGATTTAACTTTTGAAGAAATGTTCACAGCCTTACTGAGACACTACAAGTCTAAAGTTACAGAACTGAGTTTACTAGTGACTACAATAATAGACCTTAGGAAACTGCTTTTAAATGTACATATTCTTTAACTCGATGAAGATTTGGCAGTAATTGAGCTCTGTTTGTACAAAACCAACATAGACTGTTCAGGACAGGACAAACCTTTCCTTCTCTGTAGAATTTGCTTCTCTCTAGTTTCTCCCTATTTGGACATTATTCAAAACTCATCAAGGTTCTTCACAGGTGCAGCTGAGATAGGAAACTCTAGGACTGGTTTGTGCTTCTAAAACATAGGAATCTAAACTGTATTGGAAAAAAATTATTCACCCTTCTGTCTCCTCAGCCCCATCCCATCATGGGAAACAAACTCACTGCCTCTCCAGTGGGTCTGGAATCACTTGCAGTGTTCAGTGTGCAATCTCTATCAGTGATTTCCTTAAAGGTAGCCTGCCCACTTGTAACACTTAAGCAGCTTTGAGGATTTATAATAAAATCTCAAGTACAAAAGTGCAGATGTCAAGGTGTACAGAGACGGATCTGTTCCAAGAGTCAAGAGAATGACCATGATCTACCTGTGGTCAGTTCTGGAAGAGCATTGGCACTCTGCATCTCTATTCTGAAGTGTGCATAGCTGCTGGAAGGGACTGAAGTCTAAGAAGAAAAAATAATTCAAAGGTTGGTAACTTAGTGATTTGAAAGGATATTTTGATTCTACTAAATTTTATTCTATTCTTTAATTCTCTTGTGTGGTAAGTGACCCCACTTGCATTCACTGCAGCTGAATTTAAAGATTTGTGTAAAAAATCTATTGAAAAATTTTATCTTATTTTCCTTTTCTAGGTTAGGGTTTTTTAAAACAGAGTTAAATGTCAAGTACCACATTTCATAATAATCTACCAAATTGGGTTCAGATTTACACCTGAATCTTAGATGTTCATGGAATTCTTGCCTTTAGTAGTTGGAATTCAATTCACGTAAATGTACGCAAACATATATATATATAATATGTATATATACTCATACATACACATTGTAGTGGGTTCGGTTTGATTACTGGATGAAAAAACCAATGAATGTAGTGGTTTTAGTTCATCATCCTCACACAGGGCATCAATTTAATGTAGTGGGTTGAGCATTTTGGCTGAACACCAGTGCACTCACTAAACTTATTTACTCATTTTCTGCTGTGAGATAAGGGTTAGCAGAAATGCAAAGCAGGTTCAAAACTTGAAAGATATAAAGAAATTTTTATTAACAGAGCTAAAAGACAAATAATAAGAGTCAGAACCAACTTTCAGACACCTCTTTCCCCCACAAACAATGTAAAGAAACAAAACCTGAGACTTTCAGTCAGTTTACCACCTCTAAAACAGTCTTTTTTCAGTTTTCTTAGGGAGGAGAGTCTCTCCTGTCATGCCATGGAGACTTTCCCACAAGAAAATGTTCTCTTGTGGCTCCAATATCACAGCAAATCAGCCGCCTGGAAATCTGTTTGCAGTGTGAAAGTCCCTTCCCTTGACACACAGTTCTTCCTGCAACTGCTTTTGAGGGCTCATCTCTGTCTCATGGGGTACTAATTTAAGCATGACCTATTCTGGTAAAAAAAGCAAAGGGTCTTCTTGTCTCTCTGGAAGCAAGGCTTCTCCTATTCTTGGAGCAATGGTCCTCTTCTATCCCTGGAGCAAGGGTTCTCGTCTCTCTCATCTCTGTGGCAAGGCTCCTTATCTCTCTCTGTTCAAGTTTCTCATTAGACCACAGCTACTTCAACATCTGCTTGCTTCAGCATGGGTACCTTAGCTCAGCTCTGCAGTTAGAATGCAGCATCCCCCCAACTGCATTCATGAGTTACAAGGAATAGTCTGATATATCATAGTCCATCACCACGGCCTTACAAAAGAACTTCAGATTAAAGCATCTCTTTCTCCTCCCTCTGGGCTTTGGCTCCTTTTTCACAGACCTTGGGGTCTCCATGTTGGTTTTTTTACATGTCCTCACCCTTTCTCTTCCTCTTACTCAAGAAAGGATTGATGTCTGTAAGTTTCACCTGTGCACTGAGAGAGTCAGTCTCTCTCCCAGGCTCTGTTGTTGGTCACACAATTTCTGCTGGGCAGTGGCAGAAGCTGCTGCAGACTTTTCCCAGGCAGAGGGGAGGCAGGAATGGCAGGATCTCAGCAGCCAGGCCAGGATTCAGCTGTGGCAGAATTTCAGCCATGCCTGGCCTGGTTGAGTGGGCCTTGCCCGGGCTGGCCCAGCCCCGCAGAGCCTGCAGGGCCCAACCCAGAGGGCCTGGCCCCGGCCTGGCCCAGGCCAGCCCTGCCAGGCCATGCAGGGCCCTGTTTCCTGTTCAGAAGCCGGAAGCAAGAGAGAGTTCCCCTTTCTTAAATGTGAATCACAGAGGGTTATTCAGCTTCTTAAGTGACTAAACAGTGAACATCTTAGAACTAGCCAGTCAATTGGTTCTCAGGCCTGAAGGAAGCTGTCAAGTTCCTTGCAGGGAAAAATCACTTTTCAAACCACAACACACATATACCTACATATTTTATCTTTACGACTCCGTCTTAGCAATACAGTAGATTTTTTAGAATTTACCTATACCACAGAGTGGTATCACACTGTGACTGTGGCACCCATGGAGATCACCCAGCCCAACCCCTTGCTCAGGGCAGCACCAGCTACAGCAGGTTACTTAGAGCTGTGAACATTCAAATATTAATAGGTGCAAAAATGGAGATTATTATTTTTCTTTTCAAATACTTTTGAGATTGAGAAATACATGATTTCTGAAAATGGTATGACAGGTCTGAGATCAAGTTTGTCTGCTCACTCAGCTGGGAAAAAAGAACTGAAATAAAGAGTAAACTGAAATGAAGAGTACTGTAAAGACTCAATATTCTCTTTGGTTAAGATAACATTATAATGACTTGTTGGCATTAAAATTTAATTTGTGCTGGTCTAACTTGAATAATTAATGCTATTCTCATATTAAAATGCAGAAGGTGTATACTTCCTATTTTCTAGCCTGAATATATTAGGAGCTTAGCTGTCAAATTACTTGACAGAGAGCCAAGAATTTCCAGATATACTACTACCTGAGATCACATTTGAAAGGGGAAAAATGCTGTTATTAGAGCAAAGCTCCAAATCATTATAGCATATGAAACAAAAGGTCAAGCCAAGGTGCTCCCTCACTAAAGAAACTCTTGGTACTACAAGAAAATCAATTTTGGTGAACCTTTTGACTACTGATTTTTAAATCTAAAGCTCATCAGAGACTAATTGGCCCATTTAAAGAGAAAATATGTAGTCAAGTATATTTAGATATTTCTTTAAAACTACTTTCTTTTCTCGTTTGTCCTTTTGCTCTTCCTCAGAACAGATGAAGTAGGCAGAAGCTGAAGAGAGGGAAATAACTAGTGATGGTCTAAAAAGGATCAGTTCCTTAGGGGAATCAAAGTTTATATAAAGTCATTACTTTATGGAACAATTGGAATTAAAACGGACTATATAAAAACCCAGAATCTTTGTGTTGATCAGAAGAAAGAAACTTCTTCCTACATCCTAAGGGTATGTCTAAATGACCCTGACATGTCTTTTAGGTCTCCTAAACCTATGGTCAATATCAGCATTTTGGCAAGAACATGCTCCCAGGAAAAACAAGAGTGAATAATTCCAGTTACTAGATCTGAGTGACAGTGACTCCTATAGCAAAGAACTTTCATAGCCATAAAAAGCTTTTATTCATAATTTGAAATATTTCTGAAAAATTACTTCTATTTGATATTTTTGATTCACTAACATTTCTTTATGTGAACAATAAGAAATATATGAAGAAATCATGGTTAATAGCACAATTATTGCATGTTATTTACACATTAGAAAATACTAAAACACCTTTTTTTCTAGTCCATATTGGAAAATAGAATAAGAAAAGTAATATATAAGAAGACATTTGTTGTGTGAAAGACAGAAGTATTAATAAAATGCCAAAAAGTATGTACTTTCACATAGAATCTTTAAGGTTGGAAAAGACCTCCAAGCTAATTAGGTCCAACCTTTGGCCAAACACCACCATGCCAACTAAACCATGGCACTGAGTTCCACATCCAGTTGTTTCTTGAACAATTTCAGGGATGATGACTCCACCACCTCCCTGGACAGCCCGTTCCAATGTTTAACCATCCTTTCAGAAAAAAAAAGTTCTTCCTGATGTCCAACCTGAATTCCCCCTGACACAACCTGGGGCCATTTCCTCTTGTCCTGTTGCTGGGAGAAGAGATCAACTCCCACCTGGTTACACCCTCCTTCCAGAGAGTTGCAGAGAGTTATAAGATCCCCCCTGATCTTCCTTTTCTCCAGGCTTTACACCCCCAGCTCCCTCAGCTGCTCCTTATAGGACTCTCTGGACCCTCCCCCAGCTCCCTTGCCCATTTCTGAACATGCTCCTGTCCCTAGATGTCTTTCTTGTGGTGAGAAGCCCGAAACTGAACACAAGATTTGAGATGTGGCCTCACCAGTGCCAAGTACAGGGCACATGCACACATCTATGTACATCCGTGCACAAACACAAAAAATGGGAATCAGTAATCTATTCTTCTGTTCTTTTTGGGAAATTATTTTTCAAAGCTCAGGAGAAAATTCCTCCCAATAGTTTGTTGTGAGTATATGCAAATTACTGCAGAAAGCAATCTTTAAAAAACAGATTTGCCAGAATAAACAGGCAGAGGTATAACATCGACCATAGAACCTGACAGTTTGACAGATGAAATAATAGACATTCATGTGAACCTACAAAGAAAGAACTGAGCAAAAACGCCCAAAAACAAGTGATGAAAAAAGTAATAATCAAAATATATATTATATTTGCACTGCTGAAATACTTTACTTCAGGTGACAAAACCTACATAATCCAGCTTTTAAACAAGATGTACCTATGCTGCTTTCCAGTTGAATTTTACAGGTCAGGCAGATATTTTCAATTATTCAGAACTTTGATAAACATCTTTTAAGAAACAAGGTATGGAAGCAGAGGGTTTGGATAGATAAGCTAACATTATCAGAAACAAGATTTGTGGATAATTAACCTGTGAAATCTAAGATGTTGAGAATATTACTGTGATCTAAGAGGACAGTTTTTTGTTTTCTCAACAACTAATTATAAATCTATCTTAGTTCACCCAATTACACATTTGTGCCTAAACTGGCTTAGCTGATTTAGGTTAATTACCATCTTTACTGCTAAGGAGGAGAACTGTTTGAGAGTTCAAAAAGCCTCCAAAAGTAGAAAAAACAGCCCAGTTATAAATTCAGAAGCATCAAAAATTTTGAAAGACTTTATCACAGATCAGTTTTCAAAATCTAACCTACTAGATCTACCTGGGTTCTTTATGATGAACAAATTTTACCTAAGTGCAACTTCTTTTCTTTTCCCGAAGTTATTTTCTTTATTTTTATCTTGTATTCACATATAAAGACTTGCTTAAACAATGGCACCAGGACTTAATCAGTTAAAAAAGAGCACTGGGAGATTTTTACATGCTTTCTTTAAAGGAGTGTTTTACCAAAAAATAGGCTGTCATGCACTAAGAAATGATTCTGTATCTGATTGTTGACAAGAGAGGCTCCCATAAACTAGCTTTTAAAATTATAATTAGTAAAGAGTAATGGAAAGCTTTCTTTAACCTGAATTTGTAGCTGTGTAACCTAACAATAAGAGACTGTGTGGCATACCATGCTGGGAGTGCAGCAAATTATTCTGTAAAATTTCATTTATATCTCAACAAGCCAATCAATCTCCACAGTGTTAGGGGATTATAACATGAATTCTCAGAAAAGTGCTCTGAGTCTTATATACAGTTCTGGGTATATGTCCACCTCTTCTGTTGTCCTCATAAGAAGAGGCATACATCTATTTCTTTATTATAATTATAGAATAGAAATGAAAAAGTTTTTCTAAGAATGGCATGTGGATGGTTTACTGGATTTACTGTTTCAAGGACATCTTTCATGTAACACTTTAACTGAAATTACTGTTACTCCTCTATAAACAGAGAATGAGAAGCCGGGCACACAATCACCAGTCTTCATTTTCATTTCAGTTAATATTTTGTATGAATTTTCATAATTTATTCAATGTTATTAAAGGTAAAATTGCAAAGAAAATTCTGGTATGATTTTGTGCTTTTCCATCATAGGAAAAAATCACAGAACCAGCTGTTGAGCAGAAGTTATCTCTTGCTTGAAATGAGTTTTGATAAATTTTCTATTAAATAAGCAATATTATGAAGTTCAATTTCCTTTGCACTTCATAATGACAACAATCCAATCTAATAAACATATATTTACTTATAATTACTTACTATATTTGAGTAAACATATATTTACTTATATAAATACTTATATTTAAAATATATGTAAAATAATACTTAGCGTTATTTATAAATAAATAAATAAATAAATTTATTCTAAATGAGTAGAATAATCCCACAAACACCATGAAGAAGTTACAATAATTAAGTATTTTTTTTACCATATTAAAAAAAACAACCAAACAAAAAAGTCTGATTACTACTTCTTGTTGTTAATAAATGTTTAAACAATCTTCATTCTTGCTGCAGTTCAAAAATACTGGTTAAACATGAACATGATATAATATGAATATAGTGTGAATATAAACACTTCTAAGGAAGTAAGTGAGGTCACTCTCACAGTGTTCTAACTTGGGCATGAGTGTTACTGAGTTAGAGCCTAATAAGGTTTCTTGAGAAATATTCATTATTTAAATATCAGGCTATAAGTAATACTACTCCCTGGGCACACCAGCTATTAAAAAGTATAGAGAAGAGGTGAACTTCAGTCAGCATGAAAAAGAATTGCATAAAGATGATAGAAGCAAGAAGAGATTATCTAGAAAAAACAAATCTCTGTAAATATAAGCAAGAGAGACAATCATAAATTCCTGAATATGGATAACAAAAGCAATGAGACAGTCTAAAAGAGAGTCTGAGAATTAAATACCAAAATGAGCAAAAACTAATAATAAGTCTGTTTTCAAACACACCCAGAGTAGAAAACCTGCCAGAGAATCATTTATCATGAGAGCAGTGTTAATCAATTCTTTTGAGCACTGTTCACTGCAGGAGATATCCACAGCAGCAAAAGATCCTTCTGAAAATGAAACAGCTGTAGAAGATGTTAAAAAAAGCTGACACTAAAAAACTTTTTAGGCCAAATGTCATTAATCCAGGAGGTCTGCAGGATCTGAGAGGTGGATAGCTGAAGCAATAAAGCACACAACCTCTCTTTTAAGATGCCTTGAAACTTCTGACTAAATGCTGGAAACATGATTCTCTTGCCTAATTAAAACCTAACAATATCATAAAAAATGCAACAAAAAGTTAGTTGTTCATTTAAAATACTTCTGAGACTGATAGAGCACATTAATAAAGAGTAGCTGCATTCACTAATAATACACCTAAAACTATTATGCAAGAAAACTTATTAATGTTTACCCATTGCCTTTTTGATTTTGATCATTCTGCAAAAGTCCCTGCAGATTTTTGGGCTGACAGCAACAGTTTTCTTGAGGCATAGCACTTGGGAAAAGGGTATCAGTGACATTCCCAGTTCTTTGGTGCAAGTAACAATGTGCTGGTGGCAAGAGTAATGTCTCCTCACTCTTAGACCTGCTTTTAGGTTTAGCAAAGTCTTCTTCCGTTTCACTGGTTCCCAGGTAAAGTTTGAAAATTGTGCAGTAGCATTTTGCAATCATTACTAGCAGAAAGCGTTCATTTGTTATGCAGTGATAAGCCAGAGTTTTCAGACCTCATAGATATATGGTGCGTGTAGAGATTAAGGAAGCACTCCATGGAAACAAATTAGAAATAGCTCATGTAAAGGCAAGCTCAGAGCAGTGCTGAGACCCTGCATTATCAGGTCAATAAAAGACTTATGGCCTTCCTCTAGTAATAAAGGTCATATTTGCTCTGCTGTAAAAGAAAATATATCCATCTCAGTTCTTGGAATTAAAATAGTCAAAAAAAAAAAAAAAAAAAAAGACAAAATAAAGACAAAATGTGTACACTTCTGGGTTTTTTTTCTTATGAATTCTGTTAAAAAAAAAATTCTGGTACTTTGCTCTCACAGAGCATGGTTATTATTATTATCTCTAAATAGATTAATACATAGCTTCTTAACTCCAGCAAACCCACATAATTTTTCTGTGACTTAACCAAGAAAGTAAAATTGAGGGCTTCACTTCTAGCTGTAAATATGTAATATTTGCATTTGGATTTTGCCTCATGACTCCTCCATCCTGCACTTTATTCTTAGGTTGAAAGCTATCAAGGGTTTCCTCCCAGGAATTGCTTGACAGAGTTCTGAGTATGTTTCTGGAGGAGTTAGGATTTACCTCTCAGACAAAATGGAAAAGCTTTATGATGAAATGCTAATTTTGTAATTACCTCAAAGAATCTTGCCTAATTTCCTGCCAGGCCAATGAGCCTCTTGTCTCATGAGAAACATTTCATGTTTGCATTTCTCATCGGCTCACAGAACAGAGCAAGTACAGAACAATGACCCTGAGCCTCTTTCGTTATTGTCATATCCTTCCATATTATCAGGATCTTGGAAACGTGGGCAAACACTGTCCATCAGTGTCTATGACAGTTCTCATCAGGCCCTTCTGAGAGGTAACATCAAGGACTTTGTCATCTTACTGCTAAACCTCATCAGACCTTGTTTCTGATTGAAGAGTAGCATCCAGCAGAGGATGACATTGGACACCTGTAGGAGTTATGTTGATCTTAGTCAGCACTGGGGGGACTTTTCACCCTTCACAGCAATCTGTGGCAGTGTAGAATCGTGTTCCTGGGAATAAACATTTAATTTTGGAAGTCAGATGTAACATGGTGTTTTTTAAAGAAAGCATATGGAAGGAAGGTTTTAAACTTGGTAGGGAAAAAACCCAACAAACAACCCTCCCCAAACAAACAAACAAACNAGAAAGGAAACAGCTGGATCATTGCAGTAATTGCTGTGCTATCTAAGACACTCAGCTTACTGGTAGGTACCATGAAAAAAACCCCAAACGTTCTTAGCCCAGGAGGAGTCCTAGCACTTTCCTATTACTTTCAAAACAATAAATAACAGTTTATATTGTAGACATATGGAGTTATCTATTCAGGTTCTTCTTGAGTAGAAGTACATTTTATGTTGAATATTAAGAAGGTAGTTTGAAGAACTAACCTAACATGATTTGTTAACTTCTTGAGAAAAGTTGCATTTCTGCCTTAAATAAGAATCTCCCCTTCAAAAACTCCCATGATAAAAAATTATTTTCAGTTTGTGAAAAATTTATATCACATATTACAAAAAATTAAAAACTAAAAGTATACTTTTAAAAGACATTATTGAAAGCAGTGGTATTTTTGTAAACAGAACAAAAAACACATGCAAAATTACAGAATGATGGAAAAAAATCCACCTATTCAGTCACCTTATTTATTCCTTTCTAGCCAAAGACTGTTCCCTAAGGTGCACACCTAGAGCTTATTAGCCCTTTTCAAAGCATCAAGCAGTGTAGCTGCATTCTATTCCCATGGGAGATTATTCAGTGATTTCAGAGATCTCACTGTCAAGAAGATTATCAGTACGCTATTTAACCTCAATTTTCCTTATCCTAATTTAGTGTCATTACTCTCAGTTACCCCATCATAACATGTTTTGAGATGTAATATGAGCAAATAGATACTTAAAAACAAGATAAACATCCCATCAGCTTTGCATAGGGAGGATTATTTTTAGACTCTCTTTAAACTCGGACGGTCTTGTCTGATGTCTCAGCTGAGGCATTAAAAATAATACAAGAAAAATGTTAATATCAAACTATAAATTTTCATATATAGCTGCCATATAACAATGACTGCAGAAGGTCTGGTTTTGTAACTCTTCCTTTTTTGCAGTAGGTTATCGCTGGATGACAATGCTTATAATCATTTTTCTAACTCATCTTTTGCTAAAAAATAAACTCTGTGCTGCAGTGATAGATGTACAAAAACCAAACAAACAAACAAAAACAAACAAACAAACAAAAACAATCAAACAAACAAAACCAAACCAAAACAAAACAAAAAAGCTAGCATCATCCAAACAAAAATAAGGTGCAGAAAAAATGTCTGACTACTCCCTTAGCAAAAAGAACAGCAGATTCTTGTTTTCTTTATTGGTATTTTGTTTTAAACTCTTGAGTTCAGAATGCTGAAAAGCCAAGTCTGATGATTGTTATAGCTCATGGGGTTTTTTTCCAAACAAAAATAGTTTAAATACACAGTGTTGTAATATTACAAGAAGGACTCATCTAATGCTCTTGATGTTTCCCTACTAGAAGAGCTCATACCTGTGTAGTTTGGAGGGATACTAATTATTTGACAAAGCTGAGTGATGTATGCCACAAAGAGAGGGATATGAACTTAACTTGCCCCTTGTCATCATTATGAATGTTAAATAAGCACTAATGACCTAAAAATGTGGGTAAAATGAAAAAGTTTTCCAGGCAAACTCACACAGCACAAGTTATTGCGTTTCATTTGACCCCCAATCTCTCCCAAAAATATTAATTGGAGTGTATTTGTTTCACTACCAATTACATCTGCAAAAGCTTTTAACACAGGGCTTCACACATTCTATTACAAATCAGATGTTCAGCTACCTTTTTATCTTGCCTTTCCTAAGGCACTCCTCCTCCATGCCCAAGGGACAAGTGCATCCATCTAAATGGCTGTGCTAAACATGTGTGCCCACTTTCTAGTTTCACAGATTCCAGTTTAGTCAGTTTTTCTAGCCACATCCCAGCCATCAGAGTCTGTATAAGAACAACAGGAAGAAAGGAACAACAGACATCCCTGTTTTACAAGACGAGGCTTCTCTCCTGCCACAAGAATCCCTCAATTACTCAGATATATGAGCTCAGTGGCATGAAACTGAGTAAACCCAAGCAGACAGTTTAGGGTAGCAGGTCAGTACAAAGTTTTAACAGATTACCCAGTATGTGTGTGTATATATATATATATATATGTATGTGAAATTTTCATTTAGTGTTTATTTTGTTAACATAAAATCATTCTTAGAAGAAAAGTTTAAACTCCATGTTGCTGGATTCAAAGCTCTGCATTTTGGAGTTGATCTGATTTTATTGCTTGCCTTATAGCTTTTTAAAAATACATATACAGAGATATACAATTTTCTCTACACTAGGAAAACGCCACAATTACTGAAGACACTTATCTTCAGTTACTTTGAAGAAATCATCTTTGGCCAGGAATTAAAATGGAAATTTTCCAGAAGGAAAACTATCAAGAGGATATCACTGTCAGAAAACCGGGTGTGATCATAAAATATATTTTACAAATGTAATGATAGCATTTCCTTCCCAGTGACAGCTATAACGATGATTTGCTGCAAGACCACATTGCAATTTTCAATAACCTTTCCATTCTCAGCATTTGGACAGTGGCAGGAAAGATAGTGTAATTAAGGGGAAGAGAAAGAGAGGGTGTCATCCATTTATGCCTTCACCTTTTACAATCCAATTTATCCAACAGATTTTAAAACCAATAGATGAAAAACCATTTACAATTCACAGAGTGAACAGATGGCACAGCAGCATTGAAAATGACAGTGCATACACACTGAATGAACTGGTGTTCTGCTCTAGTTAAGAAGCTGTCAACATTTGTATTACAAACCTCGGATTTCAAGGGTTTATATGTTGTCTCTTCTAGATAACATCTGGAAAGATTGGCTTACAAGCTACATGTCTAGCTACCATGTAAAAAACGAAAAAACCAAAAAAACCCAGCATGTTTATTATGTTCATATCCTTTACACTCATCTAATAATATAGTAAATGTTACCTGTGACTTAAATTGCTGAGAGAGTGCCTTTATTTTCCAGAGGGATTTGAATGGGCTGGTGAGTGTGTGAGTGGCGCTGCTGTCTGGGAACAGAACCTCTGGCTGTCCCCAGTCTCCTCCTCTCCACAGGAGGCTTTAAGCCTGACTGCTGAGACCTGCCCGAGCACCCAAACACTCCATGCCTGGGATGTTACTGTCTTTTGGGGCATTTCCAGACCCTATGTGAATCTATTCCAAGGAACAAAATGATCAAGATGCCAACACAAAAGATAAACCATTTTAGGTAATACTAGACCCAAAGTAGCATAATGTTTGGGTTAAATACCACTTTTGGACTTAGAAAGATTGCAAGATGTGCTGAAACAATTAGTTTTTACACTAAGAGTCTCCAACAGTGGTTTGCATAGGGACAGGGGCAGCTATGCACTGCATGAAAATCCTGCTTATACCAGGTGTCAGTTTTGGCCACAAAGAAAAATCAGAAGATTATAACATTTTGCCTTGAGAAAATGTAATGGCAGCTCAGGAGGGATTTCAGGACTTGGCTCACCAACTAAACAATTTTAAATTATATGCTGCTAAGCACTAAACTGCTTACAGGATTAGCATCAACATATTGTGCCCACTAGATGTAGGTTTGAATCTGTACCATGACCTCTGTGGTTGGCAATAATCTTGCATTGAACATAAGGCCAAATTTTGATCTTACTTGGTAAATGGGTCTACAGTGTTTAGTTTTGAAGTAAAAGTGAGAAATGAGTAAATATTTTAGTAATAGATTCATTGAAGCTATTCTATCAAAGGGTGTTTTGGACTGTGAAAGAGTGTATAGAAAAACCAAAGAGTTAAATATATGTACTAGAAGTAATAACGTGATTTTCAACTTGGATAACTGTGACCTTATTCTTTCAGAAGGAAACATCAGGAGATGAACAAACTAACCAACCACTCAAATTGGAAATTACATTTTTAGTGCCGTTTAGAGGAAAAGAAATGCAGTGCAATCAATCAGAGTTGCACCCACTGAGACATCCATATGTCAAAGAGATTCTTTCAATGGAATTACGAGTCATTCCCCTAAAGTCCTAAATTAAGATTTTAGTAGGTGTTTGTATAGAAATGCTCCTAGAATTCCATGACTACTACATGTCCCAGGCACATTTTAAATTCCTCTCTTGGATGGAATATATATTATGAAAAATCTTCACTTTCAGGATATTGTCAAAAAACCCCCTCCAAACTTGAGGCACTTAAGAAAAACAAAATACAGATAAAAGGCTAGAAATAAGGAGTGAGAGATTAATGTAAAAAAATAATGAATATGAATAGCTTTGATTAAGACTGAGAGAGTAAGTAGTGAGTGAATATATTTGCTGGTATATCCACTTATATTCCACTATGTGGCCAGCATCCAAGTAAGAATGGGATAAATAACTAAAGATTTCTGATTTGTATGATGTAACTTTAAGCAAATAACTAGATTCTGAAAGAGGAAACTTAAGAGTAACAACTTCAAAGATGGAAAAGTGATGATAAATACCTAGGGAGGAGAGAATACCATCACTAAGGCTTTAAATGAAGGTCTTTTAGCAGAACTTCGACTTCTGTTCCCCACAGAACTAGATGGGAAAGTTCTGTCTTGCAGTGAATGCAGCAGAAATGTCCTTGTTTTCATTTCCCTTTGGTTTTCTGAAACAGCAACACTTGCTGTTCCCTGTCTCAGAGGGCTGCATGTACCTGTCTCCCTGTTGCCAGTAAGAACCCACTTCCTAAGGCCAGCTCTCAATAACTGGATCAGACATTACCTTTTTAGCACATGATTTGATCTCTTTCACTGCACTGGTGCTGTACTCACTGTGCCCAGGGCATGCCCCTCCCCTGGCTCTGATCCATGACCTCGAGCACACCTGCGGATTTGCTCCATGAATTTGGAGTCTGGGATGCACTGGCTCCCATTCCCTATTGGCTACTTGAGTAGTACCTTGAGCTTGTATTTTGAAATTAATGCATTTCTGTTTCTGAGAACAAACTAATTAAAATGCATAGTGTTGGTCCTTTCCATCATTTTTGAAGAAGCCTGAGATTCAAAAATCTCAGTATAATGTTACAATAAACCCCATGTTTCCCAAGCTTTCACTAGAGATTTTAGGGACTAAATTTCATAGTTTCCAAATATAGAAAGTACATTTTGAAATAGTCTTTGGAATTTGAAATATTAATAATTGACATATTTCACTGGAATCACAAATTAAAATGGCTATCTTCTAAAGCAAAATATTATGAAGAAGTTTATTTCATTCAAGCAGATAATAAGTTCTACAGTTTAGATTGAGCCTTCCATGTAAGATTTTCAGGAAGATCAAAACTGGAAATCTTTTATTACTGACTGTGACATAACCTATGCATGTTCTCACAGGACAATGTTAAAAGACTCTGGAAAAACTGGAATATGATGACCTTTATTGATAAAATATTATTAAAGGCATGAAATGCTCTTTGTTTTCTAAGGGTTTTTAAAGATTATAACCATTTTCAAACATTGAGTCCAACAGACACAATCCAGAAAATGAGCTACTTTCTCTGTCCTTGTTTAAAAAGTGAAACAACTATACCATGCCAGACTGGAAGTTTCAGGTCCTGTACCTTTGGCAATGTCTGAGAGCAAAAGAGACCTTGAGAGACTGAGAGGTGACCTGAGGTGTCAATGTGTGCAAGTATCACCTGAACTCTAGACTAGAATTCTCTATGCAACATCTTCCCAGCTTTTCTGACACATGTATGTCTGCAGAACAGATCAGTGTTTACTGCTGTTTTTCTCTGCTAATAATGTGGATCATGTTCAACCATTAATGTGTTTCCTTCCAGGTATTTGAAAGCATGGGAATATCTAAATGAGACTAATGAATGCATGTCTGTCCTGCACCAAGCAGTGCCACCCAGCTTCTCTGGCACTTCCCTGATTCCTGTGCCAAGATAATTAATAAAAATATCAACAAATATTTGCTGAATTGGAGAGCAGTGCTTGACAAACATTACTAATAACTTCATTTCAGCCTAATATTTTTTCTTCCAGTACTCTTGAGTATTGACCTTTTGCCAGGCCCTTTCCTGTGTCATTATACTTTTATTGATTCTCATCTTTTCCATATTAATTAGCAAGATTCCTTATCGGAGATTTTATAAAATTCTACTGTTGTTTAAATAATGAGATTTAACACATATACAAAACAACAGATATACAAATAAAGATACTTAGTCTGGGTGCTAGCATCTCTTTCTATTTCCTTTTATTTCTTTCATTTCCTCACTCCATTAATGCTGGCTGGCATGGAAAATGCTTCTGGACATCACATGCCTTGTGGCTGCACAGATGCTCAGCCCTTCATTCAGGTCAGGGCTGTGTTGGCCCCTGCACAGAGCTGTATATTACAGATGTCAGAATAATGAGCCTGAAAGAACCAAGACTCCTTCACTGTCTTTTTAAAGCATAAATGTTCCTGAGACTGCAATTTCATGCACCAATTGTTTCAGATTTCTGAAATCAAGATTACCTTGTCCCATCCCTCACTCAAGAGAACTATAGTCTGAGTCTCCTGCTACCTCTTTTGTGATAATTTCTGTTTCCATAGTATTAGTCCTTCTTTCTAATCCTAGATTCAACAACCATTTTTCTTTCCTGTGGTTTTCTTCAATAACAATGGAAAGGCTATTGAATCTCAATCATGTTCTCATTTTTTAGTAATCTTTTAGCTCTGCTTTAAACCTTATATTGTTGAGAGCATACTTTTACTGTTTTCCTAACTTTCTGGCCAGTGACATCTTTGAATTTTTTTTTTGTTGTACTGTCCTTCTCGGTTTCTATTTATTCTATGAACAATAAATACACAGTTGGCCCACAGAGTTACATGGTTAGACACAATCAAGGTGTAGTTGCACTGTCTACACACTCTTTCTCACCAACTCCTGTGTTGTTTTAACATTGCCTTTTAGACACTAAGAACACAAATTTAACTCTCTATTATGTAATTCACTGAACTACTACTAATATGGACTTACTCACTTGTTCTTCAATGGCTATCTGGGAATGTTCCTATTTCTTTCACTTTCCTGGCCATCATTGTCTTCTGGTGTTCAAATTCCTGAAGCAGTTTTCCACAGTTATGGCAACATGTCCATCCTTCATGCCCTAGCTGAAACAGGTGGAGGGTTTTCACTGTGTTTAAATTTATAGCTATACTCTCTGCTAAATGAGTGTTCCCACAATCTTACTTTCCAAACTACTGGTATTCATACTCTTATGCATCTTTTCACCCACTGTCAAGTTTGAAGTCACCCAATTTCCCTCTTTTAAACCTATAAAGTAAATTGATTTTGTAATATTATTCTTGTTTTTTTTTTTTTTTTTTGTTTTAATGGTAAAATCTTCATTTTTTGGTTCAATTATAGGTCTGGCTCAGATTGTAGAGCCACATGAAAACCCTTTATCCTTTAACTGCTAGTTATTAACAGGGTATTTTTACCTCAAACCTGGGAAAGTATGCCTATTGCAAAGTTTGACAAGACTCTGGGAGCTGGCTGGGGTGCAAAAAAAAAAAAAAAAAAA
>VZTR01015525.1:387250-415160 GCA_013400775.1 Chaetops frenatus
AAAAAAAAAAAAATAGTACAGCTATGCCAGAAATTATTTAAAAGCTGCATTCAAGTACATATGTTAAATTTCACCATAATAATTTTTTACCTGTCTGTCCCCAGCACTAACTGAGAAATCCCATGGCTGTCGTGTATTCTGAGTTTTCCCAATAAGGCTCAGTGAGAAAGAAAAAAACTCTCCTCCCCATAAAAAAGATAAATCTGTGTTTAGGACTGCACAGAAGAGGTGAATATCACATTTCTCCCTTTCCCTCCCCATTTTAATAGTTTGTAATCACCTGTTTCATGAAGCAGACACGAGCCTCATCTGGTCTCTCACTATGGTGAAAGATATTTGATATTTTGTGAACCATTTTGCCACCCACCTGCCCGCGGATTGTTACTGTAAGCATACATTTCTTCAAACAAATGGGGCATTTTACAGGAATCCCATGTTGCATCAGCTATCAATTTTGTAGCTGCAGACATTCAAATGAAATTGTCAAAGAACTCAGTTTTGCACCTCCTAGAATGAACACCTTTTTTCTCTTTAGTCACTTATTTTGAGAATTGGAGGGCATGCAAATATAAAAGAAAGTGCTGGTGTTGCTGGGGTATCCAGCTGTCCAAGCCAACCAACTGCAGATCTTAAGAATGGAGAATGGAAAAAAAAATTACTTACTCATATTGCCTAAGCTTCTTGAATGCTTATATCATTATCTATGCAGCATATTTATACACATATTATGTGAAGAGCTGACAAGATAGGTAGATTCCAAAGATGACTCATGAGAAAGGCAACTAATGCATTTTTTTGTCCAATTTTATGAGCCAATTGAACATGGAAATGGGATCATGTTAGTATATGGATGTTTTAATTGATACAGTTCTTAATGAAGGTATTACATAGCTTAAAATGCAGGATCTACTGTGCATATATTTATCTGCTGGTTTCAATAATAAATCCAGGAGGACAACAGTATATTTTATGTGTTAATTGTATTTTCATGACTTTTTTTAAAAGTCTTGCTATAAACGTGTTTTGGACTGCAGTAGGATAAATAAAATGTATAACATTATACTAGCAACACAAAGCATTGATCAACTTAAAATTCTGTGCACATTTTAAAAGTCATCATTCACACATGACAATAATTTTTAAGCATCTTCTGTTACTCAGATTAAGAAAATCAGAAAATGATTGAATAATTCAGGTTAGAAGAGCCTAACTGAGGTAAAAGCACATCTGTAAAGCAAGATATGTTTACTTTTAGTTTCAAAGTTTAGGCATAGATATTTGGGAATGAACACTTATTTACAAGCCCTGTTAGAATCGTGGAACACTATTATTCCTGGTTTAGTCTCAATTGCTCTGTTCATAATTTTATTTTATTTCAACCCCCAATTTTTCCTAAAACTATAATGGAACATCCTTTATCAGATTTTCTCACAGAATAAAAACTCTGAGTCTTCTCCCCTAGGTGAAATTGTTGCACCCAAAAAATACATAGCAGTACATGCAGTAATACAATAGTACTATTGTGTATTGTGCAAAATTCATGAGGGTTCGTGTTTCTGTTTAAAATGAGAAAGCAAGTCCCATTCGACCTCTCAGCTTGGTTTGTTTTTAAGATTGATTGACATTTTCTACTTGCTTGGAAGTGGTCTCCTCCTCCTTGTCTGTAGGTGGTCTCAATGAAGCAAACCAAAGGACCATCCTGAAGCTTTTCCATCTGTGAATGCATTTCTACCTACAGGCACAGCTTCTTGTCATAATGCTTCTGCAACTCTAAATCTCCATATTTCAGTCAAATCTGGTTGATAATCAGCTTCTGGAATTAAAAGAGTGGTCCTGTGTCAACAGAAATGGAAAATAGGAACACATACATTCTGATAATCCTAACTATTTAACTTTGGCTGTCAGATTGGAGTGCATATATCTAAAGTCAAATTGAAGCTGCATCCTGAGGCTTTGCTCTTTCCCAGCAAAACACCTGAGGAAAGCAACTTGAAAGCTGGGTCAGAATGGAAGATCAGCAGAGTACTACACAGTGCTATCTCTGTTGCACTATAAAAGAAAGACTTTTATCTGACCTGGCACCCAAGATAAAGAGCTTTGCTGATAATGCAAGATGCATTTCTTTCGATTAGTACAATAACTGTGCCCAAATCCAATTTCACCTCTCCACTGTGTGTATGAGAATACCCAGTCTAAGCAAACTGCACCATACTCTGCATCATTCTCCATAGTGTTATGCAGAATAGTGAAAGATATTCTGCTGCTAATGAAGAGAGGTACTTAGAGGAGGATTCATGGTTATAGCCTGCAGGCAAGAAAACAACATTAAGAATAAAGAGTGTCATTTAAATGCTAAGGGTTATTTAAGACTGTTGAAGTAAAATTACTTTAAAGGGCTGAGTTAACAGCTTCAGCTATAAAGATGTATCTTAGAGATATTTTTCTTGGAGTGATTGCATGCTTATTTCTGTCATTTTTCGCAGTCCATTTCTGTTTACTTCCTAAGATTTTATAAATGATTCTTACAATTCAGTAAGCTGAGGATAAGCACCGCTCTATGTGGAGGAGAGGAAATGAGAGCCATTGTCTGTGGAGGGTCTCCACACCGCTTCTCATTCTATCCAGAGTATGTTGATGCTGGTGGCCTGGTTACATTAATTTTCCATTGTTTTCTCTCATGCACAGACTTCTCATTGTGATTGCTGCTGCTACAAATGCTTCACAGCCTGTGCCTTTTCTGCTTCCTCACAGCAGAAATGGTCTTCAGATTTCCTCATTCCCAGAAGAAAGAATTCAGAAATTGTGTTAAAAAAAAGATGCTGACCCTTCAAAACCCCCTGTTCTGCCAAAGCAGGAAGGTGCTGTGGGTATCACTGTGGGTAGACAAGCACGATGTCAGCAGAGGCAGAGAGGAAAGAAGTGGCATAAACCAGAACTGCAACATGTGACAGACAGTGGGGGCTGTGACCACCTGCAGCCAAAGTGGGGAGAAACCAGCAGCACCAGATCCTAAAGATGAAGGGAAGGAAACCAGGGGAGGCAGGGCTGGGCAAGTACCGTGGAGCAGAGACCCGAGGTACTGCTCTGCTACAGATGTGGCAAGGGGATGGTTTAGGGCCTCCTGCAGAAGCTGAGCTGCTGTCTTGTCTCATGTCCTGAAGAAAGGAAAATAAAATATTTTTTTTGTGAGTCAAATCAGTGGAAGTGATTCACAAGCAGAAGAGTAGCATCCCTGGGACAGGGAAGGGTAAAGAAAACAAGGGGTTCCAGAGCACTGGCAGAGACAAAGCAGGTGGGATGGAGCCTGCTGGAATTTGAACTTCAAAAAAGCATGCACTAGTTTTTAAGCAGGCAGAAACAGAAGTGAGTAATGCTTGGGAGTAATCAGTCCGAGCTGTTATAAAATAATGACTGGAAAGCAAGCATTTTGGCAGTGCTGGTTGTGAAATTTCTCCTGGCAAATACCTAAAGCATAAAGCATTTTTTCTTGTCTCTAAAATCCTATCTCACTCTCAATGCCTTTTTCCTTCAACCAGAAGTGCAGCAGACTTTACACACAGACTGAACGTGTTTCCAGAACTGTTTTACTACTGGGATTAAAGACAAAAACATAATTATTATAGATCCTGACCTGGAGATAGTAGCAGAAATTTTAGGACAAGGTGAATTTTTACCCCTTGTTTCTGTGGAAATCACCAAAGGATTCACTTAATCAAAAATGGAGTCAGTTTCTTAGGGATAGTTATATCTACCTATGTAAATAAGAACTCCTTGGCCTAAAACAAGTACATTATCAGTGCAGAGGACTACAGTGCACAGTAGTATGTACAGCAATTTAATTACCATAACCACTTTATATAAAAACAATCTAAATATTTTTCCCACAATGTCCCCTCAACTGTTAGCTAATTCAGATTTATCAACGAATTATAAATTAAAACAAAGGACATTGACAAGCAGTAACTTCTATATGTATTTTATTAGTCTTTCTAATGGATTATTCCACTAAGTATTATGAATTGGTCATCTGAAACTGTATGTGAGGTAGGATTCTATCCTTCTCTGTCCTTTTGCCATCTTAGGCAGATATCAGTTCTCAAGTGCAGACTTGAGAGATAAAGAGATCAGATAACTTCCCATGCCATTCCCTTAATGTGAATTAAGTACAATGTGCTTTCAGCTAAGTATTCAAAACCCCAACAATATTTTATGTGCAGTAAGTTTCTGAAAAGTTATCAATGCCAGCAGATCCAAGCTGATGTATTCTGACAAGTAAAAACTGCCAGGACACACATAAGGTTTTCTGTCTTCTTGCAATTACAAATGTCTTGCTTTACAACAGAAGGGGGACAGTGCAGTTGAGCTGACCATGGAGAACTGTTTTATAAACCATGTTATAAATAATTGTTCCTACATCTATATTATGGATTAGTAAGAGCTGAGTTCCTAAACTGAATACTGATTAGGTTATACACTGTGGTTTCTCTTTTGTGGCTTTGCTTGTCTCAATTGTCTTGGCTTATATCTGTCTTATTTTCTTTCATCACCCCTTAAACCAAAGTAATCTTAGTTGAACATTGTCTGGTCTCACATGCACGCTCTGAGGTACAGAAGGGCAAAACAACACACAAAGAGATATTACAAGGCTGGGAATTTTCTATGGCAAGACTCACTGGGATGGAGTAATTGCATTCTGGCAGCAGGAGCTCTCCAGCAAAGCTGTGCCATAGTATTTCCAGTGGATTACAGTGATTACCAATGGCAAAACACCTTCCTGTGGGTTTGTGGATTTTTTCCAGAGTGACTAAATCACTGGAGTTCAGTTCTATGGCATTAATATAGAAAAGCATAATAATGCTTTACTACTAGGTTTAAACCGGTAAAAAAATTACTAGTTTTATCTTTGAGCAGCTGAAGCCTTGGTAACACAGATGTTCAGATCTATTCCTTATTTTATATTTCATGCAGAGGTTTTTCTTTGATTCAGGCTGGTAGCTCAAACCTTAATTACTCTTAGAATGGAGAAATAAAAAAAAAGAAAGAGAAATCTGAAAGAAAATAGCAGGCATATTTGGTGAATTACATGCCCCACAGCAAGCTGAGATGCCCTATACTTTACAAAGCAATTTAGAAATGCCTTTATTCATTCTTTGTAAATAATGTCTTTTAGTTATTAAATTTCAAATGTAAACAAGATATATATTCTGAATCTTGCTTGAACCTTCTCTTCAGTGTATATGTACATGCTACACACATGTAACAATTGACCTGAAAAAAGTCTAAAGGATCTGGTGATCCCTAGTTTACTAATATAGTCTGGCCAATCACACTTATTCTGTCAATTATCTCTACTTTTTTTGTCGTCATCCTCATTTGCCCTTATATGTTTGACATTGAAATAACAGACCACCCAAGGTCTTATGCAACAGTTGTGTTTTCCAAATTTCAGAAGCAGCATATTTTTTTATGTTATTGTTACTGGTCAATTTCTTTTTTTTTGCTATGATAGGAAAAAATAATAAGCCTAAAACAAGTCTAGAAAAAAATACTGATATTAATATTTTTTGAGCTTGATAATAATTTGGGCATGTTATAAAGACATTGTTAAAAATAATTTAATAAATTAAGTATCCTTTGCAATTTTATTATACAGGCAAATTTGAGATAATACAATTGCAGAAGTGACACTGATAGAGAAAAGATCCATTTGCTGATGACATCAGTATCATAGTTCATCTGCATTACAAAATGCATTGTTTTCCAAAAATTAAGATTGAGGTAGGCAATTGTTAGACATTTGTTACTTTAATTATTTTTAATGGAGGCTGGACTGTATGCTACAAAATGCATCTCATTCTTTATACTTCTCTAAAATTGCTTTTCCTGTTCTGAAAAATTCTCAAGTTATCAATACACTTTGGATGCTTTTTTCTCCTTACACTCTTTCCTTTTGTTGTCTTCCTTTCCCAAAATGTATTTTTACTTTGTATTTTAACCATGAAGACTTAAAGAATGGAGCATAACATAAAATACACTTGTTTGCTGAAAATCTATAGACATCCCATGCCGTGGCAACAATCTATAAAATAAAGCAGTGTGGATTCACCATTTGAGTATATTGAAGCTACACAAAATAATTAATTTCCTCTAGTGTATTAGAAGAAAATAAATACAAAATCCAGCACTGAATTACTGTTAAAGCCTTAATCATCTCACATCCACCATAAGGTATTCTTCTCTGTTACAGATCCAGCAGGAAATGGATTTAAAGCTAGAAATCTCTTCAGGTTTTTCTTGGCCAAGTGTAGGAATAGAAATTTCTTGACAGTGTAATTAATAGAAGCACTACTAACATTAAAATGCAGAGTATGTAACAGTCCATGCACTAGGTGCAATGCTGTGACTTAATGCTTAAGTTCTGAAGTAGTTATGAAATGTTTTATGTAATTCTCTGTAAGACTGAGAATTAAATTTCTTATTTAAAGCTGGAGTAGTTTAATGTTTTAAGGTTAATCTAGCTGAAATTCAATGTTATACTGGGTATTCTGTGGAAATTTTTAAAAAACAAAGTATTTTACAAATTTGAGGCATTTGACATTCTTAATATTGGTGTTTTCTAAGATATCTTTTGTGAAATATAAAATATTCCTGAACTACATTTTCAGTAAATTCTCTATTTCCCCATTTGAGCATTGTCAGAAAGTTCCCAGGTTGTCTTGCAGCTCTTTTTGTAAATGGAAGGACATGTCATCTACCCATAATACTCCTTACTGAAAAAGTGTAATAGCAAGGTTCCAATAAGTGAATTATTGCACTTTTCTTCAGTCTCACTTAGAAAAACTATTTCACCCTGGTAATTCAATTAAACTTCTGCTACTCAAAGCCAACCTATGTCTTCCGTTTTGTCTCGTGCCTTTACAGTAGCTGCACAAGGTTTATTTTATAACCTTTCAAAAGTTTGTTCCCAGTCTTCGAGACCTTGTAGCACACCCTTGGTCCTGCTGCCTTTCTTTTATTTTCTTTTTCCTTGCTGCTCTTCTGACTCTTTGTCTTAATTTCTCTTTCATGGTTTTTAAATAGTCTCAAAAGGCAGCTCAACTAAACTATCCAACTGTTTTAATATTTTAGTTTGTCAATACTCAGAAGACAAAGTCGTTTCAAAGTCACAAAACTTCACAATTCAGTCTTCAGTTCCACAACCCGATGTCTTCTGCATTTTCTCTGAGGCACTTCTGTCACTCACTGGTCAGGCTGTGTGGAACCCATCTTTTGTAGCAATAATGAAGTACCTTCCTCAGCTTTTCAGTTTTTGGTTTGCAGGCTTACCTTTTGATTGTGTATGAAATTCTAACAACATCTGTTCTTTGTTCAGAATTGCGTACGATGAAAAACCTTAGAAACAATTCCTTTGTCTGTGCAGAATGTTTGTTAGGTTGGGCAAAGCTCATTCTTACTGATAGCATGTGCTAGGTGGAGTCAGCTCTGTGCTGTTATGGATGGGTTCAATTTGGAGGCTTAGGTTAGGGTGGTTTCAAAGCCTAAATATCAAACCTGTTCTATGTGTTCAAGCTTGGCTGTATCATGAGTGCCTGGCTTCTAGGAAATAGCTTTACAGGTTTCAAATTGGATCTTCAGACTGGAAAGCTGGTGCAACACTGACTACTTTGAGTGGTTGATTTCTGGTCTGGGGTGACTATAACACAGTGTGAATGTACATAAGTTATTTTTCAGGGAGCCAGCCCACCTCTGGGTATCCATCTATTACAGCAGCAGGAAGTGCAGTTTGGCCTCATCATGTCATTAGGACTGATTCCAAATCTTTGACCTCTGAAAAGCTGACAAAAAACTAGCAACCTGCATTGGAAAAGAGTGAGCCATATGTTTAGTAAGCCTGTTTTCACAAAATTTACTAACTAAAAACAAGCTCACAAATGCTTGGATCTTCAGAGCAGTGATTTATCAGGGATGACACTTGGAGTTGTTAAGATTATCTGGGGCTAGGATTAGGATGGATCAACTTTTTGAACCAACTTTCCTCCTATTCCCACTCCCATTGGTCAGTGGCAGGCTTTCCTTCTTCACTCTGTCTTGATTTGCTCTAATTTACTTCTCTCACCTCAGCTCCATTGGAAACAATGTTGATCTTTACTGCAGAGTAGGAATTGATGGTTTCTGGGTAGTTTTACCCTTTTTCTTCTTACCCTAGTCTTACTTTCCAAGGAAGACACTCTATGCAGGAGATGTATTCTGTTTTAAGAAGACTTGAAACCATGCCTTTTAACAAATTTTGTAATTTTTCCAGCCAGTTCAAAAACTAATCTTTTTTCACAAAAGTCTTCTCACCTTTCCAAAAAATCATAATGTACTCTTCTTTAGGAGATTGCTGTGAAAATGCTGGCAAAATTAAACTGACTGGACTCAGAACCTTATAACATCAATCATGATGCAGCCCGAAAGGGTGGCAGAGTGATCAGCCACACTCAGAGCTGCAGGATAAGCAGCATTATTGATTGGGAGGTGCTGAAAGCAGCTTAGTTGTCAGTCAGCTGCCTCACATACAGGCAACAGCCTAACTATAGGATGAGAGAGCTCAAATCAGGGTCACCAGGGTGTTTATGACAGCCTTAGCTGAGTGCTGGTGAGCAGAATACAGTCTGAAAAAGCTCCTAGGCTAACCACAGCCCCTCTCAGTAAGTGACAAGAATGATCAGCAGTTCTGTGTGTGCATCTGGGCAACCTGGAGGACAGGGGATTGATTTTGTGCTTAAGGAAATCACTTTATCACTTGTTAAGCTAATCCTTTGGTGTATACAGAAATATAATAGAAATAATACCAAAACAGTAGAAATTAAGCCAAAAAGATGAGGGTTTGATGCACAATATTTACTCCACTTAAGGAGGCTTTTAAAATGCTTGCACAGTAATCTGGGTCTGCTTGGAACTTTTAAAGGCTTTCATAACTGCTCAAATGTAGAAATAATTTATCTTAATACAGCTTACCAAGACTTTTCTTCATTTGTGCAATTGAATTTAGAAAAATTACCTAGTGTGATAAGAATTTTTACAGTGACCAGATGAAAAAGCAAGCTACAGAAACAGTGGAAAAGAAACACTGAAAATTATTTGTTTTCTGTTTCTCTGTTTGTTTTCTAAATAACTGGAGAAATATTTTAAATAAAGAAAAAGAAATTCCTCAAACTTTACTAACCCCTTGGAGAATTAAGGCTTTGAACTCCCTCCCAAACTTCCAAGTTTTACAATGACAACTGAGTTTTAGTTTTAGCACAGCTTATCCATCATCTAATGATGGAAGATTTTTTTTTTCCTTCTGTGTTCTTTTCCTGCTTACTGCATTTATTCTTCATCTCCCTTCACTTTCTTGTCTTCAACTGCATTTCTCTGGTGTTAGGGCCATTCACACAACCCTAGGTGAGCACAGGCTGTGCAGGGAGAGATATGTGAGCAGGAGTAAGGAGGGGTTGTTAATGCAGGTAGTTAATGTGTGTGTGTCTCTCAGCATGGACAGGCTTCAGGCTACAGCTATAACAAGAACCAGGGACTCTGAAGTGTTCATGTGTCTGCAGAGAATTTAGTCCAGTCCATGTGATACTTCAGGCAGACAATCGAAAATAGTTCTTTTATATTGATAACTGAAATCTGGCATCTGAAAGTCAAGAATCCTTCTCCTTTTAATCTTCACACGCTAGAAATGATTGTCTCTGTAAATCCTGGAATGATTTATTTCTAAATTAAGTTGTCAAGGACTGGGTTCGTATTCCTCTTGTAATTTAATTTCATTCTTTACCTATGGCACAGAGAAATAGTTTTTGGAGTGGGTTTAAATAATTACTTTCCCTTATATTTTTCTATAATATAATTTCCAAGGTATCAGAATATTTATTACTTTTAAGTAAGATTTATAATCTTTTTTTTGAGATAAGAACTACACCATACAGTATGTATTGCACTGTTTTAACAAATATGTATGTAAATTGCTATTAAAAAACAAAACAAAACAAAACAAGCCCTATGTTAAATAACTGAAAAGGCCCTTTTTTCTGGAATAATTCTAGACCTCATCTTATGATGGACCTTGAGGAATCATGTTTCCTGTCTTGAAGGAGAGCTTTAATCTCATTGTATATGTAAACACCTAATTAATTAGGTTTGAAAAAAGGCTTGAAAATACTCAAATGCACAGATGTGAGCAATGTTTTAAATTGGGATAACATCTAAACAAGAGAATCAATGAAGAGGAGAATTCAGTGTTTGAAATTAATTCTGTTGCAAGTCAGGAATGCACATTATGTCTACAGGACAAAAAATATTCTTTTTTGAATATGATGATATATTTTTCCACCTGTCTACTCCTGCACATTGTCTGAGCACTTTCCAAGTGTGTTTCAAATTATTAGCTGCAAACAGGCTTGAACACTATAATTTGCTACACATGCACTATTTAGTAAAGAGTAAGATGACAATGACCGATTTGCTTAATGACAAAAAATTGTCTTAAAATTTGTTCTCAATTTTTTCTTCTGCTTAGTTTCTCTTAATCTTTGTTTAAATTATCTTAGGAGAGCTTTATTTTCTAACAAGTGGTAAGACATTTAATCTAAAATTCCTTAGCATTCCTCAGATTTAGAGAAACTGGAAATAAGGACTTGGGGCCGATTGGTGTCCTTCTTTTGGGCCATGAAACAGGTGAAACTTAAATGCATATCTGTATTTCCTCTAGATTCAGTCCTCAGAAAACAGTGAAAATACTGATGATCAAGTCTGTTGACTCATCAGTGTGAAAGAGGAGATCACATCCTTGCATGTACGTACTTAGGGGAATCCCTCAAGGAGCTCACACCTGATGGATGGTTTCTGCAGTGGTGTCCTTCCCCCTGCCCTGGGGAACCTGCAGACTCTCTGCTCAGAATGAAAGGGGCTCAGCAAGCCCCTGTCCCTTGAACAAGCTTGTCCCTCTCTACCTAGGACAGACAAGGCCTGCAGGTAAGGGCGTGCACAGGATTCTGTGCTGATGGCTGCAAAGCAATTAGAGAGACAGGGTGGAGCAAGGAGGATTAGACAGACACAGCAGCATCTCGAACAGTTATTCTTTGGGTGTTTACCAGGAGTCAGTGCATTCAGCCATAAATGGACACGAAGGGCAGCAGGAGACAAACTTGATGGAAAAATTAGTAGAAAGGACAACTGCTGTAAAAGAAACTGATCAAATTTTCCTCAAAAGTCAGACTGAACCTTGTTTACCTTATCAGTTTGAGCATATTATAATACCAGATGTTATTGTGGGTGTCTGATCAAGCCAGGCTAAGAGGTACAGATTAGGAGCTACGAGGCATTTCCCCTCAAATGTGCAGGAAAGGTCCTGTTACTCTCAACAATGAAGTCAAAAGTAACTGAAAGTAGAAATGAGTAAGAATCAATGACGTGTGTTAATAAATTGGTTTTATTTTATTGAAACCTCTCAGGGAAGCCAATTTACAGGAGGGAGAGGGAGTGCCTTTGATTTTCTGTCATTGCTTTATTATGTTCTTTTTGGCTGAAAGGAATTCAAGTTTGCTAATACATTCAAAAGAAGAACATATTTTTAATAGAGAACTATATATTGACAATATGTTGCATAGTAGTAGAAATTGTCTGGAATTATCAACAATAGGTCAGCACTGATTTATCATGCTTTCTTTAAGAAAGATCAGAAAAGGTCAGATATGAGCTTTTCCTCCTTGGAACAGTCTCAAATATCTAGCCAAATAACTAGTGGTGTAGCTAAAAATTATCTGTCTTTAAGGTGTTTATAAGGATAAAACACTATTCATTTTGTTACTACCTAACTAAAATTTGGCCTTTAAAATGAACTGTAAAACTCACATCAGCTTCAAAGGAAGTGGAACGTCAGCCTTACTATTAGTTTCAGTAGAGGATCTGTACTGAAGAATAAAAAGTCTTTGATGTTTCTCCATGGCAAAAGCCAGTTTTCAAAACATTTGGAAAATGGTAAAAATTCCTTTATATGGAAATGGTTGTGACTCTTTTGTATATTTTTCTTGATGACTATTTGCAGCAAAGGCTAGTCTAGTGCATTAAAGATGGTGTACAAGGCCTCACTCAAGAAATTGTTTTCTCTAGGGCCATTTTTTTTTTACAGCATTTTTTAGATGCTTATTATTTATAATATCTCTGTCTGTCGTTATATTTATGTCTTTTCATGAGCCCATAATTTTAAACCTTAGGAACTGCACAGTGATTTATATTCCCTGGAGCTGACATTCTACTTGATTGGCTTTGATTTTACCTTTTAATGATTGGTTCTATGCTCTTGTAAACATTTTTGTTGTAGAATCATAGAATATCCTGAGTTGGAAGGAACCCACAAGGATCTTTAAGACCAAGTCCTGACACTACACAGAACAATTCCCAGAATCACACCATGTTTTCTCCATAATGATAGTGATACTAATAAGCAGTGTGTTCTGCCTAAAGAGGTGAGAATTCTGCAGTACAGGCAGTCCAGAATCTTTAATGGTCTTCCTCAGCCGAGAGAGTCTCTTTGATTAATATTGTTCCAGTTTATATGCTGGAGTAGTTTGTGCTCCTCTCCACAATGAATCTATCTCATCAGAGCCTGAGATTCATTATGATTCAGTGTCATTCTAACCCTTCAGTTTAGTTTGTATGTCTTATAAAATTTTTTTAGAGATGTACTGATATTCAGCACCTTCTTGATAGGAAAAGCTTCCACATTGCCTATGAAAATCTACTGTTACTTGATATTTTTTGTTTGAAAAAAAATATCTGGTGGCTTTTTTCAATTTACTTTTCCAAAGGATGCATTTGTATATGAGATTTTTTGTTTTTCTTCAAGATAACCTTTTCTTTCCAACGACTGATGATTTGCTGATACATGAATGTGCAAGAGATCTCTTTCATAACTTTTATCACATATTTCAGAAAAAAAAGTATCCTAATGCAGCCAGTTTCTATGATATTGCCAATTCTCTAATCACATGTCAGCCTTACATTTGTGTTAAATATTTCACAAGACTTCTTCTAGATACGTGTGTGGATTTTGCAGACTCAGTGCTTTCAACTTCAGAAATGTTTCACTGTAAAAAAAAGAGATAAAGGATAAAATAAAAGAAAAAAGCCCCAGCTTTTTCAAGCTCAGAGCTATGTATATCTCTTCCTTACTGACTTGCCTTTCTACCTCAGCTCTCCAGCTGGCCTTGAGGAATCCAAGTAACCAACATATTAATAGACAGCCTCTGACTTTTTAAGTAAAAAAACCCATCAAATCCATCTGGTTTTCAAATGAAACCAAAGGAGTTTGAAGAAGAAAACATTAAGGCCTTAGAGGTGCCCCAGTTTTCTCATGTCACATTAATTGACATGTCCTGCTATGTTGTGATTTCTTTATGGAAACCTTTATGTTATCCTATATGGCATTTCTTCACTTTTGCCTTCAAGAAAGTAAAAACATATGCATTCAGTTTTGATGCATTCTTCATCCTTATCAGAGGGTGTTTTTCAATGTCATTTCACCAGTATTTGTTTTTTCCTATGTGACTCAATCTGTCTGACTAGTTTTCAGTTTGTCTAGTGCTCTACCTGCAATCCTACAGGCTCAGCATGTTTGAAAATCTTGAACACGTCAAGTAAACAAAACTTCATTAATTAAGTACAGTTGTTAACTATTAGCAGTTGTGGAACAAAAAAGTAAATAACTGTATGGAAGATACATCTTCCTGTCTGAATCAGATGAGTTTGTTCAGTGCAGAGACCATGTCTTGCTTATTTTTCAAAAACTGAAAAATGTAATCAATATTCAGAATCTCAGCATTGACTGCTGTTAACAATTTGTTCTTAATAGAAGCAATAATTAAACACCACTTCTTATAAATGAAATCATAATTACATTCTCATTATTACATTGGCATCATTTTCTTGGATAACAAGTTTCCTGAAGGTGTAATTTTAACTTCTGATTTTAATTTTAATAAAACACTTACTGCATTGAGACCAGCTGTTGTTTTGAAAGAAAAAAATAGCAAGGAACATACAGAATTCATGTATTTTTGTCCTTTTTTGGAAATGACTATTGAAATTGTAAGACTTCATGAAAATGTTAGTAATTGTAAAGACACAATCTTCACACCCAGCATGTATTTACAGTCCCTCTCACGAGAATGTGTGTGAGGCTTCATGCTGACTCTGGAGTTTCCAGTTACTGGGACTTCTGCAGATATTAATTTATGGCTAAGACCTGATTTTCAAAAATATTCTAAGGCTGTGTCAGGTAACTGGAGTCAGAGGAGTATCCAGTGAGGTGGTGTCTGATAAGGTTAACAGGCTGGACAAATGAAGGGAGAGCAGTGGATGCTCTCTACCTGTACTTCAGCAAAGCTTCTGACTCTGCCTCCTGTGATACTTCCAATAGACAAGCTCAGAAACTGCAGAGTGGATGAGTGGACAGCGAGGTGGATTGAGAACTGGCTGAATGGCAGATCCCAGAGGATCACAGGCAATGGCACGGGGTCTAGTTGAAGGCCTGTCACTAGAGGTGCCCCCCAAGGTTTAATACTGGGCCCAAATTATTCAACTTATTCACCAATGACTTGGAGGAAGAGGCAGAGGCCTCTTCAGAGAGGTCACTGCTGACACAGAGCTGGGAGGAGTGGCTGAAACCCCCTGTGATGCCTGAAGTGGGTACCTAGAAACAGACCAGACGGGAGTAAGGGAATAAAAGTGGATATTTATTTGAAGGCCTTCAAGGCCCATCCTGGGGAGCCAGAGGTTGTTCACAATCTGGAACCTAAGACAAAATGGATGACAAGTCATGAGTTCTTTACACTGTTACAGGTTTTGGTCCATTAGCATATCAGTATAAATTTGCCAATTACAACTTAATGATGTGATTCTCGCCAGTTTGCCTCCCTTTCCAGGATTTTGGTTTACACATTCTGGGCTTAGGATAATCTGGGTGTCCTTGAAGAGCAGGCCTAGAGAAGCTTTGTTATGTCTATCTTTAATGTGAGAGAGCAGCAGCTAACAGGTTTCAGGACACTTCAGAGCTACACACTAAGCACTACAGGATTTGAAAAATATGTAAGTTAAAATCTAANTGTGTCCAGTTCTGGGCTCCTCAGGACAAGAGAGACCTGGAGATCCTGGAATGGGTCCAGTGGATGGCAACAGGGATGATGAAGGCACTGCAGCATCTCTCTTACAAGGAAAGCCTGAGGGAGTTGGGCCTGCTCAGTCTCAAGAAGAGAAAACTAGGGGGGACCTAATCAATATCTGTCAGTATCTGAAGAGAGGGTTCAAGAGGATAGACCCAGGCTGTTCTCAGTGGTGCTGAGCAATAGAACCAGAGGCAGACACTGGAAAACAGGAATTTCTGCCTGAACATGAGGAAGAATTTCTTTGCTGTGCAGGTGATGGAGCACTGGAACAGGTTTCCCAGAGAGGTTGCAGAGTATCCCTCACTGAAGATCTTCAAGAAACATATGGACACAATCCTGTGCCGTGTGCTCTGGGATAGCCCTTCCAGAGCAGAGAGGTTAGGCCAGATGACTTTACTAGCAGTCCTTTCCTGCTTTAATCATTCTGTGATTGTGTCAATGTATGAATATCAAGTGCACTTCTAAGGCCAGATTTTGCTCTCAATTATGACATATTACTTTTCCATAGGTTTGATAAAATCAGACATTACTTCCCACTTTAAAGCATAGCTTTGACAAATACAGTTGATACAGGAAGACCATAACTGGTCAGCATTCCCTTTGATCTCTCTGGTACAAGTGCAAGCACTGGAATATATCTGTGTCTGCAGGAAAACAGGAGATCCTTACATGAATCAGAAATACACAAACTCATATGTCTCACCTCCCAAGAGACAAAGCACTTCAAATCCCACATAACTAGTCAATATAATAATTTCTGATGCCACAAAGCAGGATTTCATTGTCATGCAGAAAGCTAATGCAGAGATAGACTGGGAAGCTTTCAGACCTCAAGCACCCACATATGGAGCTATGCAATACACAGGACAGCATCCAGCACCCACAGCCGTGTTCACAGCCTGTCAGGAGGTGACTCCATGCTAGCAAACGTCTCACAAAGGCTGAAAGCGTGTGACACACCAGAATGAGGTCTCTGGCTTTCATTGGAAGCATTTTCCTGGCTTCTGTAGCTCAGCTCCTCTCTGCCAGTTTTTTCTTGTAAAAAAGATCCCCTTTTCTCTGTTCCCCAGCCACGTTCAGGCCAGCACTTGTTATTTTTTCCAGTTTGCCCTGGTACTGTCCCTGAGAGACTATTTGTTTTTTCAAGTGGAGATGAAGGAACCTTTCTTTCATTTCCAAATCCTATGATCTTTGCTGCCACTCCAGGAAAGCTGCACTTGACAAACTCACAGGATTCTGAGGGGGAAAAGGAAGAATTCAAGGCAAGCAGAGAAGTACAAAAGAGAGGCACAAAATAGATTTTATAATCTAAAAGGGACATTAGGGTGACTAATTAAAATAAATGTTTTCTTTAGCTTCTTTAATGCAAGACCATAAAGATTATTTTAATATTTTTTTAAATCTAAACAGACCCCTGAACGTTTTTGATATAATACCCTCCAAATATATTAGTAATATCCTCCACACAGAAAATTTTTATAATACTCTGTTTCAAATCATACAGACAAAAAGACTCCTCCCCACTATATTTGAGGGAAAAAAAGAAGTATAAGAAAATAAATCGAATGTGTACAGGGCTACATAGGTGAATTTTTAAACATTTTCCATATTCTCATATCAAACTTATTTAATTTGGAAAATGCTGGCGGAAATAGATTATATGAAGGTTTGCCATGAGAAAACAGATTGTCTCCTGAAAGGTTGATTGCCCACATGAGAAGGAAGACTCCTTTCTCAGTGTGGCCTTGGAAATGCACTGGCTGAGATTTGAATCATGACAAAATCAAACAAAAAGTGAGCACAAGTGTCCAGAAAATTTTCACTTACATGTATATTTGTTCCTGAGACTTCATTTCTGAAACCCTATAAGATTTCTTGATCCAACCTGAATTTGCTGTGTGAACTAATTTTTTTTTCAGCTGGAAAGCCAGCCTTTCCTTCAAATTTTGAATTAGCCTCCATTTTATTAAATAAATGTGTAAGAAATCAAATGAAAGAAATAGTGGAGACAAACACCCAGATAGAAGTATTTAATAAAATACTGATTTTATCCTCTAAGAAAGCAGAACTTAAGGTCTTGAGTTGTACTTTTAGGTGTGAAATATGAAACAGTGAAATAACTAAGGCATTTTTTCTGTCGATTTTTGCTTGTATAAGTTACCTTATGCTTCAAGAAATAAGAACCTTATGTTGAATTTTACTAGAATGCCACTAGGTTTATGACCTGCAGACATTTGCCCATCTGTTGGGTAAATTAGCTTTCAGTGAATGAAACAATAACAATGCAGGCATAAATTAATGTATTTTAATTAACCTACTTTTTGTACCCTGAAATTATCTTACTCTTGTAGCACTTGTGTAATGTTATGCTTCTATATATGCTAGTGAAAAAACAAAACTTTTCTAAACTAAAAATCTCTTGAGGAAAGAGGTGATAATTTTTTAGAATTATTATTAATATTATTATTTTAATAGTTGAAGAGTTAATAGGTGCCATGGACTGTGAATTTCAATACAAGTTTACCTACAAAATGCTGGACATACAGGAAGAGGATCATGGTCAGCAATGAAAAGGTCTCAATTTACTGTCTTTACCTTTAGCAGATGATGCTAAGCAGTCATAGATTAAGAGCTGAGGATTGATGCCTAAATCATGGTGAATATACCCTATTTGTATGAATATAGGTCCCTATAGAAGGAGAATTGGAGTTATCTGAATTTCCTTATCTCCCTCAGAGCTGCAAAACTTGGTCTCTGGGGTTAGTGCAATTTTCCATCCTGTTGCCAGAGACTTTCAATTCTTAATGCCTTTAGGATGAGTGGGTGATAAGCTGAATGTGAATTACACTGAAATCATGAGCAAACTGCCTATTTCTTTATCCAGTGTGAACACTGGCATACCCAAGGTATATGAAATTCTTCTTTCACCCTTACTGTAAAGTTTTCTCATTTTCCTCTTTCATAATAGAGGTCATTGTTAATTCCACATCGATCCCAGAATGGCTCTTCAACAATTCACACAAAAAATGGGGTAGTTAATTTCAAATAACCAGGTGTTACACTTATGACCCAAAANACTAAGAAACCAAAAAAAAAAAAAAAAAAAAAAAATAATACACCCCCCCCCAGCCTCCCCAATAATTTTATAGAATAGTGACCTTCACCCATTGACTGATGTCTTGAGTTTCAAGCATGCCTCATGCATATGTATTCTTACCCAGGAGTTAAGGGCTATGACAGCACAAACAAGGTGAAGCTCCCAGGCAAGCTCCACTGAAAACAGCATCTTCTATGTACTTGGGCCTCTTTTCTTGTTGAAAGGGTTTAAACGTGACTTAGGAAGATTCAGCTTTTGTCAGATTGAGACACAGTGCAGATGATTCTACATGGACTGTCTTCAAACACTGAATTTTCATACATTGGAGTAAAGAAAAATCTTGGACTGGACAGCAAAATAACCTTACTTAAAAAAATTTGAAATGGTCAATGAGCATCTGTTTCATAGTTTTCTTAGAGCACTGACCACTCATCGTCAAAGCAGTCTCTGAGGCTGTTCTTTTAGTTTGTGTGTTTGGTTTCTATGTTAACCTATTATTTGTCAATGTGCTAAAAGTTGAGATTGATATTTGAAATTTTATTTTTAAAACCAAGTACTTTGATAATGTCTGATTGAAAATGTCATTTCTGGAAGAACAAAGAAAATCTCATTTTAAAAGAAAAATTCTTGTAGGGCCAAGTTCCATTGTCACAAATTACACTTTATTAAGGTTTAGCCTCAGTGGGTAGCTAAGCCTCACATAGCCACTTGCTCACTTCCATCTTGTGGGATAGGGGACAGAACTGGAACAACAAAAGGAAAGGAAAATAGGAATCAATTCACCTCTCCCCATGGGCAGGCAAATGTTCTGCCATCCCCAGCAAAGTAAGACTCCATTGAGCATAACAGTGACTTGGGAAGACAAATGTCACCCCTGACACATCTTCTCCTTCCCCAGCTCTGTATGCTGATCATGAGGCTGTATGGTCTGGGATATCCCTTTGGGCGATATAGCCCATTGGGGTCAGCTGCCCCAGCTGTGCTCTTTCCCAAATTCTCTCTCTGGGCAGCATAAGTAACAGAAAAAGCTTTGACTCTGTGTAAGCACTGCCCAGCAAAAGTTAAAATTCCCCGCTTTAACCAAGGCTGTTTTCATCACAGGTCCAAAACATATTAACATAGAAGCTGCTGTGAAGAAAGTTAACTCTAACTCAGTCAAAACCAGTATACTTTACTGGAGTGTTTTTTCATAATTATGTGTTAATAGCTATGGAAAATTAATTATAATTTTGTGTGGAAAACATGCAGGGTATATTTATTTTCAGTGATCTCAACTAAGGAATTTTACAGAAAATGTAACAGTTTCTCCTTGGTGCTTGAAGAAGTAAATATTATATGCTTTCTCCACTGACAGTGTACTATACAAATGAAAAAGACACTCATGGAAGTATTACTGTGCATTGTCAAAAATATCATCAATTTGGTACAGATGTGGCTATTCTTCAACTCCTCTTCCTATTTTTACTCTAAGCTCACTTTTTTTGAACATTACTTACTTTCAAAAACTGCAAAGTGTCATTCAGAACCATTGTCATTTAGGTCAGAGACAAAGAGAGAAATTGTTCTGCTGCAGAACTGGTAAGGAATTAGAACTAAACTCATTGCCTCCAAATACTAAGAGGAAAAGTGTCTTTCACTGGACCATGGATAATACACAATTAGAGCTGAAATAAATTCCTAGAAGCTGAAAAAAATTATCTGTCATTTGGGGTGACCTTTATTTGCTTTCATTCACAGTGTTTGGGACATCACTCAAGACTTAGAATACATTTTTCACTTTCTCTCTTCAAAGACATTTATTAATGCTCCAATTTTAATTTTATAATGGAACTCTCTATCCCTAACTCAGCCCAAAATATGTCCTTTTCTCCTCTTCTATTTATTTTACCATTATAGTTAGTGGCTTGCGCAATTAGGATTAATGATCAAATTAAAAGGTATCCCAGTGGGTGACTTAAGTTAAATATTCTTACTACACCAGTAATGTCTTGTTATATCTAATAGATCTGGAAAGTTCAATTAAATCTTACTTGAAGAAGGCTACTGAAGTTTTCCCCAGATTCTTTATAAGACTGACTTAAATCAGAGGAATTCTATTTTAAGTGAACTCTTTTTTCTCACATATTTCCTGTGTGATAAAGCTTATTAGGTGTTTGGACACCTAATTATTCTTAAATTAATATTCCACTAACCTTAGTTAAAAATTTAGTATTACCAAATTTGGGAACAGAAAGGTTTTTAAAATATTGATGAAAAGCCACTAGTTTATTAATCAGGAACCCTTCAAAGGTGGGGAATATTATGTAAATATTTACAAATTTTTTTTCGTTTAAATGGCAGTCAACACCCTGAGATCTGAACTAAGCCCTTAGGACGACTTTTGGTATTATCACATAACATGATGCTTGCAGAAAGCTAAAGAGATCCAGCAAGTATCAGGTGTTCAGTGAGTTTGGTAAACCTAAAGCATTTTTTGGTCCCTAAGAGTAAATTGCTGGGAAGAACTAAACTCGGATTAGTTCATTTTTACAAATATGAGTGGGTACAATTCTCAGTTCTGTTAAAGAACGGTATGTAAAAGTAAATTTTAAATGGATCTTGTTTTAAATGTTGCAGGGAATATGAGTGGCTCCATACATGTCCCTTAGGCTTACAGACAGGATGGATTATTTTTTAGATATGATTTTTATTCTAAAGACCAAGATTTATTGAAACAGGATTTTGTGATTTACCCTCTTTAAGGTCACATCAGCCGCAGATACTTTCCCAAACATCAATGCCAGATTATGAGTAAGATGAGAGAGGCCGAAGATTTTATGAACTCGTGCTAATCTGAAAGGCTTGTATGTCTGGTAATGGTAATTTTTTTATACCACAGATGAAGGAGAGGAAGAGAACTTGATAAATAATTGAATTTGTTCCAAAAAATTCAGTGGCACAGAGTAAGGAATATACATGAAAGGGGGTGAAGAGAATGGATTTGCTAGAGCTAAGGAGTGTAGGAGGAGATGAAAGTAGAGATGTGGCTTTGAAAGAAAGCTTTGAAAGAAAGAAGCATGGATATGGGAGATTTGAGGAGATACACTGAGAGTGGAGCCATAGGAAGCTGAGTTTTAAGTGCAGCTGACCTGGAAGGATTGAGGGTGAGATTCTATTATGGAAAGTAGGAAATTAAGTTGAATATTAGCAGTGAGGATGACAACAGAGAGCACAACTGGAGATGTGGAGAAGCTCCAAAGTTTGGATATGAGTGTTCTGCAAGTGAAAACAATGGGGATACCAGCAATAAAAAGGCTGATGTCATCAAACAAATAAGGAAAAGAAATGTGAAATTATTCATATCGAGTCATATTCTCTGTGAGCCAAATGGTCTTCACCAAACATAGTTTACCTACCAGGTGCACTACTAAGAGATCTTGAGGAACAATGGTATCAGAAAAATATAGACATTTTAGGTGTGACAGGATCTGTAGAAGATGGGGAGACAAACTTTCAGGGTATGGCAGAGGAAGTCACATTAGAGACTGAAAGAGGTAATTAGTGTGGGGGACCTTATCTGAGAGAAAGTCAAATGAAAGCCTTCAGAAGGTGACCTGAGAAATATCACCGGTTTTTATCAGTTCTACCTTTCCTAAAGATTTACAAAATACATTTATAGCACCAAGGAGTTGCTACTGTACTAGTGGACTACAGATACAGGAGCAGAAAGTTTGGTGCTTAAAACAAATGAAATTGCCTCTTGGGAATAATGCATGACAGTCTTCATTTTTAATTTAGTTTTAAAATATTGATTAAATTTATTTGCATCTTCCATTAAAGTGGGAACAAGCTGAACCCTAATCTCACTTTTTCAATGCTCTAGGATTTTGGGAAAAAAAAAAAAATTTTGCTTGAGCTCTACTTTGAACAATCAGCATGAATTTTGAGAAACCTCATATATAGACACACAGGGCTGCACCTTTGGGGTTTTTTTATGGCATGTGTCTGTGATAAATATGTTCAATTAGTCTTTTAAACTACCACACTTCATAGTATAAAGTCCATAGTTCCTATTCTCCTCTGAACTTTATAAATAGGAAACTAAATTTGATTTCTTGTGAAAAGAATGCATTGATTTCCAAAAAATGGCTAGAGAGTAAAGACACTTAAAAGACAGGTTGGTGTTTGGTACCTTTTGATATTCTTGGGATGTCCTATGCAGGACCTGATGTTGGACTTAATGATCCTGATGGATCCTTTCCAACTCTGTGTATTCTATTAGTCTGTGATATTGGATGGACTAGCAAACTGGGCCATTTGTTTGATAGTTTAAATAGAGAACATTCTTCTAGCTAATTTTTCATGACCACTCCTTGAAAATCAAGATGCAGTTCTACCTGGTGATTCTTGAAATTTCTTTGAGAGAAATAGCCCTTGACCAAGGATGCTGTGGGGGCAAATGGGTCAGGAGTGCTTCTCTTCACTCCTGGGAAGCAGAATCATTGTGGCAAAGAGATGTTTGTGGGTAAGGGTGTAGGTGGATTTCACTGAGGTCAAATATATATCTGAGTTCAGAGAAGGAAAAAAATCAGACATAATATCTCTGAATAGAAAGCCCTTGTGAAAGGCAGAAGACAAAAGAAGAGCAAAAGTTTCAACCATTGAAGTATGGGTGATCAGCTAGAAAACAAAGAACAGCTACTGAACATATTTGGAAAGGATTTATGTTAAAAAAAGTGAATTTATCTAAACAAGGTACTGGAATTTTGCCTTGGACAGAAAAGGAAAGTGTTTTTTCTTCAACTGTAAGATAGCAATAAAGTATGTGATATGCTAATTTGATATATTAAGATGAGTTGGGGCAATAAGGAAGATATTTTAACTTTTGAGATTTCTGAGGATGAGATTTTTTTCCACTAAGAATGTTGGTTTGGTATTTGAAAGTGGTTGCCTTGTATTCCAATGGAAATAAGAAAAAAGGCAAAAAGTATTACAGATTATACATAAATGAATAAATAAATAGCCTGAATTATAAGAAATTACATGAGGAATGACTGCACATGGGTATTGTCCATAGAGAGATGCGATGACATAAATAAGAATATCAAAGTCATATCAGATACACAAGTTTTGTGTTTCAGTGTTTTGTTTTTCAGGCAATAGAAAATATCTCTTAATAACTCTGTTGCTAGAATAGCTTAAATATTGTTGGCTGAAGTAAAATCTTAGAGAAACAGGAAGTGTCAATTGGGCATTATACTGCCTGATTATAAACTGATGGACAACAAAATGTATTCCTTTGGTTTGATGACCATATTAGATTAAATCCTACATGTGTGTTTTGGGATAAATGGCAGTGCAAAGCTTAATGGCAGAATGGAAAATTCATTATCTTTTTGTCTTTTGCTGTTTTTTCTTTATAAATATTTGAGAAGACACCAAATGTCATTTAAGGGTGCTTTGGAAACAATTTCAAAGCTATAACCAGATCTGAATGTGTCATATAGTTCATGCAAAGAAAATCTCATTTTTGAAACACTAAGTACCTTCTCTTTAATAATACTATGTCTAACTTCTCCATCTGCTATCTTCAGGTTTGTTCTTGGCAAAATGCTTTCTAAATGTAGAGGGCACATGCAGAAATTAACCCACAAGGCACTCAATTTAAGATACTCCAAAACCAATGAGAATAAGTTGAGGGCTTCTTTAAACACGAGCATTATCAAAATTTATATTTTATGGGACAGTGGCAGGATGAGTCTATATTAGAGACTGCATACTCTGTTCCTCAGTTTAAAATACTTCCATGGACCTTAGCTGGATTTTTTGAGTGGAATGGGAGAAGCAATATAAGATAGATAGGCAAAATTATAACAGTAAAGCATCTAGCAAATCCCCCAGGATACAGAAAGGAGAATCTTTCAGGAAAAGATGAAGTTGTATTAGCACTTCATTTGAAATATATGCAGGTGCTTTTGATCACATAGTATTACAAACCATTTCTTTTCCACCAGAATTCAGACATCTTACTATTCCCTGCTTCTACAGCGACAGGATACTCTGCAGATGAATAAAGCACCAGCAGGTCTCTTTGAACTGTGAGGGGAAAAAAAAACAACTTTTCTTTGAAAATGTCAGTAATAGTGTGCTAACAAAAAAATTACCAGTAACTTCTACTGAACATATGTAATCATAGAGCTGTTATTTGAAAATTAATAGTCAAATGGATGTATGTATATATTCAAAACTGAAGAAAGGGACACTGATGCTGGGAGTACACTTGTTCAGAAATATATTTCTTCAAAAGTACCACAAGTTTATAAATAGATAGATAGATAGATAAAATAACAACAGAACAAAAGCAGACTAGCTTGTGATAGAAATAGACTAGCTTTCTTATGGAAATAAATTTATGTGAATCCCTTAGTCTAAATGCTGCTGTCTTGCTCTGAGTTTGTATTCTCATCTGTAGTGGAAAGCTTCTGCCACCAAAGAGGAGGAAATCAATGTGGACTCAGCTCTGACTTATTATTAGCTAACTCAAGCCTCTTGCAAATCTCTGCAGCCTAAGCTATCCTTTTAACTGTAAAGACATGACATTCATTATAAAAAGACTTCATTACTCAAGAATCAAAAACGTTCTTTCTATCCTTTTTTCATTTATGGTATTATAGTATTACTTTGGCAACCTATTGATAAGCATTGATTTCCTCTAAAAATCGTGGAATGGATTCTAGCAACTCTGGAAATCTGTGCTTAGACAGAAACCTTATTAAATCTTCAGATGCTATATGGTATCCAGAAGCTTTCACAAGAGATATGTCACTGTTTTCCATATTGTTTTCATATCAAGGGACATGTGAAGAGACAGTGAAAAGCAGTTAATTATAGTCCAGTCCTAAATTTCACTTACTAAAAATATTAATCCTTGCAGGCTGAATGTAAACATTCAGTCAAGTAGTTTTTTTTCCTCTCTGCTACATTTGGAGCTGTACAATTAAAATCCCCAGAACTGAGTGATAGTTTAGCTTGGGTAAAATCTGAACAGAAAGAGTATTTGATGTAAAGTGCGTTTGTCTAGAGCTTTTGACAAGAGTAAAACAAGAATGTTTATATATTTAAGTAAATGTTAATCAAAGCTCATATAAATTTGAGCCAACATAAATGCCAGTATATTCAAAGAGGATGGGGGAATTATCGGTTTTATAAAAATGAGATATTTATCCAAGCACATATTTAAGAGGAATTGCTCAAGAAGTGTTTAAAAAATATATTCTGAATTTGGGAGTGTTATTATCAATTTTACCCTTTAAAGAGATTCACTTATTTAAACAGAGCCACAAAATTTTTGCCAGGAGCCATAGTACTCATTCTTTCCCCACATTTTCTTACTTCTGAACTCACCCAGACTGCAGCATTTGCTGTTCAAAGTGCTGGAGTCATCCCCAAACACTGTGGAGTCCCTAAGACAATGCTGGGAGCACCAGGGTTTAAGGACACAGCAATTCAATTGCCTTGGTAAAGCTGCCACTTTTAGGTCACAGGCAAAGAAATTTCCTCATAGATATTAATAATTTTTTACATGTAGATAGTGGCTGGAAAAACAAAAGCAGATTATTTCATCATGAAGGATCTTGAAAGAAATGTGAAAACAGTGTTTAGGTTTTTGAGAAAAAGTGCAGATTTTTAGCTCAGATCTGTTTAGGGAGTACTACCATGATACTCTGAGCATTACAAACCAGGCACCCAGGAGTGTAATTATGAATGTGGGTTTGCATCATACCTCCTGTGAACAGAGAAAAAATGTCAAATCCATACCAAATCTGTATTAGTGTTTTTGTTTCCTTTGCCAAGCTGAAATAATTAAGATAGAAAGTACTTTGCACCTCATTAATTCCTAATCATTCCCTAGAGTTGCTGTTTTGCTCTAGGTTTGGATTTTTTAAATTATTGTTATTTTACTGAGTTTTCACTTCATTATTCTAGATGTCATATTTTGGCAAGCTAGATCAAAGTTAAAGTCTAATCTAAACCAAATTGGTTTTCCTTCATTGCATTGTTCAAAATACTGACATAAATAGCAGAAATCACTCAAAAATTTTCAGCCTTGAAACAGCAGCATACATTGTGTCCACTGTGTATGTGCCTCTGATTGTCCCTGAAGAAAGTTGAATTGATGTCTGCTTCCACAAAAAAAAACCCCAAAAATGCAACCAACTGAAAAAAAAACAAAACAAAACCAAAACAAACCAACAAATAACTCTTCTAGTCTGGACTAGTTTAAAAAATTATTTATGAAGAATGCTATAGCGAGGCCTATTGGAATAATTATTTAAATTTTGTCCTTGAAATCCACCTTGAGGATTCTTATACCTACTCTTTGGCAGACTTATAGTAGGTCCTTTATCTACAGTATCAAAAGTGATTTTTGATACACAGGAGACAGTGTCTTTCAATATATTTTAACAATAATTTATTTAAGTGTGTCATCCCTGATCCATTCTGAATTTGCAAAGGGAATGTTTAATGGAACAGAAAACAAAATATTTTGAAAATCCAACTTGTTTGAAATTGTTTTAGAACAGAGAATATGTTGCTCTTGGTTTTTCCTAGGTCAGAAGGTCAGAGATGATTACAGTTTTTCCATGTAGAAAGGATAGGGCAAAATTCCAAAATTCAAAAACTTCAACACCCAAAATTCCTAACCTGTGTAAATTATTTATTTGTAGAACAGCACATATGTTGGAAAGATGAGTCTTGAGAGCTGATTGCCAGCTGACTGCCTTTTTTTGGCAGATGCATGCTCAAAAACCCATTTCAGAGTTTTCCTTAATTTGCCCAGGGTATTTGTATGAAATCATCACATCACTGCATTCCCTTGCAGGTCTGGGAGCCAGCTCAAGGATTTGATAGTTCTGTGCAACAGCCTGAGCAGGCTCTTTACCAAGAGCAAAGCAACACATATGTAATCATTGCTGCATGAGGAAATAAAAAACCAGAGATTAAAAAGCTGAGGTGAACAATTCTGAATAAACTAATAAAAAATCAGGTATTTTTCTCACCTGTGTTTACCCTTATTCTCTGTAAAATAGTTAGGAAAAGAGTTAAAAAGCCAGATAAAAGTAAATGTTGCTCATATAGTTTAACCTAGAACTGTATAATACTTTCACTTTTCCTACCAAGGCCACACTCAGGAGAGCTGATTGTGCCGTTCCATCTGTGCCTTTTCTCACGTGTAGCTTCCCAGCCATGGTACACAGTGTGTGACCATAGGTCTAATGCAATAATGTTGCCCTGTTTCCATGTGTATATGATGATTGAAGCACCTAGATAGTAAATGTCTCTTAATCCTCCTTAAAAAACTCCCAAGGATGGAATGAAAACCTTGAAATATCTTCTATGTTTGGTAGGACATTTGTGTCAAATAACCTTGAGGCAATTATAAAGTTGAAGAATGGTACCATTTTATCATAATAATATCAAGTATATTTATTGGAGAAAATGTAAAATTGTGAATTGCAAGTCCCCTTCTCTACTATGTCATCTAAATTGTTACTGTCTAAGCCAGGCTAGATCAATGCATATCCAAGTCAGGAAAATAAATTCAGAGTAATTGTACTTGATGCTCATTCACTTTTTTTTT
>VZTR01015525.1:419025-451307 GCA_013400775.1 Chaetops frenatus
CGACAGAGGCCCGGCCCGAGAGAGGGGAGGGCCGGGAGCCCCCTCCTGGAGTTCCATTCTCCTCTCCCTCAGGCAGGGAGGGGGAGCAAAAGCAACTCCAGAGCAGCAGCAGCACTATCCGAGGCGGGGAGGGGGGGGAAAACCGGCAGCCCCTGGACGCAGCCCCGGCACGGCCCCCCAGGCCCTGAGGCCCAGAGCGGCCGGCCGGGCACGCGGTGTTACCTTCCCGGCGGACGGAAGTCGAAGAGCTTTTAACTTCCCGCTCTTAAAAATGTAAGCTTCGCAAAGACGCCCCTAATGTTCAAGTGGCTACATGAAGTGCCCATCTTAAAATTAGCCAATCTGTGGGCTCCTCACCTCTGCTGGAAACGGTGCCCCGGCGGAAGTAGAAAAACAAAGAACCCCCCCAGGAAGGAGAAAAAAAGTTGTTGTCCTTTAAACCACAACAGGCTGGTTTGAGAGATACTGTAAGAATCCTTATTTATGATCATGTAGTTAAAGTCTCCATAATACATCCTTAGAGTGAAGGGGTTTAATCCCTCCCTTTCCTTCCTGCAATGATATTAAAGTGTATTAAATTTGACTCTGCCTCCCAACACAACCTTTCTGCTGTTTTACAACTGTCTTTTTCTTGGCAACAACAAACAGCTGTGCATTGCTGGTGTAGGCTGTGTGTAGATGCTGCCAGGCTCTGCACACATGGCCAACAATGCAATTCCCGTGATGTGAGCTCTTGCCGGCTCACATATGTGTTTTGAGCTTTAGCTACAGGACTACCCTAAAAGCAGTCTAGAAGTCTCCAGATGAACACAAATCTAGATGAATGAAAAGATGATTTCCAAGACAAAGTGATGAGAATACAGGTTGTTTAACATAGACAAGAAGAAAAAATCTCAAGTTTCACCAAGAGAGATTTAGATTGGACCTTGGAGAAGAACTTCTTCACCAAAATAGTTGCCAGGCACTGGAAAGTTCCCCCCAGGGAGTGGTGAAGTCACCATCCCTAGAGGTATTTAAAAGATGTCCAGTTGTGACATTTAAGGGTATGGTTTAGTGGTGGGCTTGGGTTAGCAGTTGTATTGATGATCTTAGAGATTGTTTACAACCTAAACCTTCTTTGACTCTATGATTTTGATCATGTAATAACACCTTGTAGCTTTCAAATTATTTTACTTACTGAAGATTGCAAGAGCCATATTTTTTTTCTGTTTGGAAATTATCTCTTTCCTGATGTGAGCACAGAATTTACATTGGAAAAATATAAACACATTGACATGCTGTAGTCACACAACAACATGCAAGAAGTAACACCGGTAGAAGTTCCTCCATTTTACATTTTAAGTGAAAACCTTCATGGCTTGGGAAACCCAAATTCAGTTTTATCCTGCCCATGGCAGGATGGGTTGAGACTAGATGATCTTTAAGCTCATTTTCATACTTTTAATATTCTATGGTTCTGTGAATTCCCTTTCTCTGCTTGACAGATTTTCAGTCTGTATTTCAAGTTTCTGAAGAGGGCTCAAACCACTGTAACGCAGTAGTCCACATAGGTTTCTCTTGGTCTCTATTAATGTTATTTTCTCCTCTGAATACATATTCAGTGGTAGAGGAAGTGAAACTCTGTCATATCCTGAGTTTTACAGTTAGTGCAGAGTAATATTTTTATGTTTTGGGTGCTTGGGTTCTTTTGTTTGAGGGTAAGGGGTGAAAAGTAGGGAATATTAATTTAGCAGTTATTAATATGAAATGATGTATTTTTGTATATTCTTCAAGAGCTGTTGTACTTTCTATAAAAAATGTGTTGATAGTGGTTTCCTGGGAAATGTGGCACCTGAGTATAACATCTGTTCTGGAATACATTTAGTTTTTTGTAGAAGTGGAAAAGCATCAAGAGAATACACTGAATTAGCTTATCATTAAGTGATCAGAGCTCAGTGAGTCCCTAGAAATCAGGAGGTGGTAGGTTCAAATTAACTGAGCGAGAGTAAAAAAATGGAATGGTCTCCCTCCCATCGATTGGATGTCCAACCTCCCAGTTACTCGACCATAGACCCTGCTGCTTGTGTCAGTTTTGTGATATCAGCCCTTCATTTTCTTCACTTTCCACATCTTCTCTGAAATGCAATGTTTTATTTTGGCTCACAGAAAAGTAATTTCATCTAAGTTCAGTTTTGGGAAGAAAAAAACCCAAACAATTCAGGTTTATTTAATTCATTTTTCTGAGTGGGCCTCATCAGTCAGTGAAGTGGGCATGGGGGAGGGAGGGTGGGGGCATCACTCATCGATGTGTCCCAGTCTAATTCTCCTAAAAGGGATTTTTTCCCCTCATAGGCCAAGAAAACAAAATATGTGTTTATTTATTCAGAACGTGAACAAGGATGAAAATCAACACACAGGAAAAGTTGTTGTTTGGATAAAGAGAGTTCTGCTTACTTCCCCACAACTAGTACTGTCTAATTCCTTTTACCCAGTACACCTGAAATCTTTACCGTGCTTTCCAGGGCTCTGTCTCTAACTTGTAAATACACAACAAAGAAGAAAAGCAGCAGTAACTGACTAAGACAGTAGTAATGAACTGTGGAGTCAAACTGCTGATAACAACAGGAGTTTAATATTAGCCACTAACCTCTACCACATCCCTGAATTCAACTTGGAACAAGCTCTCAGAAAAGATTACCTTCCCTATTGATATGCAACTGAGAGAAATATTCACTTTTGAAGTACTTGTAATTACAAAATCTACTGTTGGTTAAGAGTGTTGAGAACAAAAATGTTGAAGTAACAGTGAAGCTTAAAATGTAGGGAGGCTCAAAATTTCACAAGCAATTTTTTTTTTTGTGGAAGAATTTGTCACTTCTGTACAGATAAATGATTTCTCCTGCAGAGAGTGCAGGTTATAGTTAAAGATGGATTTCTGAACTGCAGGAGACAGGGAAGTGCAAGGTTAGCTGAAACCTCAAGCAAATTCTCAGAGTTAACTGAGTAATAAAAGATTTTGTGTGCAAGTACAAACATGCTACAGGAAAAACACATTTCTTAGTGTGGTGGAGGAAAGAAAGGGAGGGTGACTAAGCATTTCCTTCAGTATCATGTTTTAAGCAGCTCTCCTCTTTGAAATGACTGCTGCTAGCTCATATGATGGGCTTGAGTTTTCATGATGAGAAGTGGCCAAGTTTGTCAGGAAGAGATAATGTATTTTATTGACTAGACTTCACCTTCCAGCTTTATCAGACAACTTCTGGGAAGAGTCTGAAGTACATGCCAGTGGATCTAATACAACAAGGGTAACAAAAATAGTATTGCTTCCTGCCAAAGACTACCTCACCTTTATCTTTAGTTTGTTGTGGATACATATAATGTTATCATTATAAAAATAATACCAAAGGTGGGGTATTTTTTCACTTTTGGAACTTCTCACAGATCTAATTTATCACTCTGAACACATTTAACTCTTTGAACTATTATTATACTTACTGCTCTGTAAACCCTGATTCTCTAATTTCTTCTGGAAATGACAAATGAGATTATTTGTTAAAATATATGTAATATTCAAATTTCCTTTAAGTTCCTTTGGTTCCTAAATTTTATGTTCAGTATGTAGTAATGTATCACAGAGTAATCTGTGGTTTTTTGGTTCTGTGAATATTTGAAAGCTTTTGTCCAGCACTATTGGTCTTTGAGAGTATTTCACGTTATCTCATAACTTGGCCATCTTAAAATACCACAGTATTTTAATCATGAAATGTGAAAAAACAACAACAAAACCCCACACAAAAACTGTCCCCTGGAAATGCTGCAGTGATTTTGTGATGCAATTTATTTATAATTAATTGATAATGTAAGCATTACTCTTAGCCTGTCATCTTATGGAGTTCTTTTCGAAATGGATCATAATGCGAAAGGAAATCTAATGATGACCTTTCAGCATGACTAAGCTTGTCTACATCATATTTCTTCTCCTACAGCTAATTTCTCTCTGTCAGGGAGAAGGTGAGGACAATTATTTGAAATGTTGAAAAAGTGGGAAAAATCTTCAGGATGTTTTCTTGGAAGTAGAGAGAAACCAAACATACAAAAATTAAATAACCAAATCCCAAAACCCCAGGAACGTAAACATCTACATGATTAACAACATATCTATATTTTTCCATCTTATGGAGTTAATTAAATTGGGTGCTTTGGGTTTAGATACAGAAAAGAACAACAAAACCCCAGGCAAAGCAACTCCTGTAAGTTTTAACACCAAAGGAAAAAAATAATTATTTTAAAACTCTGAAATACTAAAGTTTTTTACCATATTAAATGGTGGTTCTTCATCACTGTCTCACCTCAATATCAGCTTTTTTCTACTTTTCTGTACTGTCAATAGAAAAACATCTTATTTCAAAAGCTAGTTCTTGGCACTTTTTAGACTCCATCTTCTAAATCACAGTGATTTGTCTCTCTCTCTCTTTTTTTTTTTTTTTTTTTTTTTTTTTTTTTTTTTTTTTTTTTTTTGTCTAGTTCAAATCCCTTCCTAAGTTAAGTTTTGCCTATCTAATGGATTTTATTGATAACCATAAGCATTCTACTCCAAGGGTCAGTTTTAATCTTCAATCTTGTATATTCATAAAAAGGTTATTTTTAACTGATCCAAATTAAAATGATGCTATGTATTTAGGCTATTTAAAAAAAATGAAAACAAGATTTAAACCAATATAATGTTTGGGAAGCTTCTTACATGACTTCACCTTTTCATTTCCAAAAATTCTCAAATTCTGTATTTTTTCATACAGAGTCAGTAGGGCACTAATACCAAAATCAAAAAGTAGCATACTGGGACTTTCAGAATCACAGGAGTCAAGGAGGAAGCTTTAAAAAAATGTCCAATATTTAAAATATTGAGATAAACTAAAAGAGTTTTCACTATTATAAACATGATTTATACCATATTTTAAATAAAATTTTGCTGTCCAGTGTAATGCTTGATGCATTAATGCAAATTATTCATTTTCTTTAAAAATAGTAAAGAAAGAAGGACTAACATTCTTTTGGGCAAAAAGTAAACCAACACAAGACACTATTCAGGATAATGAAAATCTGTTAGTTAACATGTGTGTGCTATGCTGAAAGCACAATAGCAAATATAAAGAAAAACCCCTTCAACTTCTACATTAGAAATTTATTCACTCTTGCTAAAATATTGTGTATAATATTAGATCTCCAGGAAATGTTATCACCAGGCTAATGATAAAGTCATAACTCTCCACCTTGATGTCTTATCAAAGTTCCTCTTTCTTTTAAAGAATTAAAATGTTACAAGTTACTATTTGGGTTTCAATGGGTGGCTTAAACCAACCATGTGGTGGCTCAAAATTCTGGGGGAAACTTCTAATGCCCACCTGGATATGATGACCAAGGGCCAAGGAATTGTATGACTAGGTTCCTTTCACATGTCCCTCTCCCACTGACAAATGGAAAGGGTATAACTTCTCAGTTTCCTATAAATATTTCAGAAAACAAAGCTAATGAAACAGAGTTTTTAGCAACATATGCACAATCTTTTTGCTGCTTCTTTCACCCAATATTGTCTCTCCCATGCCGGGATATTTTTTTCAGTATGTATCCTTTCCAGAACCTAATAGCAATAAAAATATCTTGTGTCAGAAGCCAAGAAACTGCTTGGAATATATAACAATATTTTTTTTTTTTTTAATAAGGGCCACAACCATATCCTAATTATTTGGTGCTGTTCTAATTTGATTAAAAGACTTTAACATGTAATTTTTTGGCAAGATTGAAGCTGAAGATTATTGACACAACCAGACCAGTTCCATTGGGGTGATGAACTATAGAGGAAATTGTAAATAGAGGTCACTACAAATATAATGTGAGATTTTTTTCTAAACTTCAAATCAATACTGTTAAAAAGAGACAGCTTTTTTGCTCTCAGCCTACTTCTTTTTCCTTTTGCTTTTAAATATTTTTTTGTCTTTGTTTTCATCCTCTTTTTAATGAACATCCTTCCTGTACATCTACATCTTTGCCTCCTCACATTGCTTTTATTTTCTCTTTCCTTTTATCACCATTTTTCTTGTTCTCTCTTTATACTTCTACTTAGTAAAGTACAATGACTGTAAACTTTTCCTGCAAGTCACTGCTACCTTTCAGCAGATGGCACTGTTATTTAGTCTAACTAGCAGGGCAAGATAATTAACTTAAACTCCTTTCTCAAACAATGAAATAGAGAGACCTATTTGACTGCATTTCCACCTTATAAACAAAACCAGTGGCAAAATTATTGATAAAGTGCTGTAACATTATTTTAACCATGGATGTGATAAAAATTTGTTGCTAGATGCCAGAGCTCCTTTAAAGGGGCTCTGGAACCATTTAGAAAAAGCTGCTTCCCTTCTTATCAAACAAGTTTGGGGGTGAATTTATAGCGTGCACATAACGTGATTGCCCTCCAGCCCTGCTGTGGTTGGTGTGGTTGCCTCTGTGTGCCAGTGAGGGAGTGCTCCAGGGGGGAGTGTGGGTCCCCTGCCTGTGTGTGGTACCAGCTCAGCCTGGCACGGAGCCCGCCAGGCTCTGCTCTGCAGCTTCCCACAGATGCCCAGGGAGTGGGGTGGAGAACAAGCAAGTGCTCTGCCAGTGCTGTCAGAAAAACATGCAACTTCTGTCAGCTCCAATTACAAGGAGAAGATGAATCACATCTCTTAACTCTGTCCCTGGTGGCACTCTGGCTGCTGGAAGGCAGCTGTGAGCAGTCTGCTGCCAGCCCCACTGTTTTCCCAGCAGCTCCATTTTGAGGTCCCCTGAGGTGGAAAACCATATTCTATCAGTTTTCTCAGGCTGATCCATGAACTTCTACTTGCAGTTTGCTCCCATGACGTTTCTCTTACAGTTAGCACAGGCTATTTTACCTCTAATACATCCTGTGGCCTTTCAGGCTCAGCTGCCTTTCATATTCTTGCCAGAGCAAACTCCAAATGGTAGAGTTGCAACTCTTATGCCGTGTTGTGCTTCCACCATTTGGGAAAGAGCAGGAAAAGCAGATTGGATAGGAAAAAAGTGATGTAAACTTGTGATCAGCAATACTGGGCTGAAGGGGCCCACCTTGAGTGCAGGCACATAAATAAGAGACAGCCTACAGGACATGGTCATGGGCAAAGCTCTCGTGACTTTTCTGGGTACTTCTCTGAAACACCTGAACAATAAGATGAACTGGAGGTCTGTGTGAACTTACTTACCTCACTCAGATGATATGCCCAGGGTGGGACAGCTCACACAGCTGGACCACTGTAATGGACAGATAGAGATTTTAGGAAGCATGGCTAGGAAGGTAGGGAGAGTGAGCTGCCCTTTATGTGAGGTACAGGAATGCATAAAGCTCTGTCTATTCACAGACAATGAGCCAGTCATGAACTGGGCCAAGAGGAGGCTGACAAATACTGGTGATTTTGTGGTGAGTGTCTGCTACACACCGCCTGATCTGGATGAAGCCTTCTTTAGGCAACTGGAAGCATCCTTATTTTTGCCAGCTCTAGTCCCCATGGGTAGCCTAAATTGCCCCAATATCTGCTGGAGGAGCAACACAGGTTTGAGGGCAGTAGTGACAACAGCTTCCTGACAAAGATGATCAAGAAGTCAATAAGGAGAGGGCACTCTGATAGGTCTGATTCATCCAAGAACTGATTAGGGACGTGAGGATCTGCAGCAGCCTTGACTGCAGGGGTAATGCGATGGTGAGGTTCGGGATGCTCAGATGAGAAAACAAGGCTAAAAGCACAATTACATCCCTGGTCTTCATGAGAGCAGAGTTTAGCCATTTCAGGGGCCTGCTTTAAAGGATCTGATGCAATACTATCTAGGGAAAAAAACCAAAAACCAAAGCAAACAAAAACATCCCCCCCCCCAACAAAAACAACAACCACCCCCCAAAAAAACAAACAAAACTCCCCAAAAAAACAAACAAAAAAACCCCAAAAAATCCCACCAAAACTCAACAACCAAAAACCAAAAAAACCCCATAAAACAAACAAAAAAAAACCCAAAAACCAAAAAATAAGAAAAAAGAAACTCAAAAAACCCAAACAACAACAACAACACAAAAAAAAGCCCCAACCAAACAATTAAAAAAAAAAAAAAAAAAAAAAAAAAAGCACCCCACTTTGTTCTTCACCTTCTCTAATTGACCAAGACTCCCTTCAGAAACCCCAAGTCTCATTTACCCAGCCAGGGCAGGCGTGTGCTTGCTNACAAACAAAAAAACCCCAAAAAATCCCACCAAAACTCAACAACCAAAAACCAAAAAAACCCCATAAAACAAACAAAAAAAAACCCAAAAACCAAAAAATAAGAAAAAAGAAACTCAAAAAACCCAAACAACAACAACAACACAAAAAAAAGCCCCAACCAAAAAATTAAAAAAAAAAAAAAAAAGAAAAGAAAAGCAGACTCCAGGAAAGCTGGTTGGCTTTCAAGAGTCACCTGCAGTGGTTCATCCCAACACACAGGAAATGAAAAAACAGAGCAAGAGACCTTAATAGATGAACCAGGATCTCCTGACCAGGCTCAAATGTTAAAGGAAAATAGATTAAAGATGGAGGCAACATGGGACAATCCAGAAAGAACATAGAGATACTGTCCAAGTATGTGTGGATGGTATTATGAAAGCCAAAATCCACTTGGGTTTACATCCAACAAGGGATGTAAAGAAAGAAAAACTTCTATGGCCACAGTGGCAGCAAAGGTAAGAGCCTTTTCTACCTTTTTCCTTCACTCTCACCTATCTCAACCCTCCTAAACATTATTGTTGCTCTCAACAGCAGGCTCCTCTTCTAATTTATTTTAGTTCAACCACCGCCTTGCATGATGCACAGTTCCTTAAATATCATGTCTTTTCCCATTTGCCATCTTAGTTGTAATTTTTTTTATACCTCTCATCTCTGTCATGGTCCTGTCTTTTTCCCTTGACTATCAAGCTACTTTCTAGAGGAAGTCATGGTCTGCCAGCTCCCAGACATATACATAATTAAGGCCAATTAAGTTGTCAGGTTTTGTACAGTATTTGTCTACGATTCATAAGCTGGGAATGGAGGTACAGAAGCAAAGCCTTTTTAGATGCATTACTCTTATTCCTGAAAGACTTCCTGCTGCTGTTCCCATGCCCTCCATCACTCTTACACAGCTTCTCTCTGTATTTCATGCTTCCTGGTGCATGTCCATGTCCCATCCTGTCAGTGTATCTCCATTGTCCATTTGCCATTCAATGAACAGTACCCAGTCTTTCATTCTTTATTCATGTTTCTGTAAGTTTCCCTGAAAATCTTTTAGAATTCTTCACATTTTTGTCTGTCTGCTTAATAATTAGAAAATCTTACAAATTCTTTAACTTCATGTGTGACTTTCCTACTCATGCACTCAGCTATGATTCTGCAGATCTTTTTAGAACAAATAGCTCATCACAAGTTCCTTTCATCAAGCCTTAATCCTTACTCCAAATGTTATGCTGCAATTGCTTTCCAGTCTTGCTAAAGGGAGAAAGTTAAGGTTGGAAAGCTTCCAAGTGCATCAAAGTGAGGAAAGGGTGCTAAACAGTAATGAATCTGGGAGCAGATGGTGTGGCTATGTGATTGCTATAGAAAATATTTATATTTTAATAAACATACAAATATGAGGCAAGAAAGATATTATTTCAATTCTGCTAATATTTTTATTTAAACATGTTTTTCCTGGTAATGTGGTAATATGAAAACCATGTTTTCACAAGACTGTCATTTAATGCCATTAACAAATAAGAGTATCATTGCAGAGGAAGTTGTTTTTCAAATCACATCATTGCATGCTTATTAGAATAATTTTATGGCATGTAAACATCATTTACATATGAATTGTGGTAGTATCCTATCATCTCTTTAGCTCAAACAACTCTTCTCACAAGAATTTTAGTTATCCGGATTAAAAGGAATGAAAATAATTTGGACACTGAGAAATGAATGAGTTTACTACAACTTTAATATAATCTAACCTGATGGTTGGAAAAAACCTTTTATCTGTTGGACTACAGACGGACAGCAACGGCCTTCTTTCTGGGCCAGCCAGGTAGTGAACCCAGAAAATATGACTGCTGCTTTTTGAAGAAGCCAGAATACAACACAACAGCCTCAATTTTTATCAACGGTTATTGTCCTTTTTTAATATGAAATGTGTAAGATTTTAAAATATTTAATATTTCAAAAATTAACTTTAACAATAATGTGGTGAAATATGATCTGTGTTCTTTGTTTAAGTAGATAATCTAGAATTGAATCAGGATGAGAGTTAAGCTTCTAACAAGCAAATTAATTTATACTCTATGAATTTGCCATTCTTACGTTGTCTTGTTTTTTCAGTAAAAATACTGTCTTACTGCCAAAATATTTGCTGTCAGAAAACAACAGATTTTAGCAGAAATCCCCTAAAAGCTCAATATCTTTGAAACATCTTGCTGTAAATCTCAAAAGAACACATTCAAAATATTTTGTCTGTCCCTTTGGAAAAACGATTGTTAGCCCTCCTGTTTCCCTTCCATCACCCAAAGCTGACATAGATTGCTTAATTACAGATATGTATGTTTAGCATTCTTTGATTCAGAAACATCCCAGCATCCTCCTCTGACTTAGACCAGAATTAAACTTGCACGAAGAGGAGGGGTCATATACAAAGGAAGACTTTATTTATGTACTGAAAAAGGATGAAATGTAAGAGAAACAGATGAACTTCTGTAGTATTTGGTAACAAACTGATATAAGAGATAAAAAAGCTATTTAGACTACTTAAGTACTTCATGAGCATTGATATATTGGGAATATTACACATCTCCACCATAGATTTCATTTGATTTAATTCTGAAATACTGTTGAAGCTCTTATTTTTATCCATGTTCTTATCCTTTGACTTAGTCTTACCACTGGTAAGAAAAATCCTCTCTAACTTAGTAGAAAAGTTAAATTTCTTAGAGGCAACATTCTTTAAAATTTTGTAGTCCTCTGAAGTATCCGAGTCATTTTTTTAATACCTTGAAATATCTTCCTTATGCCTTTTCTTTGCAATACTATTGGTGAAACTTTGTTGCAATTTTCAGACAAAATGTTATTTTAACAATTTTTGGTGGTTTTAAACAACAATTTTTTCAAAGATCAATTTTGTCCTTTTACATAACCCAGGGGAATTGTTGTTACCCATCCTTGACTGCTATTCCTTTGCAAGCAAGTGAAACTTTAAATTAGTTTTTGGTGGGGTTTTTTTAATATTACAGACTATTTTCTTTAATTACTTTCTTATAATTTTTGATGGGGCAAAATATGCTTACCTATTGTAGAAAATCTGACATGAAATGAATTATTACATAATAGCAAACTACCTTATGCTATACTTAGCAAGTTGTGCCTCTTGTGCTTTTGAAAGTAGCACTCTTCACACATCTAGAATAAATGTTTTCTATTTTTTTTTTTACCTAGGAATAAAAAATGGTTTGAGGGCAGGGGTCTAGGTTAAATAAGACACAGGGTTTTGCATACATCTAGGAAAAAATGTACGTGTTTGAAAATCCCCAAACTTTATTTTTCCTTATTTATGTATTTACCTATTAGTGTATCTTTTGAGAAAATGTACAACTAAAGCCTAGGTAAGGGAATACCACATTTCAGAAGCACTGAAGACTATCAGCACTTTTATTTCCATTCTAAAAACTAATTACAACAAGAAATTTAATTTTTAATTAGATGCAACTCATTTACTGATGATATAAAATTACTTCCCAGCTATAATATTGTAGCTAGATAAGGTATATTTTAATTAGTTCAGATATCTTAAATTGGGAGTAAGGGAAGACATCGATTTGGACAAATGCACAGTTAAGTGCATTTCAAGTAGGAGGACAGCAATTTATTCACATGACCAAACACAGAAGTAAAAGCCTTTTCAGGGCTATTAATAACCAACTGAGAAACCTGGTTCTAAAAATCCTGAAGGAAGCATACAGTAAGGAATCTGTTACAGTAATTACAGTGGCATCAATTAAATCCTTACTGCATTAGAATAAGAGCTACACAGAATATTTTGAACCAGAGCAAAGTATATGCTTATATCTGTATAAACTGTATTTTATAATGAGTTTTCTCAATGGCAATGTGGAAATTTCAAAGTTTGCTCCCACTTTCTTTTTTTGGTTTAACTTTCTGCAAGGAGACTGTTGCAATTTCACATCAAGAAGTAAAATGCCAGAAGAGATTTATAGCAACGTGACCGGAGTCTTCAGGGAGATTTGGAAGATTTTGCAGGAATTTTATTATTAGATACATTTCCAAGGCCAGTAGGATTCTTTGTGATGCTGATGAATTGCTTCAATGTGACAGGACTAGTAAGGCTGTAACACGTTCATACAGTCTGCAGGGAAGAAACACATGAGGTTTTATTAAGGCAATGCAAAAGTTCCTTGTGACCAAACCCAGTCAAGGATTTCACATCTCAGGACAAGCTGGTAATAGAAATTCCTGGATAGTGCACATCAATAAATTTCACTCTATAATGCAAATGGACAATCAACAGTTTACTGAAATACACTTTCTGTGGTTAAATCTGGTAGTCAGGCTGGACAGTACACTTTTAATCTGCTCCATGATCTTTCTTGGTACTGAGGTCAGGCTGAGAGATCTGTAATTCCTTGGATTTTCCTTCCAATGATTCTTGTATCTGGGTGTTACATTTGCTAATTACCAGTCAACTGGGACTTCCTCAGTTAACCAGAAGTGCTGGTAAATAAATACTTGAAAGCATCTTGGCAAGCTCTCTTGCCAGCCCACAGACTTGTGTGTGTCTGTTTGGCATAGCAGGTCACTAACCCTTCCTCCTGGATTATTCACTCAGCTCACCATCACTAACTTCCAGCTCTGAGTAAAACTTGTTTGGTTACTAAAGACTGAAGCCAAGAAGGTGTAAATTGCTTCATGCTTTTCCTCATCCCTGACTGTATGCTACCCTCTATATCCAGCCATGGATGGAGTCTCTCCTTAGCCCTCCTTTTGCTGCTAATTTATCTGTAGTAACTGATATCCATGGGTCAATGGTTTTTACATGTCTATGTATTTTCCTCTTCCCTACATCCCCAGTTTTCAGGGTTTTCCTTACCAAATACTCCGCTCCCTGAGTGTGGTTTCTGCAGCTGAAGGACAATGCAGGGCTGCTCTCTTTCCTGGCATTCCTAAAGCCCCTTCCTGCTGCAGCCCCAAGACCCCTCTTATCTGGGAGAGGTGAGGGGACCAGGACAGCAGGGACAACCCCAGGGCAGTGCTTCACTGCAAAGATGTGCCAGCATGAGGACCAGGGTGTGCTTCAGATAAAACATCTTTTATCAGCTTTTCTGTCTGCTTCTTCCCTATCAGTCTCAATTTTTTGTTTAAGATTATTTGGTGTGAAGATTAACAACCCTCCCTCATCTGAATACACAACAAGCTTTCCTAAAGGATGGCAGGTAAGGTAGAAAAAAATGAAAAGGGAAACAAGTTCTGCATCCAGCTTAGGAGTGTAACAAAACAATGATAATTACAGGCTCTTTGTCTGTTACCTGAGACTATAGCTGCTTCTCCATGCAGAAGACCTTGGATTGTACTACATATCCTCATGGGAGTTTCTCCTATTTTTCCCCCGATCACTGGTCATCATTGTAGCTTACTTTGTACAGCTTTCATACACTGTGGGAAAGTGTATCTATTTCTTTCTGGGAAAGGGAGGAAGCTGTGTGCTATCTCAGAAAGGCTATGTGGCTAAGTACCAATCCAAAGCTCAAAATTTCCTCCCTTCTTTTGTAAATAACTGCAGTGAAACTAATGTAGAGGAGGAAAGAGTAGTCCTTCAGCAGCAAAAAAGAAAAGAATTCTCTACTTTAGAGTTTCAGGAGAGTCAGGACATACCAATTAAGAAATTTTCATCCTCTGTCCTTTCAAAAAAAAAACAAAGTTCCACAGAAATTAAGTTTAAGGCAAATGGCAGAAGCCATTCTTTTTGTTTATGTGTTTTCCTTTGCCATAAAAGTGCAAAAGCATGTCTCTGGTCATAACCATAAACTCAGTTTAAAGTTGAGTCATTTGCACTGAAGCACCTTGATTTGTCAAAGCAAAAATTTATCTGGTCCAGTTGACAGTCATCTGTTTCTGAGCAATCACAGGACTTCCCAGGAGATGGGGACTGCTTGCTTCATCCCTGCTATGGGTGCAGCCCTTTGGCTCTTTGGCATCTGCTGTGAAGGACAGTTCTGCAGTGATGCCCAGCTGACCCAAATTCAGTGTTCCATGGAAATCCAGAGCTCACCGATGGAGAACATGCTCTGTGCAAAGATGAGTAGGGTTATCCTTACAACTGGAAGGAGATGCAGCCTAAATGACTAAACCTGCATTGAGGTGGCAAGCAGCACATAGAAAGCTTCTCTGTTCACTAAAACATCGTAGAAGTAGGTCTAATCTAACAACCCAACACTGATTTTTGTGAAAGTGTCTGGGACAAATATTTTTATTCTCTGCAGTTATATGTGTAGTTTTATGCTGTCTCCTGCTCTGTGTCTTTCCAGCCAGCCCTCCTCTGCACACATCAGTCAGGCACAATTACACAAACCTAACTGATAGATCATGTCAAACAGCAAACTTGAACATGAATCTTCACTGTTCTCCCTGGCAACACGAGACACATCAAAATACAACTTTTTACACGTAACAATTTCTGAAATCGACAGTCTTGGTCATTTTACAGGTAAAATATTTAAACATTTATTAAAGTAACTTGTCTTTAATCTAGAGACTATATAATTTTTTAAACATTATACTTTTTCCATGTATAAACACAGACAGTTGTGTGGACATATGTGTACATACACATACAAGAAATGCTCTCTTTCCTGGTCTCTAAGTCAATTTTAAAGACACGGCAGAGCAAAGACCAGGGATCAAAGTAGAGATTTTGAGATTTTTGCATCTAAGGACTGACAAATGCAGTATAATGAATAAATTAATTTTATATTACTCCTAAAATCTGAAAATGAATGCATTAACAAATTAAACTGCAAGAGAGACATAATTTGCTGTCTCAGTTCACAGATTAATTAAAGAATCATGTCAAGAGTGATAGGACTAAACAGTTTCAAATTACTTCATTTATGTCAGTGGAAGGTGCAAAAGTTGGCATCTAGGAGTTTAATAGCTGTTGTTAGGGGTTAGTATTACAGAAATAAAAAAAAGTTTTCACCAAAATATAGATGTGCATTTATGGTGGCAAAGTATCTGAAGGGATTTGTTACTTGAATCTTGAAAGGGATTTGAAACGCCCATTAGGAGGACTGATTTTGTGGTATGTGGGTTGTTTTTTTTTCTTACTAATTTATTTTTAGGGGAGAGAGAAAGGACTGTCATTTGTCATTGCAGAACACCTCTCTCCAGCCTCAAAAGTTGAAATCTTGCTTTCAAAATCTTCAAATTTCTCTTGCAGTTAGCATGTTTCCAACCCTGTAACTTGTCTGCCCTTCTCCTTACATTATTTTCTATAACATCGAACACCAGCTACATATTTTACATCAGTGTCTTACAGCCTGTCCTTCCTTGGATTATATCTCATTGTAAACAGATAAATTCACATGACTTGCCATGGTTTGAACATAATGTTCTTGGGTCTCTTTTCTCAGTCTTTGACTTTCCTTGTCTTGATGCTTTTCTCTTCACAATTTTTTCCTGTCAAAATCCATGCAGTTATTCCACTCTTCTTTTTCAAGCCCATGAAATTTTATTAATAATTTGCTTTTTTCTAGAAAGCTTAGTCTTTCTTAGTCTTCATAAACATGGGATTAGCAACCTGATCTATTGAATGTAGACCCTACCCATGGCAGGGGGCTTGGAACTAATGAGCTTTAAGGTCCCTTCTAACCCTATCCTTTTTATGATTTTATGACTTTTAGTGAAATTATCTTGGATTTTTGTTCATTACCCACGCTATTGTCAGCTGCAATCTGTGCTTTGCTGTATTGCATCTGACAAAAAATATCTTCCTCATCTACATTTTCTCATTCAATATCTGTTTGTCATTCCTTCCTTCAGTGCATTAAGTTACCAACCCATGTTATCTGTGGATTGGGAGAATTCACGTTGTAAGACTTTTCCCATTTTAATTTACATGATTGGCTTTCCTATTAAATCAAGAGAAAATTTCTTCTGATTCCATTAAAAAACCCCACTGAGTACTTTTCTTTTTTTTTCATTTAAGAACATGCAGTTAGTGTTTCTAAAGCACTGTAAACAGAATTTATGTGTACATTTCTCAAATTTGTTTTTCTCTGTGTATTTATTATAAGGAAGCCATAAACTTCATTGTTCCACATAATATACATGACATTTTTTCCTTTTTTCCTTAGTTAAAAAAATAAAACATAGTTTTAAAAAGGGAATTGGTTCAATGGTTTTTGCTTATGTAGGGCACTGCTAGTGCAAAAGATTCTCCCGTGCTTTCTTAGCAGTCAGAAGTTATTTAATGATAAATTTCTGGTTTCTGAAAGAAGGGCTAAAAGTTCTGCAGGAAGACAGAACTCAGAAGGTACCAGAACAGACCAGAGCCACTTCTGGTCTGAACATCCATAAACCACAAATGAAACTCAGACATGAATCCACTCTTCAATAGTCCAAACCAATTAATTCAACAAGGTAAGACACTACAACTAGAAAATGATTAAATGTTTATTCAGCTCTCCATGATAGTTAATTTCAATCTGGTCAATCCATGTGAAGAAGTGGTTTGTTCATTGGGAGTGGCTGCTCTGCCTTTCTACTTCCAACTCAGTTCCTTTAAAAAGTGTACTTTACTGCTAAGACTCCACACATCATTATTCACTTGCACAAGAGAGAAAGATGCCTTACTGCTTACCAAACACCCATTTATGCCTTTCTGCAGGTATATCTTTGCAAAGTCACTCACACAGTTCAATCTCACTGGGAAGTTGTTCAACTCAAAGTCCAAAATACTTGGTAGAAGAAAAAAATTGCCACTTTGCCTAGAATAAGTGCTGTCAGTCCATCTGCAAGAATGCAAACCTGCTGTCTTTTTTTACTTTCTCCTTCTCTTAATCTCTGACAGGGTGAGACAAAATGTGCTGATTGTGAGGAAATAAAACAAAGTTTTTTTAGTATTATTCAGTTTACAGAAGACCAGTTCTGTTGACTTTAGGTGGCTCCTCAAGGTTAGCTTCTCCTCATAGGCTTTTCCTGAGGGAAAACACAAAACTTTGGTACAGCTGGTAGCTATGTCAAGAAGAGTTCAGGCTTCAGAAAAAGCCAGCTTTTTGGCTGCCAAGTCTAATTATTATTGTTTTATTGGATGTGTATATGTCTGGAACAAGGAATACACACATTTTATTAATATGTTTAAAAAATTGAAATGACAGATAAATCATTAAATTATGTATTTCAACTTCAGCTTTTTGTTTGGAAAGTACTCTTTTATATTAATGTCTATTATTCATCATAACTTGGAAAAATTATAAATATTCACTGTTGCTTTTTTTATAACACTAATTGAAAATTCTTAACATAAATATGTAAACAGGCTGGTGCATATTAAAGCACTTACACCAAAACCTGCTGATTCTCCTGAACCTTACTTTGCAATAAAGTAGCAGAGGGTTTATTTTCAAAAAACAAACAAAAAACCCTCAAAAAGCCAATCAAAAATTTTTTAAAAACCTTTGAGTGTTTTGTTATAGAGTATAGCTTTTATTTTTTTCTGAAAGCAGTGAAAATTTCTAAATTTTTAAAAACTTGTGTATTCTTAATAGCCACATGATTACAATGCACTTCTTAGATAGCTTTTTCAGCTTCAGAATAATATTATTATATTATCAATTTACTACTGGAATCTTTGTCATTAGAATTCTAGCTTTAATTTTCTTACAAATTTTTGAGATCACAAGAAATACTAAGTTGCATTTTGGGCTCTTTTGTTTTTGTTTTGTTGGGGTTTTTCCTTTGTTTGTTTTGTTGTTGTTTTGGGTTGGCTTTTTACTTATTGACCATCCTTGCAAACTTGACCAACAAGTAAGCATTCCTTACAGTACCCCATTTTAAGACTATTTATAATTTTTTTTAGTTGCAAGAATCTCACTGAAAGAGCAAAATCCCAAACAGAACACAAAAATCTATGTATATGCAGAATGTTCACAGCAACATGATGAAAAGTGGATTCAAACCCACGTGCATTCTAGCTTCATCAAACATAAGAGTTCTTATGCAAACCTCATATGTAAACCCCAACACACATTGCTATGCTGCTGGATCAGCATATCTGAGTGCCACACATTCCATTAGAAGTTATTCTCCAAGAGTAATGTTGCAGATTTGTTCTCTGAAACTGTGCAAAGCATTTTTTTGGATGAGGTTGTGGCCCCACAGAGCACAGGGCATTTTCTATGTAGGGAAGTATTTATAATGAGGTAGAAAAGAGCTCACAAGATTTTCCATTTGACTCTTTATTCTGAATAGATGTAACGATGTTGCATTTAGAGCAGCAAGAAACTTCTGGGTTTGAAGTATAGATTTAATCTACTACTAGGTCAAAGCTTTGAGTCCACATGAATGATTTATATTTTGGCCATAATCATTGTCTCTTTCCAGCAGGCATGTAATATCCTCTGTCTAGAATGGAAACCCTAAGACACATCATTCTACACCAGTGCTTGTACCTTTTCTAATAATGGTTCAGGAACAGGCTTAAATTAATGGGTTAGACTGCTTGAGGGTTTTATAATGGTCACTATCCATAGCTGTTTTTGCCATAGTAAGGATGTTTTCCACTTTGTAAAACTGTACTTTCTGGTTTGTTTCTGTGGTACTGCAAGGTCATAGAGCAGTAAAGGATGGCGGAACGATTTTGTTGGAACTCAGAAAAAACCCAAACGGCCCAGCCCAGAAAGTAAAAATTTTTGGAAGTTTAAACAGACATCTCTGTTGCAGTGCCTTTCAGCCACCAGAGGAGTATAAAGATTCCTAACTATACTGAGAATTTATTTTTTCAGGGAAGAAAACCAGAAATACAATAAAAGAATTAGGTGAGGTGAAATTAAATAAATTTTATATGAAAAATCACTTAATTTGCAGAAATCAAATGAAAATAAAGATCACAATGAATTCTTATACTATGAAATGAGGGCTATATATTTTTTAAAATAAAATTATAATTATCTTGTTGGAGCAATCTGAATCGCTTTTTATTATAGCTATGACAAATATTCATTTAAAAATATATCAGACTAAGACATTTATGAAAGAAAAACACTGTCATAGTCCTGAAAGGTCAACCCAAGTAAAATCGGTAGCTGTGGGAGAAGTTGAAACACATCTTTCTCAAAGAGTTTGGCATCTTATTATTTCTAAATGTAGAGGGCCTCCATTGCTTTTGGGAAAATTCAGAAATGGAAAAAAATTCTTGACTAAAATTTTACAATTTCTTGCCAAATCCCCTTACACAGCTCTTAAGTTCTTGGGTGTCATGAAATTAGGAGCTAAAGCACTGCCTTGAAAATACTGAAAAGCTATGATTCTTCATCTCTATGCATGCACCTTTACAGGCTTTTCCAGTTTAAAATTACACAGTATTACTGTCATGGAAGACCTCAGGAAACACAGGGAGAACAAGAAGCAGCACATCTCACAAAAGAGATAGATCATACCACAAAACATATTTGGCTTTCATAACATTCACTTACATTCATGCTTGGGGGAGGAGGGGCAGTGGGGGGGAAGGCTTAGATCCACTTTCCAACAACAGGAATAGCAAACACAAGCATTATATTCACCCCACAGCAGTACCTGCTGCTGGCCCCCAGGCTGTTCCCAGGCAACTCACGTGCTCTTACCTCTTTCCCATTATTCACACACTGCAAACTTTCCAGTGCATTAACCTGCAATCTTTCATCTCTCTGTAAAACCTGCCTCACAGTCCTTGCATGCTTGCCACAATCTTGTGTGCTTTCCCTAGCACACACGTGTCAAAAAATCATCCTTTTAGGACTTCAGCTAGGTTTTCGTGCTTCTTTTAATTAGTTTTTCACTTGCTATATCCAAGCGTGCTTTCCTGCCGTATAGCTACTAGTCACAAGGCTATCTTAATTATGTTAATCAGACTTTCCCAGTTAATACAATTAACTATAATCAGCTGATCCCTTTCCTCCTATACTCTATTCCCCCAGGGAGATTAGAAGTTATTAAAGTAGATGAATACCCAATCCCTCTTGCACGACTGTCCCTCAGAAGAGCCCCAGGGCCAAAAGGCAGGATCTGCACTGCCCATGCTCTTGCCTGACCCACCCTGAATGAGCAGTAGAAAACCCCTGAAGAGGCACTGACTGAAAATGTGCCTTCCATTATAATCACTTTACATGCAGGATGGAAGTCATGCCAAGACATTCTGCTTAATCATTAAAATGTATTTTAAATCTGCTGTGGATTTTCCTGCAGTACTAAACCGATGATTGTGATCAGCTCTGCTGCAGAGGCACACACTGGAGTTACTGCTGCACAGTCCTTTCTTTTCTTATTCATACTGCAGATGAAGCTCCCCTTACAGGTATGTAGCTGATTATCCGCTGCCTGGCATGCAGAATAGTTCTGTACAGCTAGATGAGTCGCAAAACTCCAGCTATTTAGAGTAAATGAGTTGCAAAGGAATCATGTCCCATCTGGCATTATTGTTCTGTCACTGTTTTGCCACAAGTGACCACCACATTGCTACAGCAATCTTCAAAGATCTCATATGATATTTCTCTATAAATACCATCACCCCCTGTTGCACAAGCACATTTCTCACCAGCTAGAGGTTCCAAATGCTTTGTACAGGCTTATGATGCAGAAGGCAAATGTAAGATCTACAAAGGATGCAAACATATTTTAAAAAATGAATTGAAGAGGTAATTTGGCTACTCTAGATGACCTGAAAATACATGATCCAACAACACAATAAAGCTTTTGAAAGCCTGGTATAATGGAATAGAGAAAGGAGGTAAGCATTTCTAAAAAACATGCTTATCACCACCAAACAGAAATACCTGCAACTTACTGACAAATTGAAAAAATCAGGGAAAGTGCTATTAGAAAAGGAAATATAAAAGAGTAAAAGTTAAAAACATTATGCATGCCAGGAGCAGCCCTCAATTAGCAGGGATAATTGTAGATGACAGAATAACCTATTCAAGCCTAAGCTCCTCAGCCTTTTACTGATACCATTCCTCACTTCCTGCTTTTCATATACTCAGTGCACATAAAAATGATCACAGTAGGTATAGTGACACAGTGCAAGATTTGAAAATATATATCTGCTTGCATCATCCTGAGTCATATTCTTCGCACACTTTATAATTCCAATAATTTTTACCTTTGTGATTGCAAGTTCAGGCTGCTGACAGTGAAATTGTAAATGGCCGGGTTTCAGGGACAGAGAGCCTACTCATACGTCTCAGCCTCAGGGAGGAATTTCAAATTGAAATCACAAACCGATTCAAATACCTGCTGCCGTCATTTATTTGTGTGTTTAATTGATGCCTGTGACCTCTGAATGTGACAGTTTCAGGTTCAGAGTCTCCATGTTACAAGGCATGTGTATTGCAAATTTAAATGCTTCTTTTCATGGAGAGCTTTAGAGGAGGGCTGAAGGAAAGTGTGTCAAATGGGATTGCAGCAAGGAACAGAAAAGATCAGCAGATCTTGCAGTGGTAGGGATAAGTTAAACACAGTTATACCTTGAGATTGTCTAGAGATCAATAAAGAGCCTAAAATATTTGCTGAATATATGTCTCTCTACATATATTTCTGTGTTGTGTTCAAGATCTTTTTTCTTGGCAAAGTGGAAAGACACTCTATATATAAAGCAAATAATTTATTGTTGATAAAACTGATACTTTAACAATCTAATCCAAAAATCATTAATAGTCCAGACATATTTATTACATAAAAAGAAATAACCTTCTATATGGAAAAGCCTCAATAATACAGTTAAAATAGTTACAGACACACTTGGTTTCTATCCCTTGCTTGGTGTAATGCTTACCCTTCCCCTGTTGGTGGTTTCACACTTGTGGTGGTGGCAGGGTTTTACAGGGAGTTGTTGGCACCAAGAGTCCTCTGCTAGTAGGAACTTGATCATCATCGTGATGGTTTCTTCATCCTCATGTTAGAGATCCATGTGTGGTCGTATTTATGTGGTTGCTGACATGCATCTACATCTTCCTGTTTCTTATTTGCCTCTGTATCCACATTATATTCAGTTTCATTATATGTTACATTTTACATACGGATTTAAAGATGTTTGTTGCTTTTACAGTATAGACATTTGTAAGCCTTTATGATTATACATCTCTCTCTCTTTCTGCACTCATATATGGAAACTAACACTGTTTTCTATGTTGCGTTTTTGCAGACTTGCAAGTGAATACTTTTGGAAGATTGAGACACAAAGTTTTATATTCACACTTTTTTACCTGGTTTCTGTGTGCCAAGTATATCCCAGAAAAGAATTTCTTCCACTTTTTTTTTTTTTTTTCTGGGAAATTACCCTGTGTTCCTGTTTTTTTCAAATGTATGTTATAACTACTGGAGTTTCATTAGATATTGGCTGAATTGTCACATGCAGATCTAATGGAATCCAAATTAGTATTAATGGATTTTAGCTTATCACATGTGATACACACTTCTGGATTAGGCTAAAAGTATTTGTATCTAATCTGCAAACTTAATTTATCCTGAAGAGCAGTTTCCATTAATTGTAACTTACTGGGAATACATACATACACAGATGAACTTTAGAACTAAATCTTTAATTTACATTTTACCTGTTTAATATCTGTGTTAGAAATTAAGCTACTGTAAGGGACGGTGTAGTTTCAATACAAATTACTGTTTCCATTCACAGTCATAAACACTGGGACACAATGAAAACAGAATTTGGCATTAAAGCACAGCCTTGTTATAGAGCAGGTTACAGTGGAAATGTCAAAGCCTTTGAGTGTCACCATGATTAGTGATAAAGAGTAGAACAAAAACAAGATGTGTCATAAATGGGACACCTGTGAGATGGTGGAAGTTACAGATTAGGAGCACAGCAGGCACAGCAGGAAAAATGAAATACTACTGTGGAAGAAAAGTGGAAACAGTTTAGTTTAAAGAAGTAAATCTGGAAGCAGGGAGAGTCAATACCTAACAGAACTATGAGAAGAGCCTGGGAGAAATTACAATAGATGTGTCAGAACAGAAGGAGGGTGTGGAGGAGGCACTTCTCCTCTAAGACAAGGTTACAGATATATATCTTTTACCTTGCCATAAGCCTCCTATAAGGATTTAACTTTGCTCTCAGGTTTGTTTGCAGTGATATGAAAACTCCTAAGCCTTATTTCAGATGAAAGGAGCCAGTTTAGCAAAGCATACTCATTAAAATATCTAAAGCTAGTCTGGTTTCTTTGAACTGAAATACATTATAAAACTATATTCATAAAAATATATTCTATATTAATTTATAGAAGTGGTGGAGACAGGTGATTGAAGGAGGCAATGTCAACCAGCCACAGGCTGAGCAGCTGCCTCACATCAGAAGAGAAGGCATTTGTCTGTTACTGTGTTGCAGAAAGATGCCCTGGTATCCCGGGTAGAACAGAGTTCTAGAGTGCAGTGTATCCTCTTGGTATCTGACTGCATGTCCACCCCTGTGTCGCCCTGTTTTGAAAGCCTTCTGAAAAGTTTATATTCTCGAGTCAGATTTTCTCATGCACTGTACTAAAAACACTAGCTTTGTTTACATTCCTTCGTGGAGAAGGGAATCTGATGGACTGCTCACTTCACCAGTCTGGTTGAGAGGTGGGATTTCATCTTTCAATCCTCTCCCACTTTGCAAACCCTATAAAACTGTGTATCCATAATAAATGAGCTCTCTTTTTTTGGGAGCCTCAGCTGTTCTCTTAATTGTAGTGAAACTGTGTCCTTCTTTCATGCCCAGTTGCTACAGGTACTACACCCCTGGACAACAAGAACCGTACAAAAATCAACGTTGAATAAAAGTAAGTGGTAGAAGCAAGAAAGACAAACAAACAAACAAACAAAAAATAATACCTCACCCAACCAATAGAAGCCTGATCTGAAACAAATCGAAACAACTAGCAGAAAGATACAAGGTCTGTTAGGAGGAAGGGGTTAAAACTGTCGGATCTGGTGTGGAGGATGATAGGTTTGCTTACCCTTGCAGCTGGGAATATGGAGGCTTGGAGAATAACTCTGGGAAACCATCTAGTTTGCCTACTGCTCTTTATCTCATATCTGTTTTGAGAAGAAATTCCGTGTAGGGATAACATAGGTGTTTACAGAGACTTGGCAGCACTCTCACAGATGTGCTTGAGTTCCCTGTCTTGGGATAGAGATCAAAGCAGAGATCATAAAAGCAAAAAGAAAATTGGCAACCATGGAAAACACTGCACAGGTGCCAGGCCTGTTTGATATGTGAGGCTGGGAATGGCCTGGGCACCCTTTGCCCCTTGCTACAATGGAATAAACTTAGCAGAGAGTGTGTCTCTGATTTACCCAGAGTGGTGATGGACTAAATCTGCTTTTTACACTTCAGCTGTGGATTTTGGGCATCTTCATTACCCGCTGATATTCAGTTCACACTGTGTACCAGCAATTCTGCTCTGTACAGAGATCACACCAGGAGCAGGAGGTTTGGAAAATCCTGCTCTGTACCTTAGGCATGTGCATTGCTTTACTACTGGAAATGGAATGTTTTATTAACAATGAAAATTGGGATGGCTACAATGGATTGCAATGTGGATTTCCTGTCCTATAGAAAATTTTAAGCAGAGGCTGCAGCTTTTCTATCAGTACAGGTGTTTTCAGGACTCCACCTCTTTTGTCAATTTTATTTGGAATTGGAGAAACAAAGGGGGAAAACTCACTAAAGAACAGATCATTGTAATTCTCTGTAAAAGCTTGCATTCACTGGAAAAATTAGGTGGTGATAGTAGCATGAATATTTATGCGTATTGAGCATGAGTATAGCAAATATAAGTTTATAGTTACAGGCATAGATATATGTATATGTACATACATGAATATTCGAAAATAATCATATATAAATGCATTTTTATTAATAATTCAAACTCTTTCTGTCTTCTTTGAGATTTTAGAGACCTATTTCTGTTTAGCTTGCTTTGTGCTACAGAGTTTTTAAATAAAATTTGTAAGAATCTATAACTTGTAACAGTTTTTAAGGCAGATGTATTACTTGTATCTAATACTAGACTATTATAACTAATATGGATGTATTATTCTCCTGTATTTTGTTTCGTGATGAGTGACTTACAATTTTATTTCAATTTATTAGATCAGTTTTGTATTTCCCTTCATCTTAACAAAATTCAGTGTGGTGATCTCAACTGATATAAGTAAATTTTTATAATTTACCTTCTGGTAATCTAAGAAATTCTCTTCTACTCATTATTAGGGCAGAGGGTAAGATTTTGTATTTTGAAATAGCTTCCAGGTAGGAGCACTTGCAGCTGGAGATGAAAGATGTGGGAAAATTTACCCCTTAAAATTCTCTCTCCATTCACAGAAGACACTGACAATGTCTCTCATTCTCCAGGACACAGTTCAAGCTTTTTTGAGTTGTGTCTCTAGTTTTGGTTTGAGCAGGGAATGATTTTAATTTGACTCATTTTTATTTGCATTACCTAGCTACATTCTGCTTTATCCTAGCCACTAATAATATTATCCCTTCTATTTTATTGTGGCAGCTGACTACATGCAAACAAATTAATGTCAAATTGAGCATGAATATATTACATATAGTCATTGCTTTAATACATACTTCCATAATTAATAATAATAATTATAAACAGTAATTTAAAATCCTAAATAATGTATGGGAACTTCTTTACAGTTTGAACTATGAATGCAGTGTTTCTTCATCATTTTTGATTTAAATTCATCATCAAGCTGAAATTTTAGCAGGTAGTTTGCTGAATTACAGGTTCTGAACATGCTCAGCTCTCTCTTTTCTCTTTCCTCTTTCTCATCCATATGCATGTAGTAGGATCTCATCAAAGAAATATAAGAAGACCATGTGAAAAAAACTTGCACATTGTTAAACTTACTAGAAGACACAGAGTTACTTCATGGTGAAATGCAAGCCTTGCTATCTACTTTAAAAAGGAGTGCCTAGGTGCTGCCACCTAATAATTCCCTGTTTTGTCTAATTTGGGGATTTTGGTTTCAAGTGTCAGAAATTTGATATTATAACTAAAAGTCGTTAAAAAAAATAAAAAGGTGGTAATGGTCTTGACAGCAGAGACAGGTAGTATATTCTTGTACTACTTACAGTGGTCTAGAATACTGATGCAGCATGCATGTTCTGGATTTTAGAAATAGGACTGTATTTAAGGTTAGCTGAAGAGCCGTATACTGTTAATCCCTTCATTATTGTTTTGATGAAGAAACAGCAATGCCAGTTAATTTGCAGAAGTAAAGTTACTTGCAGATTAGAAGCTGACTGGAGAAGAGTTTATAAGCATCAATATTTTTAAATTCCATCTAGAAGTGAACTTCTTTACTAACATATTTGTATGTTTGGGTTATTTATCCAGTAAAATATCACTTGAAAAGTAAAAATGCTCTATCACTGGCTATCTGAACTATTGTCACATACATTTCTTTGAACAGAATCAAACCAGGTTTCAGAATCTGCATAGAACCTGTGTCCAAGTGACCTGAACCAGGCTTTTTAGCTCACCATACTAGAGAGTGGAGGAAGAAATTTATGGATTAAAGCAACACAAGTACCTGTGTCCCAGGCAGTGGTTTTGGTAATCAAAACAAATATTTTTCTTGCTGTACTGTTGAATTTTCAGGTGAGTCAGCAGCCAGTGCACTAATTAGAACTCACCATCAAGGGAATGCAAAGGTCATGGCTGGAGCAACATCAGTCCTCACTCTATCTCCATTATTGAGCTTTCCTATACAGGTAAATGTGTCCTTTGAATCCTTTCTTAAAAAAAAAATAAATTGGTTATACACTGCAGAAACCAAAAAAGCCTCTAGTGAACTGTTCTGGGAGAACAGCTGAAAGAGATTGCACCAGAATGACTTCTCAGAAATGTCTGAAATTCCCACTCTCAAAATAAATATTTTCAAACACTTAAAATATTGAGGTAGCAATGCTATGAAAATTTATATTATAGAGAATATCCTGTTTTCAGGCCTGTCTTATTTACTAATCAATGTCAGAATCTGTATATGGCAAAATTTTCCTTGATCCTGGGTATGTGAAGACCCCTGCAAAATAATGAATATCTGACTTGTCTGTGTTCTGCTGTTTGAGTTGCTAATATTAAAACATATTACCTATGTTTACAGGTCCTTCAGTTACAGAAGGGTTACTGTACAATTAATTCCATAGAATTTCCTAAAATTTAGCATTTGAAGTCTATTAGACTTTCCACACAAGTTTGATGCTAAATGCAGCTGGACATTGACAAGGTCTGTAAAACCTTAGTGCTCTGGGTGGCTCTGCACAGGGAGGGGGCCCAGGAGCAGAGGGTGACAACATCACAGGCACAGCAGCAAGGACTGCCACCTTGCAGGACCTGAGCAAGATAAAGTCCAGGGATGGCAACCAGTGCCAGTCAGGAGTTCAGTGACTGACAAGAAAATCCATGCTGAGGACAAGCCAGAAAGTCATGTCACAGATTAAGATCCTGATCACCAAGAACAAGAAAAGTTGCAAAATAACTCAGGCAAAGAACAAGGACTGTTAAATCATACAACTGCTTATGACTCACTTTCTCTGTATGTTTTTGATTCTGGAAAATGTTGAAGCAGAAAATGATAGAATTAATAATATAAAATAATTATTATTATCTATTTTATTTCTAATATATTATTAGAAATAAAGCAATAGAGAAATAAGGTTCATCAAAATGGGAATGATTTTCAAAGTAACTTGCTATATTCAACTTTATTGTCATTCAGGAAAACCGATCTCAAATTTTGGTTCCAGTATTATTAGTACTCACAGGTAGATATTTGTGGTGATTTTAATTACTCATAACCATGAACCACCACTTATGCAAACAAGTTTTTAAGCCTGTGGTTCCTTTTCACACTTCTTCTAGATTTCTTCAAGAATTCACAAAAATTTCTGAGAATTCATAACTCAAAGCCCTATGTCTGGCATGTTTTTGTTTCTGTAGCCACACTGTAGTCTGATGACCTAATTAGATAAATTTAGCATACCAATGTGCAGTTATGCAAAGCATGCAATTTTTGTATTTTGATTATGACATTCTCCTTTTAAAGTTTATTTAAAAAAATTGTTTTAGAGATAACCATAGAAAACAAAAAACAAAAAACAACCAAAAAACCCAAACAAACAAACAAAAAAAAAAGGCAAAAAAAAAAATCAAAGATTTTTGAAGAAAATCTGTGCTATATGAGTTGATGTTTTTAGTCCTTTTGCTTGGCCTTCCTTTTCTCCTCCATGTGTAGGAAAATGGTTTGGTTGTGTTATACATATTAGCACATATTGATGTAATTTTAGTTCATTATACTCTGGTGTGTACCTGATTTCTGTGGCCCAAGGTCTTCAGTGGTGTAGCTGAACTACTTTTGCCGCCTGAAGTGTTGATGTTTTTACTACTAATTGGTTTTCATGTTTACTTCTCCTGAAGTACTTAAGAAAGGATTTGCATCATCCATCTCTATGTAGAGAGGAAATGTTCCAGCATTCAGCTTTATTACATTTCTAGCTCCTTCCTTAGCATTTCCTCTTTACCACCTGCTTGGCTTCATACTGTTTGTTCTCTTTGCCTCTTAATTTAAGCTTGCTAATCATCTGTTAATGCAGTTTCAATGAAACATCCCTCGCATGAAACCTCATCAGCTACCTCATTACCAGATCCTATTGAAGTCTCTCCACCTATTATCACCTGGCCAAACTTCCATTATGTTTTGTCATTGAGAATGTGGGCAAGGAGAGATTCAGTTACATGAGCAATAATAGGAAAAAAAAATTAATTTAACTTAACCGTGGTACAATGAATAAATGTTTCACCACTAGAAAAAATAGACTCCAGCTTAAATTACACTTCTAGGCATCTTACTGCTTGCCAGTTTAGCTGCACATGACATTCAGGTACATGCAACAGCCAGATCAAGTACATGTAATGAAATATTCAGAAAGATTAACCATTCTAAATAATTTCTGGCATTAGAGGATACAAGGCAAATATGCAATTTAGTAATATTACCACTTCTTTGCATTTTAGTTCTTGGGTTAATGGTTAGTTGATCTTCTCATCTTCCATTGAGACAAGAAATAAACACACTGTTAAAAGAGTCACAGGTTATGATGTTAGCATATACAAGTGTCAGTTTTACAGAAGTCTATAATTTTCTTTATACAAGACTGTTTTTCCTTATAGTATTGATAAGTAAAGTCCTTGGAACAGGTGTGAGACTATTATTTAAAGATAAACTTTGCACTGCAGATGTTAAAAAGTAGTCCAACGAAAGTTTCATAGGCTTTGTAATATTTTTAAGAGATTAATTTTTGCCTTCTCTGAGTTATTAATTAGAAGATTTAAGTTATTCTGTTGTACTCAAATAGAAAATCTCTACAAAAAATGCCACAGCAACACTAAGCAAAAAGGATAGTTATGGGAGTACAAGAATTTAGTCTTTACAATTAACTCTCTTGCAGAAGAGAACTATATTTATTGTAAGATAACTGAGTAAATGTTCTGCACTGCACCTCGCCAGTGTATTTTTCACACTACAGAAATGGGAACAATTCAATTTCCATGGTGGCAGCAGTTTTGACCCTTTCTTTGAAGGATACTGACAAGTGTAAAATCTCTGTGAGGTTGTAATATCAGAATTGAAAGTGCAAATTTCTCAAAATGGCAGTAAAAGAAATAAATATTTATTTACTAATTTGATGAAATGAGCAAGTTTTTCTTAGAGAAGGACCAGTGTGGAAAATTTCCACAAATGAAAAGTCATGAAATATCTCATATTCCTACTTAAATTTAGAAGTATTTGCTTATCTTATGTACCAGAACTGAACTTCAAGTTATTCTCATCTGATATTTATAATTCAGATGGTGGAAGGTTTTTATTATTCATATATGAAATCCAGCATCCTCTAAGTGCAAAGCCTGTAACTCTACATGTTCAATTTCATATAAAATACGAATTTCTTTGAGTTCTAAATAAGACTGATTTGTGAACTTGTTATCATGAGGTCTATATAGTTGTTATGCATATCTTTAATCTAATGGGGACCTAAAATATCATCTTCCATCAAGACAAGTAGTCTTGATTTTCAAGTCAGAATTTTTCTCTTCATTCTAGTTAGTTCTGATGGTTAATCACACTCTCAATTACATTTTTTTTTCCTAAATTGAATATGCCTTTCAGCCAGTAATTTTTTAATGGTTTTCTCTACTAAATCAACAAATTATTTGGAAAAAATAATTTACATGGTGAAGAAATCTTGATCTGTTATGTGCAAGACCTTCCCGCCATATGAATAGAGTTTCTGAAATCTATCTTACAATAAGGCTTTATTACTAGCCCTTCAATTTGTGGTTTTCTTAATATTGTCCATCAATTTAAAAATATGATTCTCATAACTGAATTTTATTCTTCATTTATTTACCATCTTTTTTTTTTTTTTTTAAATTAAAAAAAATTCCCCTCTTTATTATGGTTCTGTTTGTACTTCAGAATACCACATATCCTTGGTCTGTGTTCTTTCTGCACAACGTTCACTTTGCAGGTCAGTATTATGTCCTCCTTTATGAATGATATCTGAGGGAATTTTTAACATTTACTTTTGCATCAGCAGTTCAGAATTTAAAATAATATCAAAATTAATGTTGACACTTAATGGAGCTGTTTAGATAGATTCAGTGTATTGATTCCTACATAACACTACTTCATGCTTTCTTTCAGTAGGTCAGTTCTTAATCTCTTTTTTCAAGGGATTGTGAAAACTATGTGCTAATTATTTAAGTCTGTACAACCATAAATCATGTTTTTGTAACATGTGAGTGTATTACATCTGTAGTTGCCTTTATCAGTCCAACTTGTAATCTCATAAAAAAAATTGAAATGAGTTTTATTTGTTAAGACTTGTGCTCCATCATGTGTGATTGATTGCATTTATATTCCTTTTATTTAATTATGTATTGATTGAATCACTTCGGCTTTCCATTCTTCTGCTCAAGGATGATAACATGGTAATCATATATATATATATATACACACCTTAGCTGGGTCAACCTACTGCCTCCATTGGCACATTATTAATCTCTTCTCTTGAAAAATTACACTTCTACTACTGATGCCATTTTCTGTTCATAACTATTGATCAATAATAAATAGCAGGAATCTGGACAGAACCCCTTCCAAATATTTACGAGTCTTGGGTTCATTTGTGTAATCCAGACCTGCTAATTTAAGACAGTCTTAATGAAGAACAGAAACAAATGTGAAGAATGACATTCATATGATTGGTTTTATTTGCTTAAGCATCATATTAGGGACTTTGGTCAGGATCCTCATTCTCAAATAAAACATCTGATTTATGAACGAAGCATGACCACAAGATCTTTGTTTCCTTGAGAACAGCAGACACCCAACAATTGTTCAGAGATTGCAGGCATGTTTTTCTAGCTGGTCTCAGATCTCCCTCCTGATTTCCTGTGAGTGACAGGAAATGCCTCTCTACAATAAGTATTTTCTATTTCTGTTGCATAGAAATGCACTTGAGCTCCACACAGTGTTCTGAACTCTCTTATTGACAACACAAATTACTGTCACTAGATCTTGCTCAGATTGCCCTGGAACCAGTGCTTGGAATGGAGCTTCCAGTGCTCTGGCCAGCAGCCTCCACGATGCAGAAAAACTTCCTTGTCCAAGTTGGGTGTGTGAAAAGTTACAGATCTTCCCAGCTGCTCCTGATCTGTCATCACTGACACACAGACAGACAGACAGACAGGAAAATGAAGACAGAGTTGGGTGGGTGTTGTTGATTCAGCCTGAAAGAGTTTAAATCTATCTTTCTTTCTTTCTTTCTTTCTTTCTTTCTTTCTTTCTTTCTTTCTTTCTTTCTTTCTTTCTTTCTTTCTTTCTTTCTTTCTTTCTTTCTTTCTTTCTTTCTTTCTTTCTTTCTTTCTTTCTTTCTTTCTTTCTTTCTTT
>VZTR01015525.1:476041-488542 GCA_013400775.1 Chaetops frenatus
CACACGCCTAAGCTATTTTGTGCATAAGGAATATCAATTAGGAGCTTAGTTAATTCCAGAAGCCTAATGACATCCAGCAGCAGAATTATCCATATTTATGATCCACCAGAGCAAATAATTATTTTCTTTGATTGTTTAAAAATATTTTTATCATTAGAATTCACATCCATACCTCAATGAAAAAATCTAATATTTCTAATATTTTTTCATGTAAATAGAATTTTATTAAGCAGTTAGTATCTGATCTAATTTGTATCACTTACATGCTCTGGGCCACCATTTTCTTAATTTATTAAATGGCTACATTTGTAATTATGTCTTCAAAATTCATCACCTAGAAAATAATAATTCAGTTCCAAAACACTCCGTGTCAATTCTGTCTACACAGAAACTGGTACTAGGCTTAATAGAGTGGATTTACACAGCTTTAGGACCTCTGCCTGAGGATTCATCTTGCTGAAGACTAACAATATTAGACAAAATTTTTTAATCAAACAAGAAACCAGAGACTGTTTATTTTCATCAACAAGTGGAATCTTATAAAGACAGCCATCTTCCATTTAAATCAAAAGGAAGGTTTCTTGGTACTCCATTTAAAACTGAATCAGGCCTCAAAATACCCTGCACACACACCAAGCAACTCCTGAAAATATTCTCAGAGCCAGGCTCATATGCTGGCAGGTTTGTGACACACTTGAACAACTGCTATTTGCTAGTGCTGCCTGAGAGAACTTGAAGAGGTTGTTTCTGAATGTTATTATGGGAGCTCAAATCTCATTATTCTCCCAGCCAAATGTAAGGTGTGTTCTGAATAGAATAAAAATGAGTTGCCATTGTAATTTGTTGATATCAGAAGCTGCATTTATTAATTCAATAGCATCATCTTTGATAAGTAGGCTTCAGAACAGAAGAAATAAAAAATTTCATGCTCCTCCATTCCATGTGTGTGTTGTGGCGTTTGCAGGGTCATTCAAAATGTGTTACTTCTAGTTCAGAAAGGGCTGTTTCACTCTGATCTTTCAGTATATAAACTGTTAACATTTTCCTTTTTTGTTCGTTTCTTAGTAAGTAGAAAATATTCCATTGCTTCTTTTCATTAAAATTTAAATTTTTCATTTCCCTTACCTTCCTGAAATAGCAACAAACAGCAATTCTTCATAAATATGCTTAATTTTTAAAATTCCAGACTATGAAGTAATTTTTCTGAGTTTTTTTGCTTATATTAAATTTTAAATTCTTTCCTGGGACCAAGAAATATCTCTGAAATCTGATGATATATTGATCGGAATCTTTAACCATAAATACATAAAAATATATTCACTAAATAGAAAGCCTGCATCAAAAAATGCTCAGTCAGTCAGAAGGTCAGGTCTAGATTCTTCTTTTATTCTCCTACATCAAAATTGTACCTTAGTAGTATCGTTTTTAACTTATTTGCTAGAAAAGATAAAAAATAAAAGTTAGCCAAATCACTGCTTCGATCCATTTTCTTTTAGACATGACTTTTTAGAAATCCTACATATCAAAAATATTTTACATATTTAAAAAAAACTTTGAAAGCAGTAGAGAGGTTTGCCTTTTTAAACCACTGAAAATATTTCAATCAGTCTTAAATTTTGCATATACAATCTCCAAGTATTTCAGGTTGAAAAGAACATCAGGAGATCTTTAGGCCAACCTCCTGATCAAAGGTCTGATCAAGGCTGTATCCAGTAAGGTCTTAAATCTGCTACTATACAAACTCTTGGGGAAGACTGTGCCAATTCTTCGTTATCCTCAGGGGTGGTTTGGATTTTGTCTTTTTTTCTTTGTTTTTAGTTCAAATGCTTATGTTTCATGATCAAATTAAAAACTATGTAAGAATGAGCCATGGCAATCATTAGGGTGATTCTGCTGCACCATTCTCACGACTTGGTATGTTATTTCATACTTTTTCACATAAAATGATTTATTTAACTTGGCTGACTTAGTACAGCACAGTTTCTCAGCAGGGTCTGATCCACAGGAGGTGTGCATATTAACGCTGTCTTCTTTTGTGTGTTGAGAAAATTAATCTCAAAAGTCAGACCAGATATTACTAATAGGATTTTATCTGTAGCTTAAAATAAGGCATGTGTTACCTGCAGTTTTGTGAGTTACTGAATGTTAGTAGGGAAGCTGCAAGCAAGTTTTATATTTAATGGTTTCCAGTTATATCACCCTACACTGATATTTGACAGTGACCAGATATTTGTTATTATATGCCACCATTAAATCCATGGCCCCTTCTCCAAACCTCCTTCAAGAGCTGCATCTCTGATACCAACCCTTTGCCATTTGCAATACAAGAGATATGAGCCTTTGGAGATCCTTCTGCTTGGCAATGATTTTCTATAGGAAAACATGCTTAAATTTATCATATATGGATAAGAATCCTCATTATCAACTGTATATATTTTAAAAATTGTCCAGAATTGAGGAAACTGACGTTGGCCTGTCTTGTAAGACCATCATGAATGATGCTCTGGATAACATTTGATATTTCTGCTCATGACATTCTTGCCCAGTTGATTTCTGTTCCAGTCTCTTCAGGACTCTTCTGGAAGGCAATATGGTTATCATATAGAAAAGTTTAGGCTAATTTAGCATAATATTATAGTAAGACAACATTCATATGTATTCACAGAAATGCATGAAAATGATCTGCATCTTCTTGTAAATTCTGTTACCTCATCCTCTCCTAATATCTATTGGTCTTCTGGACACTCATTGCTAAATTTATAATGAACCATAGTAATATGTGTTAGTCAGCTGACTAAAATAAACTTTAGGTGATACAGGAAATATAAATTATTTTCAAGATCTTCCCTTTTGGACTGGAGACAAAAAGCTCTTACTTTCTAAGTATGTTTCCAAAGACATTGAGGTACTGGACTTTGTCCAGAGAAGGGCAACAAAGCTGATGAAGGGTCTAGAAAACATGACCTGTGAGAAGAAGTTGAGGCAACTGGGGTTGTTTAGTCTGGAGAAAAGGAGGCTNGATATTAGAATTTTTATTTTTCTTTGCAAGAGTGATCAGACACTGGAACAGGCTTTCCAGGGAGATGCTGGAATATTGTCTCTGGAAATGTTCAATAGGTATCTGGATGTGGCACTGGGGATATGATTTGGGGGTGATGATGGTGCTGCTGTGTTGAAGAGTGGACTGGATGATTTTCAAGGTCTCTTTCAACCTTGATAATTCTGTGACTATAACACAGTCATGGCCAATGAAGTGGCAGCACAGTGCCTGTGTGTTTGTCTCTCTTACTGAAAGAAGTCACTTTCCTCTTTGCTGAGTTCACTGGAGAGGCTCATACAAGATGACAGCAGAATCTGGACCCTACACAAATACTTTCCTTTGCTTTGGCTCATGGCTACAGTAAAATAAACAAATCTCTTAGCTTGGCAGTTTCAAATGCCAGTAATTTACAGCCACCTCTAGGGAGCATCAATGCACAGCCACAGTGAGTTCAAGCACAGGGTCTGGGTAGCTGAAAACACATTGTGCTTAGGAGATAAATATGTGGATGCATTACTCCATTGGGCCAGTATGTGGTCAGGAGTATGTGCTGCTTTTGGATGGATTTAGAGCCTGTTGGCCACAGTACATAGAGTGGTCTAAAAAGTGGTGGCAAGGAATGAAAAATGCAATTTATTTTTCTGTAGTGTCTATTAGCTGCAAAGAACTCATTGTTCTTCAAATGTTTGTGTAGGGAGAGGAAGGAGGATGGTGATATTTTAGAGGCTTGGAAGACTTAATTAGGAATGTGCATCTGAGGAATGTGTACTTCTTTAGCTTGAGTCTTAAAATTATTTGTGTTCCAGTGTTTATATGATACATTCTGTTGTCAGCTATTCCAATGGTGTTAAATTCGAGTCTATGTGGCATCTGAGGTTCATTTTATAATTCCCTGCTAGAAAATTTAAAACATTAGTTAACTAACATTCTGTTCATTTCAGAGAATTGTAAGGCTGTTTGTCTTTTTATTTTGTTTTTTGAGACACCAAATACCATTTCTAAATAAAGAAGGGAAAAAATAATTTGCGTATGTCTTTGTGTGTTTTTGAAAAACGTCTCTGGTATTAAAATGTACTGTTACAAATGTTTAAAGGGTTGAAAACCTGAGTGGAAAATTTTCACTATTGGTAGTGTACTGTATTTACTTGTGATACATGTTTCTGGATTAATTGACATATCCAGCTAAGGTCCCAACCTCATGGAAATCCTGGTAAAATATGAGAAGGCAACCCCCTGGGTAGTGTCAGAGCTGGGGCACCCCATATCCCATAATGAGGATGAACTCCCTTTCTCCTTAAGGCTCAGAAGTGAGAAGGAAGGGTGAACTGAACTCCAGTCCCCCACAATGGCAAAAAGATCCTTCTGTAGAAAGGCATCTGCTGCTGGCTCAAACCTCTCACTAAATTCAGCCTGGCTCCAGAGCTGGGAAGAGCCCTCAGCCTGTCCTTCCCTATTCCAGGCACTAAAAATATTTATCACCGTCCTTGATAATAATGACATGTAATGCAGGAAATAACAAAATAAATATAAAAGTTTCATTCAAGTAGCCAGAAAAAAAATAAGAAGCTGGAATACAGGTATAGCCATAAAAAGGGGATTGTACACTGTGAGAGTTGGTGTAAAGAAAAGTATCCTTAAAACTTACTGCCCTAGACAGTGTGAGAACAAGGATCCTTCCTTTCTGGGAATCTCAAATCTGACCACTCACCTATAAAACACACCCAGAAGGCCAATGCAGGAGGGAAGGTGTCCTGCCCCTTCCTGAACATGCAGGGCTCTCACAAGCCAACAGTCACTGACTCAAATAATGTAGGCTGTTGGAGGTGATTACCCATCAGAATGGCTCGATGCCAACTATTTTAAGGGATGAAAAGGCAAGCTGAGTTTGTAACTGGAAGAATTTCTTTCTCGGGACCCCAGTAATGGTCTCCTGTAAGTGTGAATCTTGATCTAGGCTTGTGTCAAATTTAAGATCTGTCAAGTAACCTGGGGAGATAGAATCAGCCATTACACAGCTGCAGGTAATGTCCTGACCACAGAAATTATTGTGGTTTCATTAGATTTGCTTAATAGCTTACCCAGCTTTCTCCTGAAGAAACTGATGATCATTTAAATGGAAAACAAAGGGGTTTTTTTCCTGTGCAAAGTTATAGCATTTTTCTAACCTTTACACTGTGTTGAAGAGAAGTGGAAAGAACTTGCTCTTTTTAGGACCTTCTCTATTTAGTTGCTACTGTCTTTATGAAAAAAAAACAAAAACAAAACAATAGAAAGAAGTAAAAAGAGATGAATGAGAATGAAATTACAAAACAAATTACATATTTTTAACATTTTAAAAAATATTATTAAAGTTATTTTGCAATATTAAAAAATCACAATTATTAGAAAAATCACAATTTCTTTTCAAACCTACTGTAGAAATTATTTTCTTTTGCTTTCACATCAATGATACATGACTAATTGTCTTTTTTTTAAACTTTAAAAGTAAAGCAAAGACTTGATTGAGGATTATTTTCTATTTCACATCACCTCATGCCTTATTCTTACTAGAATTCTTTCAGTTTGGGAAAAATTGATATCTGATTTGAATCACTTTGACAGGATGGAAATGGTGATTCAATAGGACTCTTATCTGCCTGTTTTATCTGTCCTTTCTCACTGGGAAACTAAAATCGAGTAAATTTGTGCTTAAGGAGCTGCATATGATTAATGCAATATTAATTAGTCTCCTTTTTTTTCAACTCGTTTTCTTCCTACAACCAAAACTCAATCAAAAATATCAGAGATACCTAACACAGTTGCCCACGTGTTCAGTGTGATATTTGTTGAAATCTTTCACTGTGGACTAGAACAGACTATTCAGGGAGGTTTTGGAGATATTCAAATACTATCTGGACATGGCCCTCAACAACCAGCTGTAGGTAAAACTGCTTGAACAGGGGAAGTTGGACCAGGTGATGACCAGGGGTGCCTTCCAACCTCAAAACTTCTGTGGTTATGAAAATGCAGATTGGAATCAATGGAAATAAAAGAATAATAATCCTTGTCCAGCTCAGATCCACGTTCTCCCCACCCACACATTTTTATTTATGCAAATATTTGACAAAATAAGACAAAATAATAAATGGACACTCAAAATTTAGTCTATTTTGGTAAAGGAGAAATAATTCACCACACTCTAATTTAGGAGAAATTCTATGCTAACTGATATCCTACTGTGATCCACCCCTCATATATCACTGTGACTCCACTGAAAGGAGTGGAATTATAATGGAGAAAAACTGATACCATGAACTGATAAATAAGGCCAATATGTTTATAAGAGTAAATTTATTCATAGCTTATGCCTTTCATAATTGATTGTTGCTCAGGACAAATGTCACACTGAAAACACTGTGGAGGGAATGAGATGCTCTGTCATCAACTGTGTTGGATTTTCTCTGTAAATATTAGATTTGAACTCCATCATCTTCTTTTTCTTTATTCCCCATTTATTACTTTTTTTAGTTACATTTGCCATTTCTGTGGTACTGTTTATAAGGCAACTCTTATCCTTAGTGTAGTACACTTTATCCTACAGTACCTAAAGCATCTCTGAATAATTTATTGCTTTCCATGAATCTACAAATAATTTAGCAGAAGTTTTTCTTTTTTTTTTCTTTTTTCTTTTATTGTGGATGCATATCATACAATTCTCAGTTTTGTCTGTTCAAAGTAGTGTTTCCTTCAGAAGATAAGTAAATGTGTCAAATTATATCACAGCTGTGTACGGCTGTAGTACTTAACATGTCCATGATATACATGAGGTGAAAGGGACATAATGTAAATAAAATACATAAATGCCTAAAAGCGCAAATAAATGCTTAAGGCTATTACCACTTTTAGAGGTAAAAGGAAGTAGGAAAGCTGTAAATTATATTTAAAAGTTTTCATCACTTCAAGGAAAGCTCTGGTATTTATGAATAAGAGAATATTTTCTAAAAATACTCCAAGTGAAATAACAGCTACAAGGAAGCTAGAAACTTGCTTTTCCTCTCTGTGTACTGGCATTTTGTCAATCCTTTTTACCTGTGTTCCCACAGCCTATAGGCTCTTAATCATTTTGTTTAACATACTTTGATAGAAAAGCTGGCTTTTTTTTCTATGAATACCTTCTTGAGAATATGTATATTTCTTGCTCATTAATTTCCATTTCAGTAAAGGAGTATGTTCACATATACAATAAAAGCATCAATTTAATTAATTTTTAATCTTCTGAAAATTAATTATCCTTCATTCTCTGGAACTTCTGTCTCTATGAATGAATGAGCAAATTATATTTCATGTAAGCTATTACAGGACACTTTGTTTCAGCTGATTCAACCAGCCAACACAGTCTTTTAGTAGAATGAGAACATTTATTTCAGAGCTGAAGATACAAAATGTGTCAACTCTACAAGCCTTAGAAAGGGTCATCAAGTACTAAATCCAAGGATTTCTGATCCCTTGAAAGCTTTCAACCTGAGCAGCAAATAGGGTCTTACAAGTTAAATAAAAGGTAATTGATAACTCTGCAGCAGCTCTATAGTACAACTCTCAGTAGAAAAGGACACTATCTATTTTAATATGCTACATTAATTTTGATAGGAGTCACCAAAATTGTGTAACACTGATTAAATTTAATAATCTTTAACTTTAATTTAGGTTTTTTTCCCAGAAAAAAGGGGGATGATACAACCAGAAAAATAATACTCTTGATATTAAAGCCTATTATTTAACTTTATTAGAATGTAAGTTTAAGTATTTAAGAATGTTCAAAGTGGTTTATCTTTCACCATATCAAAACTGAGGGTGAGACAGCAGATTTATCCATTGTGGCAACAGGAATACAGCAGTAACCTCCAAGCATAAGTGATGCCCCTTTCAGTAATCAGTGTCAGAGTTTGCTGAATCAAGATAATGATGTGCAGAGAGTTACTGAACACCTCTCCTAATGGGGTTTGTTCTCACACCAAGCTTTTGAAGATGAGGATGTTGATCAGCTGTCACAGAGTGGTAAGAAAGCTCACTGTTAAGATTTAATCACTAAGGTTCTAAATACTCAACTTTCTGCTGCCAGTAGAGGGGAAATAAGGCAGCAGGATCTGTCCTCTCTTTGCACCAGTAGTGTGAGACAAATTTTGGGGTCTAGTGGCTTCTGAAACCTGGGCTTCTGGGTTTTGCTGAGCATGGAAAAGCTGTCTGGAAGGCAGGACTAGGTGTACACTGCTACCAGACCACAGAGCAAATATATAAAAATACATTAAAAAATATATATTATGTAGAAAATACTCCAGTGATGCATCTCCAAAGATCATCTCTTGGAAAGGCAGGTTGCAGATTTCTTTATATCTGCTATAACTGAAATAAATTGATTGGGAGAAAAACCCCAAAACAGATATCAGAAGTAAGAGAACAAGTCATTATCTTTCTAAATGAAATGTTAAGAGAACAAGTCATTATATTTCTGAATGAAATGTTAAGAGAACAAGTCATTATCTTTCTGAATGAAATCTTACTTTGCCTTTTGCTTCTATATATGTCTGAGTATGGTTTGCTCATATAGAGGAAGGCTAAAATGTTTTGAACTACCAGAGAGGAGAGACTGAAGATGAATCAGCTATTTCATCCCATACCTGCAAGAGTCATTTTAGAGAGAGCAGTCAGCCCTCAGATGACCATTGTTTTGCCTAATTCAAGGTATGGGCAACACTGAGGTGTCAGGTCTCTGAAACTAAGATCTATTGAATAAATTTTCTGTAATAGAAAATATGAGGAAAAAGCCAAAATTGTTTCTCCTCTCTTATAATATCCTGGAACAATTTGCACATAACACTTGGTAAGTAATTTAGCTCAATAGAGTTTTTAAGTTTTTACAGAAATTTCTGTTTAGGAAATAGCTCAAAGTTGCTCTAGAGAAGGAAGTTGCATCCATTTTTTATTTACTGCATAATGCTTTAATGGGCATGGGAGATAGGTTTCATTTTCTCATTTACCTGAAGGGGTCTGAACTCTCTTTTTTCATCTAACATTTTCAACCATCACAGAACTCAGAGCCCTATCTGTTACAGCTGTAAAATTGCAGATTTCAGCATATTGGTTTGATCCTGCCCTATATAATTTGTCTAATCAAGTGATAATCTAGACTAATTCATAATTGTAAACAAATGTAATTAATATAGTGTAAGTGTCCAGAGTGGAAAAACAAAAATAGAGGACGGTGAAATGTAAAATATTTTCTGAACATCTAAATTTCACATAGAATTCTGCAGGAGTTAGAGACAACTGCCTATGATAATAAGATCACAGAACTGCAGGCAGAAGACATCTAAATTGCAGTGTGCAGCTGTGTACTTCATTTATTATCTATTTTAGATCTGAGAGGGAGGTGAGAATCCCCAAAATACCAAGGACTGTAATCACCATGATCGTTATTAATCTTTACTCACCAGCTGCACACAAGCAGACACACAAACACACACACACACAAAACTTTGCATTTGGCACCTGGTAAAGCCCTCATGCATATCATCTTAATTCAGGAATTGGAGAGAAGTCTTATAAGCAAATAAATAGAAAAAATTCAGTTCTTCTAAATATGGAGTACTTTGAGTTACATTAAGATGAAAACCAGACTTGATTGTTAAGGGTTTATTTTTATACAGTGGAAAATTTACTGGATGTTCTATCATACAGAAAGTGTGAGATAAACTGCATATTTATTCATGATATATTTTTTTATATTTTAAAATATACCTGGTTCAAGGTCAAAGTGAAAAATTCAGTGAAATATTGTTAACTGCAGGGAAATTATTTTTAGAAAATGTTAGTATTGCTCCAAAGATGAAAGTTATGAGGACTGTATATAACAGCTATAAGATGGGAAGAAGTTAATGTGCATTTGCTACCAAGTAAAAAGCAAATTCACTTTTTAAAACTACTTAAATATAAGCAACTCCAAATTTTATTTTACTATATCCAAACAGGAAAGAAAGCATCTACTAATGTACAGAAATTCATACTTTTCTGTGCAGGTAGTTAGAAGGATGAAAGAAACCTTCAGACCCTGAAAAGGAAAAATGAGATTGAGAAAGAAAGTTTACCTGCTCTTGGCTTCTTGACACATGTCTGCACAATCTGTATTTGTGGGGTGAAATGTACAAATTAAAAGCAACTCATAATTAGTACACAAAAGAAAATTCAAACCTTCTCTTTTTTTCTCCCTTAAACGAAATAAAACAACAAGCACTAATGGAAGAACCTTAGTTATTGTTTTTCATTTAGAATTTCTATTGATCTGTGGAAAGAGGAGGCAATGATTTTTCTCTCTGTGACAGCAGGTTCTTCCAAGGACACCAAACATGGATGCTGAACTTGTCCATGTGAACCAGTGAGTTTACTTAGTGAAAAGGAAGCCTGATGCAAAATTATCTCTGGAGTGCAACATGAATACTGTGAGCAATATAGTCTACAGCAACAGAAAAAAGTGGAACAGCTGCTGAAATTTTTTTCAGCAGTCATGCATTTTAGGCAGCATAGTAGAGATTTATGAATTTACAGTGATAAAAACAATTCTATTGATTTAAACTTCTCAAATACCTCTTTGTAATACCTGTGGAAATCAGTAAGATCCTGACTTATGCAGCTGAAGCTTTTGGTCATTCAGGGATCTCTCTCTGATTTGTCTTTGTTTCTTGGAAATGTTGAAGGGTTTACCTGTAAAATGGGGGACATAGAAGAGTAAATTCCATTTTCTAATGTTATGCTGCCTACCCAAATGAAATTTAGATGCCTGAGCCTGAACTCCACCAATACAAAAAAATGAAATGGAATTGCAGCCTGAGACTCTTTGATAACACATTCAATGACTTTGGGATGCAGAAGCATGGTCTGGGAAATGTAATATTTAAGTGTCCCCAGCAAGATTTTACCAGGTCCATGACTGAGGCAGCACTCTTTTGATTATATGACTGTTCAGTTATGTGTCATGACTGCAGAGAAGGCACTGATGTGATGATAAGTGGGTTTGGTGTAGGAGAGTTAGATAGGGAGTTGATTAATGGAACTATGGTATTGATCTAGTTAGCATTTTTTTTAATTTTTACACATTTTTATTATTTATACATATTTTTTATTATTTATACATATTATTTATTATTTATACGATTTGTGATAGAAATGCTGCTGCTTCAGAGAGAGTGGCTTTGGTTCATTCTGCTGTGGTTACTTCTCACCTTTGGATGACTTCCACTGGCCCATTGTTCTTCTCCAGCTCTGGGAGTTATTTCTGTTTTTGAGCCTCCACTGTTTCACTGGGCTCTCTGAGCACTCAAAATCCTGGCTGTGTTATCTCAATTTCATCTGAGTTTATGACTAATTTCATCATCTTACAAACCATAGAAATTTTCATATTACACAGAGAGTGGAAGGAACTGTCTGCTTCTCCTTTACTGGCCATCACACAGTTAGATTTGAGGGCAGTATGATAGTATTATCATTGTTATAATTTATTTACATCTGGGTGGAAAATAAAGAGTCTAACCAAATTCATGGTATGACTGTTCCAAAGAATAGCCAAGACACTGAGAGAAAATAAGGTTAAAATCCTCCATGAGAAGCTATCAGATATTTTCACTAAGGCATTTTTTGGGGTAAATGTTGATATTTTTTTGCCATTATTTGGGACTTTTGCAAGAATATGCCCATTCTACTTGCTAGGAATTTACCTCCATAATGGGATATCCTGGCCAAAATGAAAGAGAACATGCCACAGCTTAAAGCACAGAATAACCAATAGCCTAGTAGTTGTGGTCTTCCAAAATGCAAGTGACCTAAATTCTCTCTGCAGTACGGACTTGAAAAGAAGCCTCACCACCCAAATCAGTGTCCTGTGAGAAGTCCAGGTGTGTCTGCATAAGGAAAAGACACCCACCTCTTCTCAGTCTAATGGGAGTTCAGAGTGTACCTTTAGTGCTGTGTCCCAGCTCCTTCCTTCTACTATCTCACTCCTTGCCAAAGACACTTGGCAACTCCCTTGACAAGAAATGTATCTTCCTATAACTTGACAAGTTGTGGCTCTATTTGCAATGAAACACCTACAATTTAGTGGTAGACCATTTTGTACATTCTTGGAAGCCCCACTACCTATGTGGCGACAGACTTTCAAGAAATTTGCCACTGGAAAATGATTTTGCAGTGCCTAGAAATGTGGTATAAGAGCTTATGAGTCAGAACATTTAGAGTTAGGTTTATCATTTCAAATGTATAAGGGGAAAATATTTTAATATCTTATATATAAGAAAGGAAAATATTTAGGAAACATATTCCTCTATATTAATTCTATACATACTGCTCTTATCTATCTATCTTAAGGCCAAATAAGTATCGTTTTTAGCCTTTCAAAACACTTGTTTTCTTGTTGCGTGTTCTTGCACTGGTGACAT
>VZTR01015525.1:516472-538241 GCA_013400775.1 Chaetops frenatus
CCCTAGTTCAACTGTCTTAGATTAAAAAAAAAAGTTAATTATTGGTTGACAGCATCATTCTATCTTTTGTTCAGTGGCAGTGTCCTGGCTTTGTATTGCTATCCTTAGTGATAACATTGTTCAGGGTACATACAAGAACAGCAAAGGATTGCATCCAGAAGGTGCCAGGAGGATGGAGCCAGATGTTCTCAGTGGTGCTGAGCAATAGGACAAGAAGCAATGGGCAGAAACTGGAACACAGGAAGTTCCACTTGAAGATGAGGAAGAACTCCTTTCCTGTGCAGGTGACTATGGAGTCTCCCTCAATGCAGACATTCAAGAACCATCTGGACACAATCCTGTGCCCTGTGCTCTGGGGTGGCCCTGCCTGGGCAGGGAGGTTGGACCAGATGACCCTACTGTGCTCCATTTCAACCCGACCCATTCTGGGATTCTGTGAATAACAAATTCTTAAAGGCCTTTCTGAAAGTTTCCCCCTAAATTATCTTGTAGTGACAAAACATAGTCAGTTTGATTTAGTGGCAAGCACACAGCTTGCAGCAGTATAGCTAAATCCTTTTAAAATGGATTGCTTAAAAAAAATAGAAGTTTTGATAGTTTTTGTGCTGCGTACTTTGTTTATTGTTTTCTTTGCCTGTTAAATTTGAGCTGTAAGTAACCTTTTCCCTTTGAGGTGAATTCAATGCATGAAGAACTTCATGATTTATTAGTTAACCTCTGCTTAGTAGGATTCACTGTGACCTGGAATGCATTCACATAGGAGGAGTATTCCTGAATAATGTATTTACATTTGTAACAGTACAAAGTGAAATGTTGCCAAACTGAAACAGCTACTCAGACCTTAATAATGATGAAATTCTGAAACACAGGTCTTTAGGAAAAATGGGTGCAGTGGGCAGAATTGATGACTTTAAACCTAGAACAAAAGCTAATGAAATGGTGAAAGAGCAAAAGGAAAAAGGCCGTTGAGTCATTCAGTCAACAGAATATTTAACACAGAAATGATCATTTACCTAAGAGCTGAAATTTTCAGTCCAGCAGCTTCCTCCCTACATTTAAATGTGAACATTCCTGTTTCATGGTGACACCTGGGGTTCCAAAGATCTTTGCTGCCTGGTAGTTATGCTGCTCAGAGCTTTCACGGTGTGCTGGCCAGCCAATTCATCCTCACCCCAGACAGAAGGACTCCTCCCACACCAACCTCTGCAACAAGGCTCACATATCAGAAACAAGGCACTGAGGGGGACAGAGAGGCTTCCAAGGCTTCAGCTTTTCCTGGGCTCTGCATATGACCAGAATGCACATCCAGGTGATACAAAGTGGGAGCTGCTTAGAAATCCCAGAGTAACACATAACTAAGGGTTTGTGTGGAGTATTATTGTAACCCCCAAAGAGTAGTTTTTGCAGTGATTAACACTATTTTTACAAATGACGTAATTTTTTTGGTTCAAGATCAACCCATTTCAGATAGGTAAGACCAACCCTCTTTACCCAAGAGAAGAGGCTTAACTTTCCAGATGAGCTGGGTATTTCTTTCAAACAGAAATGGAGATCTAAAGTGTGAGGATTTCCTGTCAAGCTGCTAGAAAATCTGTCTATATGTGATTGCATCTGGGCTAGAGCTGGATAGTCTTAGAGTATCTTAAAGGAAGACTTCATGACCTTCTTCAGCTTTCAGCCTGATGCTCAATGCAACCTAGCTCTGATCACAATTTTCCTATATTTCCTTTAAGAGCTACTTGAAATTCATCAAGTTGTTTAACTTTGTCATCTAAAGTGGTTTTCAGGCTGTGTTTGGTATGAGTGTTTTATTTACATAATGGACTGAATTTGTAGAGCAGAAAGACTTGCCCTCCAAGTGAAAAAGAGGGGAAAATTAAAAGCAACCCCTAAGTTTCCCTCTTCAGTATTGGAAGGATGCATCATTTCTATAGGCATGCTACAATTTGAAACTAACTGAAAATAGATCACAGGCAGGTGAAATATTTATCTTTGCTTGTATTATAATAGCTTCAAAAGAGCTAAACAGCTACTGTAAGCATAGTGCTTATCTAATTAAATGTCCATTAAGCAGCAGTATTGTTTTTCTTCTGCAACACCTAGATGATGATGAAAAAGTTCTCTGGATAATTATGACTATATTGCAGCATTCTCTATATCGTAAGTTAAATCTGGAAATTGGTATATTAATGAAGGGGTTTGTAACAAAGAAATGGATGCTCTTAGAGCCCTACTCAGACATACATTTGTTCTGTAAAGATTTTCCTGTTCCACCTTAAACAGACAAAAAGCAATATCTTTGCTGACAAGGAATTGAGCTAAATCTGCCAGTTCTTCCCCTTGTCACACTATATTGTTGGTTTGAGCAATAATCTACCGACCTCAATTATGCCTGAGCGATGACCTTCTCATTACTGCCATGTCTACAGCCATGAGAAGGACAGAAATCTTAGCTGTGGATCACTTAATACATATTCAGCAAACCACACATGTTTCAGCACACATCTCATGTCTTTTACTGACACTACTGTTAAAGTAGATAATAACACAGTACCTAAGGTGCTCTTGTTTTGAGGGCCTGGGAGACAGTTTTAATAGACATCAATTTATTGGACTTATTCTTCAATATACTGTCTTTTCCCCTTCTTTAAAAATACCACTTTCTGTGATGCACAATCATCTTTGTCTGCTCATCCCTCCTAATAAAAATCATTGCTGAATTTCAGGTATGGCCTTCTTTTTTTTTCCATTTCTATAAGCCTTTTCCTAATTCATTTTCTCATCTCAATTAAGAGTCAAATCTGCATTCTATTTAAACCATAATAGGTTAGGAATTCAACACAATTAATTATTAACAAGACTTGGTTATAGAAAATTAGCTTGCTTGATTTATTTGTCATTTGCACAGATTCTTCCTTCTCTCTTGGCTATGTGACAGATGGGACACTGATAATGCAAATGTTCTATAAGCAGCTCCTAAAATGCAAGGTATTCTTGCTTAAAAAAGTCAGACAGTTAAGATATGAACATAATATGAAACAGAACAATCTCAGACTTCAACATAGCAGATAATTTCCTAGTGGAAAATGTATGTGAGCAGCTTACCCATAGCCCCGTCTTTTCAATGTTCATTTTAAATAGTTCATCTTGGCAAGGCAGGGCTTAAAGAATAAAAGCAAAGTAGAGAAAATGAAATACAATAGGTAACATAACAAAACCACNAAATTCTTCCTTCTCTCTTGGCTATGTGACAGATGGGACACTGATAATGCAAATGTTCTATAAACAGCTCCTAAAATGCAAGGTATTCTTGCTTAAAAAAGTCAGACAGTTAAGATATGAACATAATATGAAACAGAACAATCTCAGACTTCAACATAGCAGATAATTTCCTAGTGGAAAATGTATGTGAGCAGCTTACCCATAGCCCCGTCTTTTCAATGTTCATTTTAAATAGTTCATCTTGGCAAGGCAGGGCTTAAAGAATAAAAGCAAAGTAGAGAAAATGAAATACAATAAGTAACATAACATAACCACAAGCACAGAAACACCTTTAATGGAAGAATTAATTTAAAACTAGAAAACTTATGGAAACTCCCAGTCTGAATTCAGAGAAAGCAGATCTCCATGGACTTCACAAAAGAGTAAAAACGCAGCATAAAAGAGTAAACAGGCAGCAGTTATGCAGCTCTTCTAACTCTGTCTTTCTGACATGAACTGTAACCTGCCTTGTGGACATCATTCATAAGAAAGCAAAAATATGTTTCTCAAGACTTCTGTTCTTATAAGAAATTTTGAAAAAGTAGTAGATTCAAAATTTCAGAAGAAATGCATGAAGTGGCAATGCAAATTCCTTGTCAGAACATTTTTGGAACATGCTAATCAATTGTCCATGACCAAGAAGTGAGACCACTGGGTATCTTTTATTGTCTTTGCTGGAATATCTGATTTAAGTCAGTAATTTGAAAATAAAAAACCCAAACAACAAACTCCAAATAGTTATGGTTTGAAAACATTCTAAATATAAGGCAAAAATTGGACATATAACTTTAGCCAAACCCAGAAATGTTGTGAAGGAACTTGTGAGTTTATTGTAAATCTGTTTTTCTAGGAGAATTATAAATCACTGGTATTGACATTGGTACAAAGCAAAATATGAATTGGCAGTAAAACCTCACCTTTTTCTGGAAAAAAGTTAGCAGAAACCTGAGGCTGTATGAGGCCATATCACATTCTAGTTCTCTAATCTACTGTGGAAGATACCACTGTGCAATCCTAAAAAGTCCTGGATTAACAAAAGTGCTTACAACAGATCCATACAATATTCTGTAATAAAACATTCCTCTGTAAGGAATCAGTCAGGAGAGAGGCTGATGTTACAGCAGTCTGGCTACCTGCAGTTAATGGTTCAGAGCAAACCTTCTGGGAAGTGTGTTCTAGTATCAAAGTCTTAATAGAGCATGACCTTGAGTGGGGAGGCAGGCAATTTGTGAGGAACTTTGTGTGTGAATGCTTGCTCAGCAGTACTTTGAAAAGATCCACACGTGCAGGTCACACTATGTTTGAAATCTGAAGAGAAATAGGGAGCCTATATTCAACCAGAAAAATCCTTATGTTTCAACCTAAATAATAGAAATACTTTATAGTGTGCTGCTATTTTTACCACTTAGGATTTTTCAAGTTTTTCTCGTCTAAAACTTACAATTCATATAAATCCTACCACTTCACAAGGAAGCCCTAATTTTGTGCTCATGTTTGTATTGTTTTCTGTAATGGAGAAATATTAATCTCCAGTGGCATGCCTGCTAGATTTGTGTAAGATACCCAGGAGAAAATTTACAAAAGCTGAAGGAAGAGTCAGCAATTTGCTGTATAAGATATATATTTTTAAAATGCAATAAGGCTTGATCAGACATTGAGAAGAGATTTTAAACACTTGAGAAAGAAATTCAGTTTTTGTCATGACAGTTTTAGTTACAGTAACATGCAGAATAGATATAGTCATGGTTCGAGAGGTTTTTTTAAGATGTCCTTGCAGATTTTACCCTTTGCAGAGTCTCTATTGCCCAGAGAAAAACCAACCAACCAAACCCCCAAGTTTTGGGGTTCATAATGAAAATGCAAATGTCATTGGACTATCTTGTCTTCACAGGCTTGAAAGATACCCTTTGACTACATCACACATCACATAAATAGCCATAATATTACTTGTGCAAATGAAGACTAAGAATACTGCTGAATGATGCAGTTTACAAAGCTTAGTTTTCTTTGTAAGTCTTAAATAGTAACACTTTCTGCATGCTGTTCTTGAAATATTGACCATCAGGCACTGATCCTAATTTTCTATCTAATCAGGGTAGAGAAACCATGCCTGTAGCAAGTCATCTGTCACAGAGTTCCATTAGCAGATTTCAAATATTGACTAGCAAAGAAGTATTCACTTTCCTGAGATTAACAATCTATAGGATAATATATAATGTGTCTACAATAGCCATTAATGGAAAATTGATGAAGATAAATCTAATTTGTAACAAAGTTACTGGTTTGCAAACACTTCATAAATAAAAGACAAGCCTAACTCAATGAACAGTTCCTAATGAGTATTTCAAAATTTATTGATGCCAAGGACTAAAGTAATACCTGCTATGAAGTAATAATGTTGTTTTAGCTCTATGGTTTAAAGTTGTAACAGTTTCCTTGTGATCTTCTTTCACTAAACTCTCCTTACTAAAAGCAGCATGTTTTACAAATTTATAAAGCATACTGTCTGATTTCAGAAAACAATCAAAACTGTGAAGTGCAGGTATCAGCTCTTTTATTTTTACAGATCCATGTAAGTCTAAGAAACATAGGTGTGCAATCTCTGTATATATCAAAATATTTGTGTTATTTATCAAGATTAACTTTACTGATGGATAAGGTTCAGCACTCAATTATTATTAAAAAGGGTTTTTAAAAATATTAATAATGGGAGGAATTATTTTAACACTGCAATAGAATATATGCTTGTGCTACTGAAACCAGAAATCTTCTAACATCCATTTCATTGTTCCTCATTGTAACCTAATTGTTAATGCTTTGAGAAAATTTAACAATTCATCTTTTGCATGTATTTATGTGACTGTCAGTTCTTTAGTAAAGTAGATAATTACTCAATTCACATTTCTTCTATCATAAATCTCTGGAGATATGTTGTTGAGGTCTTCTCTCAGTAGTCAAATTTTGAGACTGAACAGGCCCAGCTTCCCAAGCCTTTCCTCATAGGAGAGGTGCTCCAGTCCCTTCATCATCTTTGTCACTCTCTGCTGGACTTCCTTTAGGATCTCCATGTCTCTCTTGCAGTGAGGAGCCCAGAACTGGACACAGCACTGCAGATTGGCCTCACTGGGGCTGAGTGGAGGGGCAGCATCACCTCCCTGACCTGCTGGCAATGCTCTCCCTAATGCACCCCACGTACCCCGTCATTTCCTGCAAGGACAGAAGAACACAACCTGCACTGAGGATCCCTTTGCCCAGTTGTCTCCAGGACCCTGGGGTTGGTTATTGTTCATCTCGTGTAAAAACATAGGTAGGTCTTCAACACTAAAGCTGGAGACATTAGGATTGTCTGCCATATGTATCCTGTCACCTGTGTACATGCAAAGACTAAATATGTGATCATTATCTTAGCCTAATTACTTACTGTAGAAGATGGTGTATGTCTAATGACAGGACTGCAGAGGGGAAGACTTGAGCAACCTAAATGTCTTCTCATGGTTGCTGATTTGCATTTTATTCTTTGCAGAATGTCAAGTCCTTCATTCTACTAGATGTTTATATAGTGATCGCACACTGGGCCTTTATTGCCCTAGAACTTCATATGTATTGTACCCCACTTTTATTAACAGGAGTTTAGTAATTGTTATACTTTGGTATAGCACAGATCACAATATTTGTCTTTTGCCATTTCCTTAGTTTTAATCTAGCTTTACATTCTTCAATTCTCCCCACTGTCTTCATGGTTTGTGAAAATGTGTTGCAGGATTAAAGGTATGATCAGCTGTGTTTACCTTGTTGATTTTAATTGAATATCCATATAATCTTTTTAGTATAACCTCCTGGGTTTTCTGACGGCAATTCTTCTATCATAACTTCAAGTTATGGAAATTGGTTTAAAACTTTGCTACTGACTATAAAATGTGAAAATTAAAGCTTTGGCATGGTTTTGTGTATCATCTTTTGTAAGAACATTGCAAACATCTATGTTCTGACAGAATGAACCTTTTCTGAAGTTTTGCATCTGTGTGTATATATGAGTGAGGGAAAAGAGAAAAACTAATCTGGGGATTTAGCAGTAACGAAATAGTTTAGGCTTCAATCAAATCTTATATCTATGCATTAATTTACAAACTGAATTATCCTACTTGCTACTATTCCTGTCTAGGTATTTTTTTTCCTCAACTGACACTTTTGTTTCCTAAGATGGAAAATACACCTACATATATGTGTCTGATTGAAGAATTACAAAAAAAAGTCTGAAATTTAACTCACTCTTTATTGAATCATGACATTAACATAGATTCCACTCCTTCTTTGTTACACTTTTAATACACATCATATTTCTGTTATTGAAGTATTGCAGGGCACAATGACATTGCAGCCATCTCCCCTATTGCTGGAGGGATTCTGAAATAATGGTATGAAGAAAAATGAAGAAATTAGTATTGCAATATTGCACTGTCAGTTTCCAGAAGTTTTTCTGCACTCGCCCATCTTCTCCAGGTGTCTAAAACAGTTTTGTCAAGATAAGTCTCTACCTTACAAAACAGCTCATTGCTAGTGAGATGTAGTGTGAAGTTTCCTTTGGGACTGAATCCATTTTCTCCAATTAGTGCAGCTGATAAGTGTTAACCTACATAGTGGAAGGAAATAAAAGCATACAAAAAACCCACTCCAAACCTCACCATTGTTCTATAGAGATGGTAGATTTTTCTCTAACAGATGACAAAAATGAAGTAGGAAAATTTAAATTTACCTTGTGTACATTTTACTGTGAAACTTCTGAAGATGTATTAGCAAATATTTCTGCTCTACAAAATCTTTATTTTTATATTCAAATTTTTATGAACCTTTATTTCCCTGGCAACAATTTAAAGATGTCCTGACTAAACCAAGTTTAATTTTAAATATTAATTATTATCTTGAGCCTATTGTGGTTAGCAAAACATATCCAATAACAAGCCAGTGACCTTGAAGATCTTTCAGAAGGTATTTTCAGATGGAGTAAAAATAAAAATGAAGAAAAAAGTCCCCTCTTCCAGATTGTCTTAAACACCTTTCTGGAGTCTAAATTGTGTATGCCAACAGTACATAACCATCTATTTGATCTGGCCTGTGCTATTGATGCAAGCAACACCTTAACGGCTTTCTCACTTTTGTCTACATTTGAAGCAACTATAAAGCATTTCCATCTCTCTTATTTTACAAGACTTTTATCTGTCCTTTTCATGACTATAATTTTCTGTAATAACTAGGGAACTGTCATCCTTAAAGATCTCACCTAATAGTGTATTCTTTCTTAAGTGCTTTGCAGAACTAGAAACACAACCATCATGTGCCTACTTACTTAAGGCTTAATTACTTTATTCAGTCTTTGATTAAAATCATACCTCTCTTACTGCATTTATCTAATGTGCACTACATTCATTTTATCAAATACAGTTTCAAATTCAAGCTCTATCTGCATTAAGTGAAAAAAGTCCCACAGAAACTGTTACAGAACCCACAAGTACCATAGAGCTGCCTTGTGGGTAGCTTCCTCATAAATAATATCCATTGCTACCAGATATACTGTTAAAAAAGTCCTGTTTTCCTCCAGTTGATCTCTACACTCAGAAAAAAAAATCCAGATCAAATGAAACTTTAATTTCTCCTGTATCTCCTTATCCTATTTTTACAATCTGATATTTTCAATGATCTTTCCACACTAAGTACTTACAAAGGATTCTCTTCATTTCCTTTGCCAATCTTCTGAGCTCCCCATAGGAGCATGAAGCTCCATGCACTGTTCAGACCCTGATGGGAAAGTCCTCTACTGTTGGAAACTTCCACACCATCACCAGCACCCCGTCCTCAGAACAGTGCTGCCATCTCTGACACCCTCCTTGTCCATCACTCATTTATTCACTCCAGATTTGGCAGATAATATTTGGCCATATCATTGAAAACCATGACTCCATATCAAGTAGTTTTGTGCAGTTGTACTAATGCTCTCTTAATGATCCATTCTCAGCTTTCAAATGGACTTAAACACACCACATAAAATAAATTCATAATGCAGAATGTGTTTTTGTGGGTGTAGCAGTACTGGAGAAGGGGATAAAGCCTGTTCATCATGTATGTAGGTATCCATGTAGGTATTAGATGTACACAGCCATCCAGCCAACGTGGTCTCTAGCTTCAAGAGGAAGAACGGGGACAATAATGCAGAACCACTTCTTTCTAGTTGGAAAGAGAAGGATCCATGGACAGATAGAAAATTCTCTATTAAGATCATATTGTGAAAATTCTCTGGTATTATTACATTGTAAGAATAATGTGTTATTTCCCAGAGCTTTCTGTCTGAGTTATGAGCAAAGTTCAAAAATGTTTGATGAAGATCTTGCAGTCTTATTTTTTCCCAAAACCCAAACAAACAAACAAACAAAACTGCAACAGCACAAGAAGAGAAAGAAGTCAGAATTTAGTCACAGTTTTTTTTACAAACACTATATTAAACTTTTTATTGAAGCTCTCTAAAATTAATTATATAATTCTTTATGACCCATACTAGGTTTATTTCACTATATCAAGGTAGCACTTGCAAACCTTCCAGCATTTTACTATGAAAACCAGTGGAAAAGAGTTATGACCTACATATCATAACTGTTATTAATTTTTTTCATCTTCCTTCAGTTTCAGAACAAAGAGCTCTTTCCTGAAAGAATTTACTGCGATTTGACATGTTATCATATTTGTATGATTTATTCAGTGTGTCTTGGAAGCCAGAGAATCTTCTTATGGTGATCACATAAAAAGAGCTCTTTGTTTTTTCTTGACATAATGAATAGTAGTATACTGGAGGCCCAGAAGTACATGTTTTTCTTTTTTTTTTCTTTTTTTTTCTTTTTTTTTTAATTTTTTTTTTTAATTAACAAAATGCTTTCCTAATAAATTTCTTCTACACAAATGTATAATTGCAGTACATATAAATTTCAAATGTAAACCTGAATGCATATGGACACAGCTAAAAATGTAGTTTTATTTGCAACCAGGAAGACATGATTGGTATCTTGTACACCAAGACTCCCCAAGGTTTAATAATCTATGAATTGCCTACATCTTGATGACTTATCTTTTCTTCTTTTTCCTATCTGGCTAAAAATAGCTTTTCATTAAAAATCAAACCTACTGTGTCAACATCTATGAAGAGCAAAAAACACAGATTTCCCTCTGGAAATGTTGTTTCCAGGTCAATTTCCAAAGTTTGTTTAGATTTTTAGAACAAAGCAAAGCAGAAAATAATTCAACCACGTCTATGGGTAATATAAAAGTTTATAATCATAATTATTGAGTAAGTGTTTAATTACTACTTTCCTTTTTCATCCTCCTTCTAAAACTATCTCCATCTTCTAAAATGATCAAATTATATTTGTGAAATGAAAATTAAAATCAGGTGTAAAAAGAAAAAGGGTTTCTACAATGTGATTTGATGAAATAGGAGAGGAAACAACAGAAATATCTCGGAGAAGAGAAAAAGATGTCTTAAACAGATTAGAAATTGTTATTATAGAGAAATGTTTCCTGAAACAAGAATGATATATTTGTGGTTGGAATTCCATAAAGTTCCAGAATCAAATTTAAAAGTTTCCAAAATTTTCTGTCTTTGCACTATGAATAGAATGGTGAACAAACCAAAAAAAAAAAAATTACACAGTTTTATTTTCTTTGTCTCAATAATTTGAAATTAAGAGTACAATTGCTCTCCTTTCACAAACTATAATGAATTTAATCTCTACTTTGTGAAATCCAGATGGAAGAACAAGCTGTAGACCATCTTAAAGTAAAACTTTCTATAGGGTCATCTCCACATCTAGTATGCTTGGGATGATTAATGATAGTGCTGAGGGTCTTCACAAATTAGAAATAACTCTCTGATATTATGAATAAGCTGGGTAAGGGCATTGTTTGCACCCTCTGGAAAGCAGCAGTAGGTCCTTTGCAATCTTCTGCTCTGTGAATACACAAGACAAAAAATGTGTCACTTTGCTGACCTGAAACCATGAAAAAAAAACGTGTAAAGTGCCACAAACTTCTCATCACTCTAAGATTTCTACTCAATCCCATTACTGTGCTGTCTGACTGATATAATCCTATATCTGTTTATTCCCAAATTGAAAGCCATATTAAAAAAGACAGAAACTGTTCTTCCTGGCACTGAGAAGAAGAAAATGGACAGAGGCCCCAGGAGCTGCAGAGATTTTCCCGGTGTCAACAACTCAGAGATAGGTCCAGAAATCAAACTTTCAACTGAAGAGCCACCAAACACAAAAATTCTTGCCTCAATTACTTACGTAAATTTATTTATGAATTTTACACTTGCAAATTTGAAGATGAATGTTGGATCAAATAGGAAAAATGAAGAGCAGGAGAACATCATAACCAGAAGAAGAGAGACAGGTTTTGAAGTCTCCTTGAAGCAGGAAGCAGCGATGAAGATATCTTTTAAAGATAAAGTAGAAGTTAATAAAATCACCAAATGAAGGAAAAATATATTAAATGCATGAGAATATCAGAAGAGAGAAAAACTATCAGCTAAAGGGCAAAAATAAAGAGAGGATGAAGATCTTGAAAAATTAAGTCCGGTAAGAAGGAGTAAAGAGGTTGAAAGCAAAAGGTCCTGAACCAAAATCAAATAAATAAGTTGGAAGAAAATTTTTGTCCATGAGTTCTGTATCAGGAACAAACTAGAAAGAATAAAATAGGTGGAAAAGAAATTTAGGCTAAAGAAAGAAGGGAAACCCTAGAAGTTAATACATCAAATATTAAAATTTAATTTTAACCCTAGAAGTTAAAATACCTTAAAGGATCAATAATTTAGGCTTAAACATCAACGTATCTCAAAATATAGTTATGAAAAAGTCGTATATATTTGTGAAGAAAAGTAGAATTCAATTTAATAATGCATTCTATTTCTATTTGCATGTTGAAATGCAAACCAGAAATTATTTTAACTTGTCTTTACAGCCTATGTATGATATAGGATTACTGACAAAAGAAATAAAACTTTTTGTCCTTGCAGAAATGTCAGGTCTTAAAGATTTCCAGGAGAAAAGACTGATATAAAAAATAAACTGTCTTAGTAAAGCTGAAGGTTGTAGGGACCTGCTAGTATGTATTCTCTTGGAGAGCATTTAAAAAGGAGTGACTCTAAAAATTCACAAGAAACATTAAGCTCAAGAGCATAGGGAAAATTTAGAGATTATTATTACTTCTAACATCCATCTATAGTGAATATATTTGTAACTTTGAAAAGTATTTTCAAACAATATATCTTTTATTTTCATGTCAGGACATATTTTGTGGTGGAGTTTTTGTTTGCTTGTTTGGATTTTTTTTTGTATGATAAGTATTTCTGTCATCATTTGTTCCTTTTGTTTTGTTTTGAAATTTGGTTTAAGTTTATTTTTAAGACATGAAACAGCAGTATTTCCTTGATGTTTGTGATGGTGCAGTGGTGCTACTGCCATGAATTTGTGAGGTGACTGAAGAAACCACATGATGTTGTAAGCCTCATGTAAGAGACAAAGATTATTCTCACAAGAAAACCCAATCACAATACTTCACATAAGGTAAAAGGGAGACAGTGTTTCCACAAGTGGAGGAAAAAACAGCCCAACACTGGTAAAAGACCTAATTTGTTTGATTCACAGGAAAACAAACACTTCTCTGTGAGAAAAAAAATATGTTTGCCTGCATCCTCTGATCTGAAAAATAGCAGGTGTTTTCAGTTTCTATGTATCAGCTACCACTATAGCTGGGAAAATATCAGAGCTGTTGGCTGTTGAGAGAAAAGAGTGCATAGTTAATAGTGTATCTGCAGATTGCTGTTTCTCCTCACTTTCCTGTAGAAATGGTAAATGCCAGGTAAAATTTTTTTTTTGTGCTCTGTCACCACACTTCCCCATTGCTGGTGTTTCCTTTCAGTGTGAGCCTCTCAGTCCAGCTCCCAGCTTTCCAAACAGCCCCTGTGGCTCTCCCAACAGCCAGTGGAGCAGCAGCAGCTTCCCTCTGCCTTCCCTTTGCCTCCTCCATCCTCCCTCCTGGTATGCAGCCAGAGGGGCTGGGCAATGGTTGGCAGCTGCAGCCCAAAGGAGGAATTTCTGTCAGCAAATCCCCAGGAGCACTGGCTGAGGGAGAAGCAACAAAGACAGGGATTTAGCCCGTGCCAGGTTTCATCAGCCTCACCTGTTGTAAAGGTCCCAGCCATTTTCATCTGTCCCCCTGGTTTAAGTCTCCTCTGAGCTGTGTGATACTGATGATCAGAGTGGTGTGTTAAGCTGGCAGTGTGTGAACCAGTCCTCCTGAATTGCAGCCCTGCCTGGTCAGGTTTCTGCACCGAGATGGAGCATTCTGGGTGCTCTCATGCAGTGTTAGTGCTATTGCTGCTTAGCATTCAGCTGCCTAGAGGTCCCACACAATCCCTCATCTAGGCCAGCATGCCATAAATGTTAAAAAAAACCCACCTGTGTTCAGATCCTGGGGCCTGGAACAAAATATTACTCTATCCTTATTTTTCTTTAATCCTTTTCTCATGAGGGAAGATAAATTAGATGGTTTGTCCTAAACCCTGCAGCCCTTATATGCCTCAGTTCAATGAAATCTTGTTCATTTCTTGTTCATTTTCCCCCAGCACAGTTATCTCAATCTTAAACTGCATCTTACTATATTTAGCAACAAGAATTCCCTATGTCTGTTTAGTCTGCCACTGACTTTGCCTTCTGTTCTGTTGGGCTGTATGTCCAAGTACTTCAGGACTACAGAGAGTGTCTTTTAGTAGAAAATATTAAGACAAAACACATATACTGATATAATCTCAAGCAATAAGAACTCGCATTCTTTCTGTTTTTCTTTTTTTATTTTCTTAACATTAGGAGATTATAGGATTTCAACAAGAATGAAAAAAAAAAGTAATGCTTTGAAATTTCAATTTCTTTCAAATAAACAAATACCTGAAAAAGGTAGCCATTCTTCACACTTAATACTGTCTACATGAAAATTGATTTTCTGACTACTTAAGAAATTTCCAGTCAATATTTAACAAGTGGCATATTACAACCCATTGAAATCGATGTAAGAATCCTGTTTTCTTCAGCAATAATTTGCAAGAGTGGACAAAGAAGTAAAGCATATTGCTGCAGCAATGATGTCTTTTCAAAGGATGCTGGCACCAGGAGCAAGTAGGCAAATTCTTGATCATGCAGCTGATACTTACTGGTGACAAATGTCTAGAAAGCTGGGCTTTTTATTTTCTGACTGGCTTATCAAGCACTTTGAGATCACACTCTGCATCTGCAATTGAATTGGTATTTTATTTATGCAGCTATTGGTGTGAAGCTATTTTACAATTCAAGTCTGTAAATGGTAGGCCCAGAAGCATCCCAAGATTTTTGCTCTGAAAGTCAGCACTAAGCAGGGCCTGACAATGCTTGGAGGAGACTCCAACACAAACCAGCCTCCTGTGTTTTAATTTCCACAGACACCTGATCAGACATGCATCTATGTAGGATGTGGAATGGTATAGAATGTAAGTTTATTTGTAGTCCTAGTGATTAGCTTGTCACCCATTTGGAATCCTGGCAGCATGAGAAATCTTTCAAGTCAGGTGCAGTAAGAACCCTGCTTATTCAGACAGACGTTCTGTAATCATCTCAAATGCTCCCAGGATGAATGACTTCCAGCAGTACCATTGCATATTTTGCAAAACTAGGATGTATGGAAGCACCTTTGAGTTGATATGTGAACAACAAACTTTCTTCCTAAGCATTAGTAAATTAATTCTCAAAAGTTTTCACATATTCTTTTCATAGTAAATATTATTTTTATAAGATAAAAATAACTCAATTTAATCCCCTGAACTGATATTACCTCTTTAATTCAGTTTTCTTTCTTCTTATTTTTAACAAATGCATAGATCTCTAAAAAAGCATAAGTCTTTGCTCAAAGAAAATGCAAATGCTGTCATTCACAACTTTGAGATCAGTTGTTGACCCTTTTACAGCAGTGAGCTTGACAGCAGCTTTGGCTTGTTAGAAAAAAAGCTTTTCAAAGTCTGCTGATATATACACCACTCAAAACAATCATCTACCAATTAAAGAAAATACAGTGTGAAAGAAATTATTGAAGTAGTCTGATATTTTTTATCAGCTCATCTGGGTTTTAGTTGTTTCAACAAGAATAAGGAGAAAAAGGAAACAGCTTCATTAGATAATCTTAAAAATCAAACTACCACTTTCCTAAAAATGTTTCTAGGCTATAGGTATTAGCAGTGGGATCATAGGTCAAACAACACTTAGATAATCAGAACCAATGGTCTAAACCCTGGGATCAATGAATAGCACTCAAGTTTTTCCTTTCTTTCCCACTCAATATAATGCTAATTTTCCTTTGAGAATATGCAAATCCGGTCATTGGTTGTTAATTATTTTTATCGATGATGAAATCTAAGCATAATAAAATTTTTGGGGTTTTTATATATAATTACATGTTCTTCAATATTAAAGCTGCTGGGACAACGAAACATCTCCGCAGTGTTTTAGGAGAAAAGATAATTTTAGAAGTCAGATTTTCACCATCACTTTCACCCTGATTTTAGTAAACTAATGTTTTGAAAAAAAGCATAAATTATGGTTTCTTTTATCCAAAAATCATAGAATCATAAAGTGGTTGTATTAGACTAATTGAATATAAATTTAAATGTATGGAAGCCTGAGATTTTTTATACAATAAATCCCACAGATCTTTTTCTGATGCATTGGGTCTTTCCTGTTCAAAAGAAATGAGAAGTTGAAAGTTTACTCTATAACCTGATTCTTTACTGCTTCTCAATTCTCATACAAAGCAAAAATAAAGTGCTACATGGAACATTAGTATAATTAACTTTGTGTTTATTTTATGAAATTTTATATGTCTGCTCCCTCTCATCATTTCACTGCACCCTTTTGAAAGGCGTCCTACTCTGCTCTACACCTCCCACCATTAACTTGCAGTTGTAGAGCAGTACATACAGCAGTAAAATACCCAGATTTTTCTTTTCTTAAGGCTGAGTAAGCCAAGGTCCCCAATCTTCTCTTCAAAGCCATATTCTCCAGTGTGCTGACTACCTTGGTGATCTTTCTCCAGTCTATAAAAGGTGTCAGTGTGCCTGCTCTGTGTGTGTTTGCATATATGTTTCCATATACACTCACCAGAAATTTGTTCTCAGCCTCAATTGTCATTTAATCTCAACTACCAGACTCAGTGACCTCCAATAATTTTTGAAACACATCTACTCCATTCGCACATGTTCTGTTTCAGATTCAGCCTGCCTTCAGTGCCAGCCATTGACACACAGTCCTGCTTCTCTGCACCTGCCCCATCAGACATTTGGGAAATGGCTCCTGTATTGGCTCGAAGCAGTGAAAAGGGAAAGGCTGTGCTGCCTGCATGAAATTGTGTCAGGGGAGGTTTATATTAGATATTAGGAAAAGATTCATCTGGATGTTAATTGGGCACTGGAACAAGAAAATTGTCACAACACCAAGCCTGTCAGAGCTCAAGAAGCTTGGATTATGGTCTGACACACGGGTGGGATTCCAGAGGTGCCCTGTGCAGAGACAGGGGTTGGACTTGATCATCCTTGTGGGTCTCTTCCAACTCAGGATATTCTATCATTCTATGACTGCACTCCGTATTTGGGTAAAACTGTAGCTTAATTTTTTGTGGATTCAGCCATAAAAATCCAACTCCAGTACTTCCTCCTGTAAGGCTCTAATGCAGTACATGAGTCACCCAATTCCATATTAGTTTCAATCATTTCATTCAGCCTTTTACCCTACTGATGCTGCTTACTTCATGTTCCTTTCAGGTTGCTGTGGTTACTAAATCTACATGTAAATATTTTTCACTTCTTTCCACCAGTGAATCCTCCCTTTCATACAGCCAAAGTTTATAAGGGTCAGCACGTAAGCATTTGTCACTGGCAAGGTCATGGCACCAAGGGAGAGCTCTGGGAACTCAATGTTATCTTCTATTGCAGAGACCAAATCTGAATGAGATGTGTTCTCAGTAGGGCTCAGTAGAGAGGAATGATCCCTCTGCCTGCTAGTTCCACTCCCCTCAGGGTACATTGTCCTTGCTTCATATTCTGCCCATCAGGATTCCCCCATCCCTGTGAAAAAAGACTCAGGTCCTTTGCCACGAAACTGCTTTCCAGACAGACAGACAGGCTGGTGCATGGAGCCATTCCTCCCTAGGTGCACAACGTTTTTGAATTTCTTGATGTTCCCATCAGCCCATTAGTCCAATCCCATTTGTCAGGTCCCTCTGAATATCAGCCTTATCCTCCAGCATATCAACTTCTGTCCTCAAACCAGTCTGATCCTATTGTCCAGATTTTAAAAAGCCACAGTTTTGATTTTTGAGAGGTATCAGTAACCAGCTGCCAGATAGAGTTTCTACTGATGATATTATCCTTTCATCCCAATGGGGAAGCAAATTTTTGACTCATCTCCACTTAGCTGCCCATTTACTGAGTTCTTATTTGACCAGTTTAGCTCTAAGGTTACTCTGGGGGAACATGTCAAAGACCTTCATGAAGTTAAGGTGGACAACATCCACTCATTTCTCCTTGTTCACAGATCTAGGCATCTCACAAGGGATGGTGAGTTATGATTTTTCCCTTAAGGTAGACATTAAGGATAAACCATATTCATTGTATTCCTGAAGTATTTATATGAATTTTTTGAGGACTATATATATTAGTAATGAGCAAACTCTGGAAACCACAGTATCTGAGGAAACATGTCAGATATGATTGAAAAGACTAGGAGATAAGTATGTCCTCTATTTTTGATAGCTTTGTACACAAATGAAAAACCACCTTATCCTTCTACCTTTTATGTAAGTATTGTTATTTGTTAGAATCTCAGGATCAGAAAGTTTTGAAGTTTGAAGTTCAGATATAGAAGTAGTTGGAGAATAAAGCAAAAAGTTTAAAATGTAGTAATAGAGAACTACAGGTTAGTACATGATTGGATGAAAAAGTCTGCAACGTGACAGAGATGTAATGCAGGTTTGATTGATTATTGGTGAAGAAATCAAAACAATCTATGTGGCATTATTTTATTGGTCAATTGACCTTTAAGAGACCTTGTAACCTGCAATCTTGTGAACACTCTTCATAACATGGCTGACTTCTACATTCCTCTGTGAAGGAGTTCTCACAAATTCGCAAGACTGTAGCAATAAATTTCACTTTGAAGCATACCAGAGTGATCTCGTCTCTGACCCAACGATCCCAATAGTTATTCACCCTGTCCATAAAAATAAAATGGGGGACAAAAATATTAAGTAGTAAATGAATAGAATTTTTTGCATGTGGATAAACTCCCAGTGGCAGTGGAAAACTCTCTTGTTTTGACTGAAACCAGTAGTTTCACAGTTTTTGGTATCCATACAGCAATCAAGATTTAGCTAGTCATAAGAAGTTCGAGACTTGCAAAATGATAATACATTGTCATTGATAGAAACTCAGATTTTTTTTTTGTTTTCAAAACATTAACTAAAGATACAGAAAGAGTAACTGATTTCCCTATACATCAGTATCTTTTAGATAAACTTATATAATATTCAGTAATAAGTTGTTTCCATAACTCCTCTAATTACCTATAACAGTGCTCTTTAGAAATTGTGTTTTCTTAAAATTGTTTTGGAATTTCGAGTTCTATTCAAACCTACCAAATTAAATAATAATGGGCTTTAAATCTGACTCATATAAATTGACATTTTTGGAAAATGTTGTAGGTAGGACTGCAAGTGATGTACGGCACAAAGGTTTGATCGTTCTAGAAAAGTAGGGAGATGCATTTAATTTTCCAACACTAAAATCTGAAGAGGCACTATTTAAAAACTTAGAAAATAAAGAGGATCCAAATTATGCCACCAAGTCACTCCAGGAGTCTTTTTCCTTCTCCTAGAATGAGGACATTAATTAAATCTGATTTTTCTGGTAATAGTGGGTTAGTCCTGGATAAGAGCCAAATGTCTACCCAGCTGCTCACTCAGTCACTCAGTGGGACAAGGGGAAAAAACCAGGGGGATTGCTTAGTAATTATATTGCAGGCCAAACAACACATAAATTCATTGACAGTTAGAATAGGTTTGAGTAATAAAGAATGAAGACAAACATTAGTACAATGCCTTAAAACTCAGCGTCAGTCCTTCACTCCAGACTCCTCTACCCTGCCCCTGAACAGCACAGGGAGGAATGTGTGCAGAGGTGAGGTACAACATAACACGTTTTCTCTACCACTCCTTCCCTCTCACACTTTCCTCCTTTCCAATGTGGTCTCTCCCACCAGCTGAAGTCGTTCAGGTAAAAATTCTGTTCCAGTGTGGGCTCTCCACAGGTGGAAGTTCCTTCAGGAAATATCCCTCTGCTCCACGATGGAGTCCCTTCATGAGCTGCAGGGAAATACCTGTTTTACCATGGTCCTCTTCCCAGGCTGCAGGGAATACCAGCTCCGGTACCTAGGACAACTCCTCCCCTCCCTCCTCCTCTGACTTTGCTGTTCACACTGTAGTTTCTCTCTCTTTTCTCCCCCTCCTCCTCCACCTGTCCAGCATTCTTTTCTTTTTCTTAAATATGCTTTTCCAAAGAAGCAGGAACACAGTCCTGTGGTTGGCCCAATCCAGACAATGGGAACTGGTATTCACTTCCCTCTTCCCACTGTGTCCCTGTGCTGCAAAAACCTTTGCCACCTACACCCAGTGCAGTGGTAATTCTGTTTAACCAAGCACTGGAGCAGAAGAAAAGGTGCAGGATGAAGGTGTTCCATCTGTAGGAGAGTCACAGGACTGACGTTCAGACTCAGTAGCTGTAGGAATCCCACCTGTCCACCTGGTCTGGAAAGTCTGTCACTCATCACACTGCTTAGAGGGGAAATTACTGGAAGGATCTGGAACAGATTTTTTTTTTTTGCTCAGTATTTTATGCTAAGGGATTCAAATAGACAGTGTAATTTCAGGAAATAGCAGCCAGATAGGCCCAGGTGGATCTGTATGTCCCTCCATAACCTTGTAGTTCAGGCACTAAGTTCTTTAGGACATGGATGAATAATAAAATGCAACAAAGAGCCCTGCATTATCTCATTCTGGAGGTATTTCCACCAGTCAGGCATTCACAGACAGTTATTTCTACTCCTTAATCGTTATGGAAAACAAATACATAGCCGTTTCAAAAATCCTTTTTAAATAAAACTCTATTTTTTAGTGCTTTGTTTGTTGTGAGACATTAGTTGTTTGGCTTAAATAAATAAGCTCTAAAGAGAATGAGTCACTTATTGTTATAATATTGTGTGATTTAGTATGTTGATTGCTTAGCTCTGCTTGCTTAATCTGAGAAGCTGCATTTGTTGAAGCCTTAGGCCATAAGCTGGGGACCTTCACCTAGATATACTTTCTGCTGTAATAGAGTAAATATTCTTAGCAATTTTCCAAGTAACTGGTATAGAGCTGTGTTTTGTTTTTAGCATGAGAAGAATGTTGATAACACATTGATGCTTTAGTTGTTTCTAAGTAATGATTATTCCAAATCAAGTACTTTAGTTTCCCAGGCTCTGCCATAGAGCAGGTACACAAGAAGCACAAACCAGAGCTAAGGAGGGAGGCCGAAAATATCAGCAGAAGCTGCAACTCATCAAGATGATAGCAGTTAATGTCCCACCTGGATGGAAAGAAGAGAGAGAATCCAATAAGGTCTTAGAGGGCCTCAGACCAAAAATCACCACTGAACTAAAAAAGGTGTGTGGAGAGCATGTGAAGGATGGGTGCATAAATTGTAAGGGTCTATTTGCCCAGGGATTTCTTTGTTCTGGGTCCCTTTCTGGAGACACCCAGCTGGAGCTGACCTACTGCTGCACCACACTGTTAGATTATTCCTTTTTTATAAAATCTGATATCTGAGACTCTTCTGCAGAAAATCCAGGGTTAAGCCTGAAGAAAGAGGAATCCCATCTGAACATGAGTGTTTGTGAGTGAGGAGTCAGAGGGAGCTGCTCTTGGCTCGTTGGAGCCACCTGCTGTGAAGGGACTCAGGCCCCAGCAGCTGCAATCTTGAGAGGTGGTGCAGCTCCCTGAATTGTGTAAGAATGTGTCTTCTCCCTTAACATTGCCCCCCTCCATTATTTAATTTATGTATGAATAATGATACGTAGCTGCAAAAAGTGCAGCACTTTCAAACTGAATACATAATGTGAATGTAAAGTCTGTATATATAGAACCTCCACATTTTTTCTTCCACAAGTTAGATGGCAGATTTCAGTGAGTGCAGGCTAAAGATCTGAAGAAGCAAACCATTATCTGCATAAGAAAAAAAAAAAAAATACAAAAAACAAACAAAAGCCCCAAAACCAAAACCAACCAACCAACCAACCAAAAAAACCCACCAAACAAAACAAAACAAAACAAACACACAAACAAACAAACAAACAAA
>VZTR01015525.1:538719-549117 GCA_013400775.1 Chaetops frenatus
CAAAAAAAAACCAAAAAAAAAAAAAAAAAAAAAAAACACAAAAAAAAAAAAAAAAAAAAAAAAAAAAAAAAAAGAGAAAGAGGGAAGGAAGGGAATCCTGCTGCATCTGTGTAATACAGTGTTCACAGCCTTTTTTTGTGAAACAAGTTTCACTGCAAATCAAAATCCATGTTATTCACACTGAAGGCAAGGGAACTTTCAACTTTGATTCGATGAAACACCCACTTTCAATCATACACTTATATTAGTCCTTGTTCAGTGAAACAGATGGAGCTAAGGATACTCAAATGCAAGCTTCTATTTGAACCCTGCTGACTTTAGGGAGAAGTTAGTTTGCATTGGAATTGTTAAGTTTGATGACTCACATAATACTCATGGAAATCTCTTCGTCTCTACATTTATAATACTTGGAAATGTAGCTGATATTTTTAATGGTATTTAGAATAACTGTAGTCAACAGAATGCCCTGAGCACATTCATCACCTTCAGTGGCTTAATATAATGAAAAAAAGTGAGCACTTTCGTAGAGAGACACAAGTTCATTATTAGAAAGACATACTACAGTTCAGAGTTGCCTTCAAAGATGCAGTAGGCTTTTTTTTGGTAGATTTTAATACTCAGTTTTATAGTTCATCTTCTCAAAAGTACAATGTTATGTAACGCTAATTTGTGGATGGAACATATGGAATGTACATGACCACTGCACTTTGCATTTTTATTTGAAGAGATAATATATTTATTACTTACTGACCTCCACATTATATTTTTAGTTTTCTAAACCCCTTCTCTTCCTATTTGACTTTGATGTTCAATGCATAATAGATACAGATGATAAAAAAATGCAAACAAATAGCCCCATTATGGAATTCATATGTGACTTCACATATATCAATTTCCCTCCAACCAGGTGTGATGACTGGGAGTGCATTAACTCCCTTTATCTGCCATTTCCAGCCTTACATGGAAGCCCCACCCATGCAGTCTCTGTCATTTTTTCCTGGGAGCTCTGTGTAAGCCCTAGGGCAGAGAACCAGTTCTGGCTGGAGCTGCACTCAGGATGTGCCTCTGCTCAGCCCTGTGCCCTGTTGCCCTGATCTTTTTGGAAGGACCCCCAGATCTGCCTTCTGCATGTTGACTCTGGCCTTGCCTGGGCTCCTGGCTGAACAATTGCTAAAACTATTTCCCACCTGAGGATTCTTGTTCCACAAAAACGCTGTTTTCCTTGGAAACAAGCTGGTTCTTCTGATCTTTTATAGAAAGCAGACAGACAGAGAGTCTTCCTTCCACCTCTTGCAAGCCAGCTGGCACAGTGGTGGGTGAAGGGCTGCCTGCCCATCTCACTGGACTTCATGGTTGTCATGGCTGTCCAGCTGCCCTGCTTCCCCCTGGCAGACTGCTCCAACTGCCTATTTTCCTGGCTGGCTTTCCACCTGGGTAGCCAGATCCCAGTACAAAAGTTCTTGAAACGTGCTCTGTGCAGTCTCAAAACAATCAAGTTTTCTGAAACCAAGTTATGCAACAAAGAAAGATTTTCTTTGTTTCCAGTGAGAAAAACAGAAATAAAAAAGAGTAGACAATTGTCAACAAAACAAAAATTGCACTTTGATTACCTCTTTAGTTTTCACAGCAGTTTCTCTGCAAAAAAAAAAAAAAAAAAAAAAAAAAAAAAAAAAAAAAAAAAAAAAAAGAAAAGAAAAAAAAGAAAAAGAAAAAGAGAGACTACCATGGCAACATCACTTGTATTAGTAAATATAAAGGACTTTATAAGCCATTTTTCCCTTGCTTAGCCTATTTAGTCTCTTGGTCTATTTATCAATTTATTTTTTTTATTTCCTTAAAAGGAAAAAGGAAAAAAAAACCACTCTGAAATGTTACAAATGTTCAGGACAATATCTTCTAGGCTTTCAGATTTACTGTTGTCATTAAGTGAAATTAGGAATACATTTAGCATATCTCTATGTAGCTTTCTGTTTGGTAGCACCAAGAAATTAGGATATTTGTTTTATTTGTTCAGCATTATAGCTTATATATACCTAAAAATAAGTGCATGCACACACAATGTGTAAACACAGAATTCAACTTTAGCAAGGGACAAGCCCCAGCTCTGAACTTTAATGCAGCTCCCAGGCCAGTGGGTAAAGGATGTTGGGCTGGAGGATCCAGATGAAGTTTTTCAGAACAATTAAGGCCTGTTAGTGCACTCAGGGCACTGAAAATGAGTCTCAATCCAGGGAGGTTTTCAAAGGGCTGTTATGTGAACTCTTCTACAAGCAATCTTGCTACCTTGGTCTTTGGCATATCTCATGAAAGGGGTCTCAGCTTGGGATAGGGTCAAAGCACAGAAAAATCTGAGATTCCACAGGAGAGTGAGGCTGAACAGAGCTTTTCAAAGTAGAGAGCTGTGATGGGAACACTCCCCAAAGCAGCCTTTGCACATTGGCCTCTTTTCTCTGTGGTACCTTACATGAGATAGACACTGGCAATGGTGTTTGCACCAGTCAGTCTAGGAGCCATGGTATTGGAGCAAAAGCTGAATTCTGGGGTTTTTCTTTGCTTTTGCCGGTGTGCCTTTTTCTATGAAAGCAGTGCTGATAGGTGACTGGGTTTATAAGGGCTTTAAGAATGGGTTGTCCACACATTTTGTTGAAGTAGACATGTAAAAATCAAGAAACAGATTTCCTGTCACATAAAGTATGTATTATTAGAGCAGAAATTAAACCAGCAATTTATTAAAAGACAAATCCTTGATCTCATGTGTGAGAAAATTAAAATAAAAATTAATTAAAAATATGCCCTCTACCTGGTATTATCCATGCCTATAGATCTGAAGCGGAGTTTTTCAATTCAATATCATGACTTTTAAATTATGAGGAAATTCACAGTATTTCCTGTGAATTCAAGATATTATTATTAGAATCAGCATTGGTATTATCATTAGTATTATATTTTTCTTGGTTTCAATTTTTAAACTTTTCTTATCTCAGCCTATGAGTGTTTTTCCTTTTTTCCCCTGATTATTGTCCCCATCTCACTGGAGAGGATTGGAGGAAATAGTGAGACACAGTATGGTACTTAGTTAGTGGCTGGAGTTAAACCAGTCAAGTATAGTAAAATAATATCTTCTTAAAACAGAAGACAGCAACTAGAACTGGGACAAGCAAAATCTCTGATGTTTAATTACATCCTTTCTACAGCATTCAGTGCATATACAGAATCTTTAAACAATTAGTTACAACATTCATCACACTTTGAATTTCAACTCCTCTTCCTTGAAAATTCCCCAGAAGTGTTCTCTACTAAACAAAGAAGGAAGATATTCAGGTGGCTGTTTCTGTATGTTTTGAGTAGCAGCAGTCTCAGGCAATTATCTGAGATCATAACATTGCCATCCCAAGTTGACTTCTAGGCCAAGATATCTAAGAACTTGAGAATGTGTCTAAAAGTCCAGATCAAAGGTTGATTGAGTCCAGTGGTGTGCCCAGCAGTGAATGCTTGGGAAGGATATTAGACACAGAAATTGTGTCGTGACATTTCCCTAGGACACCCTCCAACTCCAGGTAATTTAGTTCAGAGCTGAGAGGCTACAGAGCTGTGCTGTCCTAGGCAATGGTGTTTACAGCAGTCAGTGTAGGAGCCAGGGTACTGGAGCACAAGCTGAATTCTGGGGTTTTGCTTTGCTTTTGCCAGTGTGTCTTTTTCTATGAAAGCAGTGCTGATAGGGGACACACTCGGTGCCATCTTCCTGCAAACTCAGCATGGGCTGTTACCTCAGGGAGCTCAGCTTTGGGCTCCCAGTCATCCTACAGAGCATGGATGAAGCTCCTACCTCAGAACTGTGGTAATAAACACATGCCTGGCCCCTAACATCCTTCTAGGAAGTGTCTTTCTCTTTTGACTGGCTGTTAGAACCAGCCTCTCCTATACCTTTCACACCCTCTCTAAGAATTCTTTTTTCTTTTGATTCTCCTTCCACCCTTCTAAGTAGTTCTCTCTTCTCATAAGAAAGGTGGATTACCCTGATCCTTCCTGCTTGTGTATTTACTTTTGATTTTCTCAATCCAATGAAAATTAGTAAGATCAAGTTAGTCAAGGGCTATAAAGGTAAAGTAAACAGTTCATTTTATGAAAGAGGAAGATGATAATATCTGTAATATTCTGTTAGAATCATTTTACCTGATCAGTCCAAATTCTAACAGATTAGCAGATGGCAAGAGCATTCTAGATGAGTACAAATCTGTCCTTTGTGCTTTTAGGATCCTAGGAACACAATATTTATTCTCATTGTAAATATCTAGAAAAATTGCTGGGAAAACAGCTAGTATACTATAACTATGTTACAGAACAAAACTGAAGGCACAGAAGGCTATGAATTTTGGAATCTCTGGCTTCAGTGAAACTTTAAAATTAAATCTGATATGGCATTGAGGCCTGCAGTCCTTATCCAGATTTCTTTTTTTTTCCAAAAAATTTATACAGAAAAAAAAATCTTGAATTATTTTAAATTGCAATAACTTTGCAGGATTTTTTTGCATTGAATTTTCTCTCATTTAACTTGGTCTTCTGGCTTAAACTCCCACACATTCAAATTCTGTAGACTATGATGTTGATAGCTGATGGAAAACACTGACACAGAGGTTTTCCTGTTTCTATCTTTCCTTCAGATACACATAGTTGGATGACTTTGATTCTTATATAAATCCATACTTTGTAAATCTCAAAATTTTTAAAAAATCTGGAATAAAAAATGTATACATTTTATACTAAAGATCTATCCTCATTTTCTCTTTACTTCCTTCCTCATCTACAGTGTCAGTACAAGTTGAGGTAAGCCAGTGGAAATCAGTGAAAGTACATGAATATTATCTTTGTACAGGTAAAGAGAAAGTAGACAGTCTTCCTAAATGAAGGAAAGTAGGTTAAACTGAAGCAGGGAATCTGAATACATACCAAAGACTTACTGGAGAAATAACTTTATGATGTAAATCTCTACAAATAAGAAATTAGGATGTGCAGGAATTCAAAAGTAAGGTGACACTTAAGAGGCAGATAAACATTTTAGAGAGGTGAGGAGCATAGCTTCTGCTGCTAAATGCATGAATTCAATCAAATAATTGAGTAAATCTTGCTCAATAAAACTAGTTATTATGCACTTTCTCAATTCTGGGTTTGTTTGGCCGTGGTTTTGTTTTGGTTTCGTGTAGTTTTGTTTTGGTTTTTTTAGTAATGTTTGGCATTTAGCCTGAAACACCTGAACAGCCTCATTGAAATGAGATGACTGCTATTAGCTAGATCTGGTGCTGTATACAAATTCTAGTTGAACTCCAGCTCCCTGCTACTGCTAGAAGATTAGACAGTTGGAACACAACTAAAAGCTGCTTCTTCCCAAGCTTACCAGCAGCACAGTTTTATGGATTTTGTCACTAAAATGCACAACAATGTACACTGAAAACACAGGAGAGACTTAATATCTTTAAGCTGTTAGTATATGCACAGGAATTAGAAGAAAAATCTTGTATACACAGAAGCTGACCTACTTACATTTAGCAGTCTATGTTAAATATCAAAAAGCATATTCTGCTGAAGGCATTATATTCCTTGGGAAGTAATGGCACCTCTTCTAAACTGTTTTTCATTTATTCATTCTGAGACAGCTCTTTTCCACTGTGTTTGTGTATGATACAGCTGTTTTTGCAACAGAGATGGATCTGAACTATTGCAATAAGTTATACAGAAAGAGACAGATAGAGGAAAAACAGCAACAGAACACAGCTTTAAAGAAATAGTAAAATTTTTAAAATAGGATTAAGACTTGGAAATATATATTTATTCATAATGTTTGGCAGTTAAACTTCAGAAGGAAAGTTTGTGTTGCAGAGTTGTCATGACAGGTTGCCATGATGATCACAGATAAACTGGTGGGCCATGTCACTGGAGGAGATAGCAATGATGCCACCACTGCTGAAGACTGTCACAATTATAAATGTCTATAATTCTACCCTGCTGAGTTTGGCAGGTTCTAGCAGCACATCAAGGGAAAAAAAAAAGGTATGACCAAGGACAATGAATAATGAATGAAGACCAGGTTATAAGAAAAAGTACAAATATAAGGGTCAAAGTGTTAAGAAAACATGGCAGCTTATCACTGTAGCCTAAACAACATGACCAACACTGTGACTTGACTGTGAGAGGTGAATATTAAGATTGAGATTGTTTCTAATGACCAAAAATTCTAAAAACCCATTCAGAATAAAAGAACTATATGTAATTATTTTGCTCATTTTCATTTTGGTTTCATTTAAGGATACAATTCCATATATATATATATGAGTCTTCTAAAGTTTGCATTTTCCTCTTATCACTACTCCATGTAAAAGAAGAGCTATCACAACTGGACATCAACATCCAGAGAAGTGCTACTTCCCAGTGTGCTCAGAGATGACTCCAGAGCTCTCGGAGCTCCTGGTTCCCTCTGCCTTGGTCAGATGGTTGCAGCTCTGCAGTTCATTCCTGCAGCTCCAGTCAGCAGCAGCTCTTGCAAAGAAACCCAGCTGGATCCCTCACCACTGGCTGATCAGCAGGTTACTGGTGAGGAGTGCAAATACCTGCACTCTGCAGAGCGTATCTCCACACTGTGTATCACATGGATAATCACACTGCTTTAACCCTGTGGGACACCAAAGCCCTTACCCAGCTGTGGACATCTGCAGGTGCTGCTGTCCTTCCTCTCATCAGCCAGCCCACACTGGGACTTTGCTAACAGCTAAGGAAAACACACAGCTGGATTCACCTCCTGAGTCAGACAACAGAAAGCTGCTTGAACATTTCTACTGCCATTATTGTATATTATGCTGTGGCTGACAACTATTTATCCAGAAGCATAGGAGCAGGATGGCACCCTAGTGGTATCAGGAACCTGGGTTTGGGCAGCTGAGTCATCCTGCAATGTTTAGGTATCTACAATATAAATGATTACATGGGGCCAGGTATCTAAGCTCCTGTTAGAGTCAATAGCCATGTAGTCTACAGTCAATAGAGAAAGAAAGCTATTCAGCTCTCCCAAAGCAGATACATACCTTAGAAGGAGATAAATAGACTCCACTGACTGTGCTGGCTACATGAGATAAAACAAGAACTCCATTCTCATGTTTCATCCAGAAATTCAACATGAAAAAGAGGTTGAACTTCTACTTCTCCTGTTTGTTTTTTCTTGGTTTTTTAGGGGCGTTGGGTTTTTTGATTTGTTTTGGTTGGTTGGGTTTTTTGGTTGGTTTTGTTTTTGTTTTTCTTCCTAAAGTAGAGAAAAATACCTTTAATAGAAGAACTGGTATCTGTTGAAAAACTAATATGGTCTATGTTTTCAAATCCTCCTTCATATTATATCAGGCTGTGCTCCAGGGCTTTGATTTTCCAGTCCTCTAGAATGGACATCTGAAGAATGATACAACTTCAACAAGGCTATGTACGAGAAAATAATTGTTTCTCTATATGGAAGCAAGAATTTCAAAGTATGTAGGTCTCATTCTTATGGAATCAAGAGGCATCTAAGTGCACATTTTTTAATTCACTACTTTTCTCAGCTTCTCTAGACTAAACCTACCCCTAGTTGGTCTAATAGATGATATTCCTTTTCCCTCAGACCCTTGTGTCACACCTAACTGTAGCCCACCGAAGTTACTGCAATACTGTCATTGCTCCTATTGGATCTGGTAGATGCAACAGGCAAGTACAGTTGTTTGAAATTCAAAATGAAACTTCAGGGCTTTGAAATCAACAGATGACAGAAGTTTTGGTTTCAGTTCCATGATGAGTTGTTATTTGACCATTATTAGATTTAATTAATAATCCAGAAGTTAGTTTTCATATTTATTTTGTTATTATAAATCCTAGTGTTGCTTAGCGTATAGTTGTGTCCACAGTATCTGAGGGACATTTTTACATTTTTAAAAAGGAGAAGTGTGTTATTTTCATGAGGAAAGAAGAGGAATTTTTTTTTTTAAATTTTTAGCAGCAAAAGTAGGATTTCTCATTTTTACTGGAAATAGTAATATTCCAGGAAATATATTTTCCAGCAGCTTTTACAAAATGTTGTGGAAAACATATTTCTAGGGAGTTAATAAAATATTATACAAATTAAGTTTGGAAGAAATAGCTCTTTTATACAAAAAAATGCCTCTATATTTGGTCATTTTTATGGAAAGTCACTTAGTTCAAGTGGACTACCAGAACAAAGAAAAGGAAAGCAAAAGACGTTAAAGTAGTATGAAAATACAAGATATACACAGATAGGAATTGGGAAGTAAAGTTTTGTCAATCTTGTTTTGCTCATCTCCTGATAAATATGAAGCTATTTTGTGGAGATTATAAATTCAATTAATCTTTCCACTGACATTAAAACCTGCAGCCAGTCTTCTGTGTGATGTGCACACCAGAGATGTGAAGCTGTATAATTATGAGCAGTCATTGAACAAAAGTTTAGTGAGTTCAGGCAAAATGACTGAGCACCCAATGGAGTGGAAAATTCTATTATTGTGTATTTGGTTTTGGGTAAAGAGCTTTTACCTACAGTTAGGTTTAGAGGCTAGGTGTCATCTTTATACCACTCATCAAATTATTTCATTTTTCAGAGGGATCTTTTCAGTCACTTCACTCTCTGGGTGCAACCACACTGCAGGAGGTTACTGCTAGTGATGTGGAATATGCAGCTTTGTTAGAAAATTACTTTTAAAAATTCTGATGTAGCAGGAAAAGAGACAAAAGCTTTATAAGTATGTGATCCAAGAACCAGCTTCAGATTTTAAGCTGTAACAGGCCTCCATTCACATTTAAACACTCCATTCACATTCAAAGACCTATCGGAATAGAGAAAAGAATGGCTAAAGGTTATAAAAGCACAATCTTATAGGGCAGATTCTAATTTAATTACTAGAGTAAAAAAAAAAAAAAAGGAGTTGTTCCTCTAAACCCAGGGACATTGCTGGTGAGTTATGAGGAAAAAGCAGAGGCAGTGCAAAGACAAGGGTTATCTCTGCTTTCTGTTTCCTTGTGCAAAAGTATAGGTGTCTCATTTGTTTTGATTTCAGAGAAAATATGTTAAAATTGGAAGTTCTTAGTTACAAGCTACTCTGTTTACTTTGAGAACTGCCAGTATTCACACCTGCCAACCTTCTACAACAACTCTTTCGGAGGCTGTCTCCCTTTTCTTGAAGGAAGTTTTCATTTACATTTTACTGTTTTCTCACATTCCAATCCTCTGCAATCTTAAATGCATTTTTGAATTTCAGAGTTATGATATTCTCTGAAGGCTGGATGTTTAATTTCATAGGGGGTGCTTACAGAGTGGAAAATTTTGAACAGTATCCTATACTGGATATTGTCTCTGTTTTTAATCAGTTTAAAATATTAGTATTAAAGCTATATGGAACACTGCTTTTGTCAGGTGAGTAGTTTTTTATTTCATTGTGTGAATCCTTCAAACCCACACAAATCCAAAACCTAACCAATTACATAACATCATGCCAAAAAACCCTTTTCTACTTTGAAAAAGAACACTTGTACATTTGTTTTGTGAGGGATTTTTCTTCCATTTTCCCCCCTTTTTTTACTATAGGGTAGATTTGAATTTGTAAATTTAGATTCTAATGCATGTTGACAGAGAAGAAAATTTTCATCTGGTTTCTTTTGATGGTGACTAAGAGTGAGGTAGTTAGATTGCTAAGACAGCTGGTCCCCAACTCATGGTAGTCTCAGCACTTGGTTCTGTCTGGACAATGTCAGCATTATTTTCTGGCTTTCCAGGGATGAGAATAATTTCTGTAGTAGTAACCAAAGAAAGTCTTCTATTTTTCACTACTGGCAATATTAAGTGACAACAAAACTAAGAGATATAAAAGTCATCTGACTCTTACTGAGTAGTGATGAGGAGTCTCTGGATTGTTGCATTACATGTTTCTTAAACTCATGAACTCCCAGTGTATGAGACTCAGAATTAAAAAGAAAATCAGCAGCCCTAGATCACACAGTCTATTTTTGTTTTGAAGACAACTGGAATTTGCCTGTAAGTATTTCAATGAGATTTATTTAAGTATGAAAGTATTAAGTATAAAGACAGAATTCAGTTTCCTCAGAGGATCAAAAGAAAGCTTTAGTAAAGGAAGATGTGCTATGCAATAATTACAGAAACACAATTTTCCTGTTTTGGAAAGGGAATAAATTTCTTAACATTAGAAAAGTATATATGGGATCTTCACAACTTAAACAATTCAATTCAAGTGTTTGAGACAAATAAACAAAACCAAACCAAACCAAAAACAACCCTCCTGATACAAACAAAAGCAAAGAAACAAATCAAGCCCAAACCAACTAACCAACCAAAAAACAAAACAAAACAAAAAAAACACA
>VZTR01015526.1:6038-59995 GCA_013400775.1 Chaetops frenatus
TTAAAAATAGTAAACATTCTATAAAACTATTTGGCTGGAGGCTACAAGCAAGAAATGTAACTAGCATATACTACATGGCCATCAAAACACAAAACAAAAGATTCTGTTTTACAGGGACACCTGTATTTAGAAAAACTGACAAGGTTTCTGCTTAGTCCAGTAAGCAAAATTCAAGCTTTCTGCAGACTCAGCACAGGTATTCTACAGGGGCTGATCTGGAATTATTCTTCTTCATAAATTGTTTAGAACAAGAGGATTTGTATTTTAGAAACTGTAATTCTGGAGGCAGATATCTCTCTGAAATGCTTGTGCTTCACTACCCCCATACCAATACCATGATTTATGTCTTCATTTTAGAGCCTTAGCACTAATAATTAAATCTGGTAACTGTCTTTGAAAAGCCATTCACTAGACTGGTCATCTCAAATTTGTGTGATCACAAATCTGATCAGAACTCATTTTATTTTGGCCATATTTCCAGATTACCGTGTTAATAAAGCCTTACACTGCAAAGTTAGAACACTAAAAACCCAATACTGATTTCTTGGATTTTAAAATGAGGGTTCCATGGATGTTTACCAGCTATGTCTAGAACTCTAGAACTACTCTGATTTTCATGCAGAATTTGTCCATGTTGACTTCACACCCAGCCTACCCCCTCCAAAAAAAAGGTGTTCTTTATAATGAATTCTATTCCTGAAAACTTTACTTTGTTGTAGCACCATGCATTATTCCTGTTCAGTCCAATACAAAAAAATGGGGGGAAAGCTAACAGATTTGTTAGGCACATAGAAGGAAGCAATCTCCAGCTTTTTTTGCAAGTTTTCAGACCTTTTATTGGTGTAAGATTTTTCAGATTTAACTAGCCTGTTCACTATTCTCCTATTTCAAACTCCTGGTTTGAAACTCCATCCAAACTAATTAGAAATCATTCAGAAACTTACATTTATAAAAGGCACACATTCACATCTAGTAACTGGTACATTTGTTTCTTGAGGGAGGGCAGTGTTAGGGTTGGGTGGATTTTTTCCCTTTTAAAGGTAAACCCTGAAACACTGGATAGAAACACAAGGAAACTCCACAGACTCATTCTATTGCCTACATGTACAGTCTCAACTGCAATGCTTGTGTTTCACTGTTCCCACAGCAATACCCTGGTTTATTTCTTCATTTCAGAGCCTTTCCCTGTAGAGGCTAAACCTTACACTGCCTCTTCGTTCCCTTTAACGAGTACTTGTAGAAAAGCCTCTTCTTCTTCAGGCTACCATTGCTTCATAGATAAACATGGCTTAAATTTTTCTGATAAACAGGATGCTTGGAGGGATCACAGAGCCACATCTCCCACAGCTTGACATTGAAGCGCATAACTAAAATGCTTCAGTGAGACTACCAATTACTGCAGTTCTGTTACTACCGCACAGAACTGCTCAACACCAGACAGAGCTATGAGATTCCAGAAGCCATTTTTAGCCCAGGGCACTAGGCCAAAAATAACCTTTTCAGTTCTCTAGGAAGCCAAATGTATAAAGATATGAAAACTGGCAGGAGTACAACACTTCTTGCCAACATACTGATTCTTTTTTTTATTGTGTAAAGTTATTACTCTTTCATATTACCTGATTCTTAACTGATTGCAAATCTATAGTGATATTCTTTTAGAGACTATTTCTGAGTTGCACCTGTGTGTTTGTGCCAGATGCTACTATAAAGCAAGTTTCTGCACTGTGTTAACACATTTAAAACCACTCCAGGACTTAAGAACTTAATGGAAGCTTTAAGTCTTTACTGCTATCCCAACACCTTCCAGAACAAAATTAATTCAAATGCCTCAACATCCATTGTTCAAGAAATCATACACTGATTGTTAAAAAAATATACAAAAAAAATCCCCAAAAAATACCAGAGAACCAAAGTCAGATTCCATTCACAGTTTTGTCTTTGATCTGTTCTGAAACCTGGATTAAGCCATTCAAAATTCCTGCTTCTCAGTTTTTCCAACCTATACATCCAGGAATAACCTGCATCATTATAGAACAATGAAATAACTCACTGAGCAAAGTTTGCACAGTAATTTTTTAATGAAAATATAGAGCAAGATCTATGCTACGAACAACTAAAAGTAGAAATCTTAAAGTAATTATATTAATGACTTAAAGACTTAAGCTCTTAAAGTCATTACATTAACAATCAATATAATTACATAAAAGGCTTTCAAATTACAGGCAATTCAAAAGACTACTTTCTCTACCCTTAGAAGTCCCTGGCTGCTAGGCTGAATGTCACAGTCACACACAGCACACTTCAGCAAAGTAGTAATAGCTGCAATACCATGATACAAAAGTGTCTCATGGTCTACACCATGATAGTGTCTGTCTTATCTCTAAATTCCCTAACAAATATGTTAGCAAATTGAAGTTATTGGTTATTTTAAATTAGTTCATATTTCCTTTCAAACCATAAGATCCACACCTCTTGCATGAAAGATTTTTGTGGAGAGTCTGCCAGATTATCTTTACTTTTTATGGTGAATTTCAGACAGCATAAAAAAAAAAAAATAGAGCAGTTCCAAACATGGAGAAGAAACTCACCTATTTTTTTTAATGAAAAACAATTCTAGACTCTGCAGCCTCTTTTGTCCCCTCCCAAATAAAAGCTCAGGAAAACAATATATAAAATTACACATTGCCAAATTAACATAACAGTTTTCCATCAAATTTGAAAGTTCAGATAGTACAATTCAGTAAATCAATCTTAATTTTTGCACATCGTGACTAAGAAACTACATCATGTTGATGCTGTATAGAAACTAGCAGGAACTCGCACTGATGGGTCTCAAAATAAAGACAAAGTATGGAAACATTTCAGATGGATGGCATGAGGATATGCTTGATCATACATCTTCCTTCAAACCCACCAGTAAGCAGGGGGGAATAAAATACCATGTCTAGCAAACCTTGCACGTGACAGGACATGTGTGAGTGAGGAAAAAACCAAGTCAGTAACACAAGGCAATCTGAATGGCTGCTAAGTAGAACACAAGCAAGGAGTAGGCATTCAGCCAGACTGGAATTCAAACCTTGGAAAGAGAATCACAGGCAAAACTTACCGAGCAGGGAAACGACACTGTACAAAGCGGAAGGCAAAAGGGCAGTTTTCTTTGAACTGGGATGAACTCAAAAAACAACAACAAAACAAGCAAACAAGAAGCCCTAGCAACACAACATAAAATGAGCATGGGAAACCCCGGGTTAAGTTGCTCCCCTTGATCAATCACAGCTGTATTTAGTAACCAGGGAGTCGTTGTCCTGCCCCAACTGCTGAGAAAGCTCCTTTCAGATTTGACCAGACACCCATTCCAGAAATCTTTGTAATTGTCTGCATTTTTTATTATATAACATATGAATAACACTATGTTCTTCCTCCTGAATAGACAGACAACTTTGTTGTTAATATCCTTGCCCTGCCTTAAAAAGACTGAATGGAATGAATTCAGCTAAGCCTCACTATTCTCAAAACACAGTAATGTAACAGCAGCAATGACACTACCTGTCCATAGTTCAATAATCCCTATTTCTCCTGTCATTGAGTTTTTAAATAGTTAAAAGCTCAAATAGTAAAAAAATATCATTTTAATAATAAAAGCTTCACTTACCATGATAACAATTTCACTGCCTTTAAAATCTGACATAAGGTTCTTCCTATACATAAGCTATTGTACTTGCAATTTTGGTATCTTGCCTTACCTCTGTAAAGGTTATCCAAGGGTGTATTCTGCTCCACTTCCTTCCTTGGCTTAACCTCTGATTCAATTTTCCTCTCCTACCGCATTTCTGCCCATTTTACAAAACTTCTCCATCCGTTTCAATGGTTTATCTTTGCACACACATTTCATGAACCTGTTTCTTTCAGTTCAGCAAGCAACAGATCCAGCTTCTGACTCATGATTTTCTCTTCACAGTTAAATGTGGTGGGTTTTTCCCCCATCTTATTTATTTTTCATTTTTACTTTTTGCCTAATGTAACGCTACAAAGGAGAGGTGTAACTACAAACAGCACAACCAAAGATGCAGACTTTAGATGCTAAAAAACCTCACGTCTGTACACACACAAGAAATTGAAGTGAAAATGTCATGTGCAGTAACTTTGCTACTTTTCAAACATACTACTCTAGAATATAAACAAGTATTATAGTAGTATTCTAGTATTCTTTACAGTATAAAGAAATCAAGTCACATGTTTTGTTTAAATATACTTCCAAGACATATTCTGCTGAATTTTATTTCTTTAATTCAAGAAATTATTTGCCTTAAATCCTCCACACACATATTAATGCCAGCTGCTCCAGCAATGTCACCTCCTACCAGAAAGAAGTATTTACCAGGCTGCAATAGTAGAAAACACCTAGTTTATATAGTTAAATCCAAAACCTAGAAATTAAATCTGTTACTAATCTAGTATTTTAAAGCACCACAGTCCTGAAAGGAAATAAAAACATTACAACTACTGCACTTTGCACCAAGGAATAAAATCACCCATCTACAGAAAATCAACGTAAAAACTTTATCCATTCAACAGCACAGGTCACTGTTAACATGGTGCTCAGTTGTTTTGCCCTTTTTTGCTTCTCAAAAGGGCCAAGAACTCTGTTCTAATATTCAAAACCTACAGCTACTTCCAGTAATTTCTCTAACCATTCCTAGGAGAACTACCTCACATAATCATCGTGAAATTATCAGTTAGCTTTTAACTCAATCCACACAAGCTCAGCTGAACATGAAACAGCAGCTTCAAAAGCAAGTGCAAACCTCAGGCTCTGAACTAAGTGCAAAGCTAAGCCCGGCTTGGCTCTGCTGAGATCATCATCTCACAAATTTTGACTTTTTGGTTTTTTCCTTTAAGAATATTTTTCCTACAGCCTGGGATAGGAGGACAAAAGACTGTTATTGTTATTTCTATTTTTAAATAGTTAGGAGGTTTACAGGCATTAGAGTGTTCTGCACCATACAAGGAAAGAAAGTATAAAAAGCTGGCCAGCAAGACACCCTTAGAGAAGGGTGCTGGGAAGAAAGCGTTAGAATTTCATAAATGAACTCCTCCCACAAAGACACATCTACGCACAAATTTCACAGAAAGGGATTATTCCTCCAGAAGCTTAACTCCTCAGTACTCAGAACTACTCTGACGTGTGTATAATACCTCGCACAACATGATCAGCAGAGAACAGTCAGAAGTCAGGAGATGTAACACCCATTCCCAGTTTTGACAGTGATCCTCTCGCTGAACACAGGGATAACATTTCTGGCTCTTTGAGTTTTACACAATAAATGGGTACACTTTCCATAATTCTGGTCTCAACAGAACAAGTTTAAGATATCTCTGGTTTGAGAAGTGCCCCTTCAATTATTTAAATCATACCGATTTTAACTGTGAATTAGCAATCTAACCAGCTTGGGAATGTTCACAAATCTAGTACATGCTTACTAACAGTCAGCAACAACAAACACAGCAGGCAGAATGTTGAGCAGTCAGCCTGTGGCCTGGAGAAATTATTCATCCTTCCTAGAATGGTCATTCTGATACACAAAATACCAGTCTCTCCATGTTGGTTGATCTTGTAACTCTGCAAGCAGCAAAATCACTGGGTTTTTTCTTATGCAGGCAAATGGATGCCAAGTTTCCCAAACTGAAATTCAATGGTCAGTATTTTAAAGAATGAATTTTAAACTATTCTTTGTAGCATAAAGTCTGTAAATGTCATGTATCTTGGAGCCAAACAATTTTCTCCATGTTTATCTAACTCTCTGTTCAAAAAATTCTAATCATCATTATTAACATAACTGGCATTTTTCCTCAGTATTACAGATTTCAGAGAATTATCTCAAGCCATTACACTCATTTCCCTTCTTCAACTTCATATATTTTCATTCAATAGTTCTTAAGTTTTCATTCTCTATGATACTTCTGCCTTTAATAGTATTTTCTTTTTATCTGTTTCCTTGTTCAAATCTATATTGCATTGGCATTTACCCCCTTTCTCTTCTACAACTCTGCTGGGCAAATATTTGTTCTACTTCATGATAGCTGATTCTGCCCCAGCCTCTTCCCCTCACAAAAGCATTCAGTGTTTTCAAAACTCTGTGTATACTAACTGTGTTAAGATACATACAGTCTCTCCTGTTTAAGAGATGTCTAAACCAAGATGTCTTTTTTGCTGAAGACAAAAAAGGGAAGGACTAAAAGGAGGCTCACAAACAATGTATGGATATTTGGCTTCTAACTCCCACCAGGCTGGTGATCTTCAAACCTGTTCATCTAAAAGCATTTGTAAGGGAACCCATTGCACCTTGACTTTCATAACAGCACTTCTGGAGCTCTGAGTCAGTCTTTTCCAAGCAGATTGGCCAAGGATGCACAAAGTGATAATATTTCTACAAAAGTATTCAGCTTTTATTCATTTACGTGCAGAGCATGTCCAAACATGGAAATTCTAGGCAGAGCCGTTTTAAAAACTGCCACCCTAAATAATGAAGTTCGCTTTAGCGTAAAGGTTCAATCCACAGCAGAGCCGACTCCTGCTGAAATTTGAGGGGTTTCACCCTTCCTCCCATCTGATGGTTTTTAGGCTGGCATCTATCCTGCCTCTTAGCCTTTGCAGTAGTCTTGAAGTCTATCTACAAAGCAAGCAAGTCAAAAAGACAAAACAAACATACAAATACAAGGGAACAACACACACACACAGAGTCAGTGGTAGAAAGCCATTAATCTGCTCAAGCCACGTTCTGAAACAGTAACCAGGCAATTGTGTACTCATAATTAGTTCCATACAACAAAGACACTCTGAGCTAATGCACTTTATTTTGTGCTGAGGAGAGTATAATAGCACCTGCAAAGTCACTGGCTACACTTCAGCTATGGGCACACAGATCTCCAGACAAAAGAGGTAACTTTCAAAAAGCACCACTGACTAGACACTACAAGAGAACTAACAGACTCTTTTCAACAGAAGTCAACAGCCTTGATATTTATAAGATTCACAAGTAAGGATATAGTCAGGCTTCAGGAAGAATAAAAAGGCCAAGAGGGTTTAAATGGCATTCTGCAGTTATAAGTTGCTATGCACATCAGCATTTCTAAAAGAACTACTTTAGTTTGATAAAGCTCTTTCCCAAAGCACTGCTTATGAGTAAGAAACAGAAGCTAGAATATGTTGGCACAGAGCTGCCCAGACAGACCACACAATCAGGTGGTGTCAGAAACTGTTAAGTACATAATAATGTTACATAGCTGGATACATAGTAATGAATACAAAATTGATTTATCTTCAAGTTTTAGCCTTAAGAATTACATCTCCTAAGTTTTGGCTGCAGGGTAATACTCAATTCATTTGTGATAATAAGCAAACATTTATTCTCTCTCCTTGTCCTAATATACTTAAGACATTATTTGTGTAAAAAAGCAGTAAGTAAGGTTAGAAATCTTCAAATAAACACAGGAAGGTTGTAGGAAGGGACTGACTTTTGAAATGAAAAAGAATCAGAGTTCTATTCTGTTTTTTAGCTTTATAAAGACATTATTTATTGATATGAGTTTAGATTAAATGAGTAAAATGAAAGGCTCTCAGCCTTATCCAAAAAAACATAATTTAATGAAAATATGAATTCAAAATGATGAATTATTAAAAGTAATTATCTGAGAGAATTCTTAAAAGGAGAGAGACATATCAAATATCTTTCTCTCTAGTGGCCAAATAACAATCAAATTCTAAACAAGAGTCCATATGGTGGTAATATTTGATATATGAAAGTGTGCAGTAGCACAAACAAACCAGTCTGGATGTGTGACATCCTGGTCACTACAACCTGCACTTAAAACAGGTGGAACTAACTGCACATCTACTGCTGTAATTCAGAGACTTCTCAGAAGCGAAGGAAGAATTACATTAATAAAGCAGGTGGAGAAAATAAGTGAGAATAAATTATGGCAATCTAATGTACATAGAATCATAGAATGGTCTATGTTGGATTGAACCTTTAAATGTCATCTAGTTCAACTCCCTTGCATGGAGCAGCCACATCTTTGACTAGATAAGGTTGCTCTGAGCTTCATACCCACATCATATTTAATTTAATAAAAAGGGGGGGACGGACAAGAAATACTACTGTTGTTATTAGCAAAGAGGAATGAAAGGAATATATTTCACCCGAAGCAGCATCAACGCTCACAGTGATACTGTGATTTTTCAACCATCCTGAAAGCAAATCCGTGGTTATACAGTCAAAACAACTATTTCAAAGATGCTGCCAGGCAAAGCTGTCTTCAACACAGCGTTGTCGGACAAGTACGGTTCACTTAGAAGCACTTTTAAAAGGAGCAGGTAGGAGCTCTTTTATCAAGAGAGCATTCTATTGCACAAAAAACCCACATATTCCTTCCAAAATTTCACACTGTCCACATAAGCAATCAATTACTTGAATTTGTAATTATTTTCTAATAATCTAGCATGTAATCTAAAGAATTTATTTTCTTCTCCACCCAGTCACTACCAGCAGCAGCAAGTAACCTCTTCTCATGTGCCTAATTCACCCATTAGAAATGGATGAAGCAGATATTCACCAGAAAAGGTTCAGAAGATCTGTCTTCAGAAATACAATCAAAGCCTACAGAAAGAGGTTGAAGTAAGACATTGGGCAGCCATGGTTACATCTTTGGGGCCTTTTCTTCCTCTTTTATAAAGTAAAATGCTTCCAGCATTTCCAGTGGTTTGGAGGAATATAATTGTATGTTATTACTTAAGAACTATGTGATTACTGTGCCATTGCCTTCTGCATAACCCAGCCTGTAATAAAAGTGATAAGAATAGCATTCATTATTTTTGAAATGGTTTTTGCATTGCATCTACACTAATGTGGTTTAAAACATCTGACTAAACTCAAGACACTTTACATAGAGGTTTTATTTTCTTCTAACAGTACTGAACACCATAAAAACTCCATTCTGTGTACAGATACTTCCTGAAAGTTCCACCTGACCAGCTCACTCAGCACTCGAGCAGAACTCTCAGAGACTGAGGAAGAAATGTTCTATCACATTCCTATAACCAAGATGTATTTAATGCAAAGATAGAAGAAAAAGCATAACAAGAAGTCACAGGAATAGGAAGTGACAAGTACACTTCAGCCTCTGTAGTTATTAGAGAATGTAACTACAGTAAAAATGAGAAAAATCAAACTATCCCATCCCAGCTGCTAAAGGCAAACAAGTCACATCCCTTTCATAAGTGCATGAATTGCTATATAAAATCTGACTTCTAACTTCAGGGAAAAAAAATAAATGCATTAACAGAAAACTTATAGTTGAACACTTTTTTCTTCCTCAGACCTACAAAAAGCGCTCAGAACCTTTCTAGAAAACAAGTTTGATAACATTGTATTTGAGAGTAGCTGTAGACCATCACTTTCAGAACCAAAAAATATTTTCAGTCGCTTCAGTTAGTAATACTAAAACACTGTCAAGATGCAGACATGGTTTCAGTTTTCTGGAAACTCCCTGCTCCTCAGACCTTTGAACTCAACCCCCCTGCCTAGACTCCTCCACAATAAGGAGTATCTTCATTTTTCAGTGAGACTGGCAATCCCTTCTCCTTCCCCCTCTCAAAAAAACAGTGAAAGGCTACCGCTACCCCAAAAATCAGGGCTTCAGAGACATGTCAGCACATCAGATCCAAAACTATTAAGTCACTCATTTCAAGGATCTATTCCAAGTAGTACAGGGAAGTTTTATACTATGCACATTTATGGAGAGGAAGCAGGAGAGAAAATTCCCATCAAGGGTTTGCCCCAAGATATATCTGGCCTTAAGCCAAGCATCTCTCTGTTTATATATTTTAGTTATGTAGTGTAACAAGTGAAAAGAAACATGGATTTTTTGGAAACATATCAACACACAATTTAACTCTCAAGGCAGTTCCCATTAAACAGTTATAACAAGCTGTTACAAACAAAACCATAAAGCAACTACAGATTAACACAGTGTTCTTCTAAAAAGGGACAATGATAAAAGGGCTGCTGTTGTCACAAGATTAAGACATGGTTGATCTACATTGATGTTTATATCAAACAAAAACAGAGAATGAAAACACAATTCTACATTCAATTTCATATTGAATGTTTCCCATGTAAACTCCGACAAAAGCACAATAATGCTTGAAGATAAAGACTACTTTTGTCCCAGAAAAATCAAGTAGAACAAGCAAGCACATAACAAGCAGGTGCTACCTACACATACTACACACAGCTTATGCCTGTACAGCACATACTTACACAATACACAAATACTAACATGCAGTCACTACCAATCAAACCATTTTCTTCCCAGGATATAATCTCCTCAGTATACAATTTGGTTTTCCAACAGCTTGGTTCAATATTAGGTCAAACTAAACCAACACCATTTCTGGATTTCCAAACTATTTATCATGTATTGCAGCATGTTTGCTAGACTAAAACTTTTAAAAAGAAATTAAATAAAAAATTGCCTTGCTTGGGAAGACAAGCTGAAAGTCATTCTTCTAACCACATACAGTTCCCCTACCATGCCTATCCCTTTCACATCTGCTACTGAGTCAGCTAATGGTTAGTATGGTAATTCACACTATCAATTCATGGTAGTTTCCTTTGCCAAGCTTCCTTCATATTTTTTTTTATTGATATGATGATACAGGTGCTCATACAGACCATTGTGAAATCCACTCAGCAACAGCCATCAAGTAAAAAAGTTAAATAACAGTAACACATGACACGTACCACACATCTGAGGCACTAACTCTGGGACAGAGACAACAAACAGGCAGCACGTGTCTCCACATACAGGAAGACATAAATTCCCTAACGTGCAGAAGTAGCTGAGAATTTAGGTTCATGTTATCACATGTTTGCATGCAGGTATAGCACCTGCTGTTCTGTGCAACAAGTGACTACATGTCTCCTGTTCTGCTGCCACAACACAACTATCTCCAGCAGGCAAATGGGGACACAAGGGCACGCAGAGGCCGTACACTGAAGACCTTAGGAATACACTAATATATTCTTCTAATGCGGATTTGCACCATTCTACCTCGTGACACCATGTAAAGAAGGGATTAGGTTCCTTCACCTGGGATAAATGGGGGCAGGAAGACTGATATGACCCTTTGAGGTGGGTCTGCCTCCCTAGGTGAGAAATAGGCATACTGTCTTTTTCATGTTGGAAGGAAGGTGTGAGGGCAAGTTAACACAGACTGAATACATGTCCCCTCACCACACCTGCCTGCAGGGTTGTCAGGCCTGGCCCCTTGGCAGATTTATGTAATGATGGTGTTTCCCACTGTGGAATACATACAGCGCCTGTGAAGACCGTGATTTCTCTCTACATTTTCCCCGGGAGATAGCATTGCACAGAGCTGGCACTTGCAGCCACATGACTGTAAGGACACTAGAGGGGATGTCAACTCTCAGTGCTGAACAACTGGCATTTGCAAGAGGCAGCATGCTCCCTGGGGCAGCTGCACAGCAAACGTTTTCCTATGGACATGCCTACACCTCCGGCATGCAGATAGGAGACACGTTCAGAGGCACATGAGTATCGCAATGTGGTTACATGCGGACTCGCATCCCCCCTGTGCCAGGTGGGCTCACCCACGAGCAGCAGGGCAGAAGCAGCAGGCATCCACCCTGGCACTGGGTGTGCATTCCTCCCGCGGCTGAATCAAAGGTGGGCTGGCTGCCACCGCAAACCTCAGCAGTCAGGGAAGGGTGGCACAGAGACGCACATTCCCCAGAGGGAGAAGAGGACAGGTGCGAGCAAGAATTCCCCACACATTCCCCCAGTATGCCACGGGAGAGGCAGCTCTGCCTCACCAAACGCCGAGCGGGGGGATGGAGGGGAGCGTGCACAGATCCAGCCATATGGAAGCAAACACCTACCTCATGCACCAAAGGCGGGGAGAATAAAGAAAGCACAGGGTCCACGGAGAGACGGGGGTGGGCTCGGCTTCCGTGTGGGGACGGGGCTCCAGGGAAAGGCGAACGAAAGGGTGGAGAGTGGGTGTTCGCCTCACAGGGAGGTTGAGGGGCACCAATGTGCCTGAGGGGGCGGGGAAGGGGTCCCGGGCGACTCAAACCCACCTTCCCCGCTCAGTGGCCGCCCCCTCCCTGCGCGCCCCCGGCCGCTCGCCCGGGCTCACCTGCCCGCACCGTGTCGGAGAGGTCGTGGCTGAGGGCGGCGGCGCTGCGCGGGAATTCCTTCAGCTTCCTGCCGCTCAGGTTGAGCCCCCCGGAGTGCGCCGCCTCCTCCAGCGCCCGCTCCAGACCGCGGTTCAGCGGCGCCTGCAGACCCAGCGCCCCGCTGCCACCGCCGCCGCCGCCCACCCCGGCCGCCGCCGCCAGAGCAGCGGAGGGGAAGGGCTGCGACTCGCTTCCCAGCGTCGCCATCTTTCCCTCGCCGCTGGGGGTACCCGAGAGGGCCGCCGGACCTGCTTCTCTCCCTCCTTCCTCCTCCTCCTCCTCCTCCTCCTCCCGCTCGCGGCGGCGGCGGCGGCGGCGGCGCGGGCAGGGGGCGGAGGCGCGCGGCCCCGGGCGAGGCGCGCCCACTGCGCATGCTCCGCCCCTCCCGGGCCCGCTCCCCGCCGCGGCGCCACCTAGCGGCGGTGTGCTGCCCCCGGCGCGGGAAGCGGCAGTGGGAAGGCGGAGGGGGAGCGGCCCTCCATTGTTTCCTCGCCTCAGCATTCCCGTGTAAAGCCAGCCCGGCAGGCCTGCCCGCCGCCTCCTTGGGCCGCTTCAGCCGGCACCCGTCGGAGCTGTCCCCAGCAGCGCTCAGGGCCTGGGTGGGTGGCGATGGGCGGCGGGGCGGCGTGAGCCTGCAGGTGTGCCGGCAGCAGCGTGTGCGGGCTCGGCTTTCCTCCCTGGGAAGTTCAAAGCTGTTGCCAGCGAGCAAGGCCCTGGGGAGCATCTGCCCTGCAGAAGGGCTTTCTGTGCCGTGCTTCTCCCGCAGGGCCCGGTTCACGCCTGTCTGTGGCTCCTGGGCACAGCCTGCCCCAGAGAGACCCTCGGAGGTGTGAGCTGTAGTGACAAACCAAGCATAGGAACCGCCGTCCGTTCAGTTTCCGCTGGGATAACCTTTCCGAGCCTGTGGGGGTGCTGGGTTTGGTTTATTTCCCCCTTCCTCTCCGCAGCTTGGCAAAGCTGAGCCCACGAGATGGAGAGGAGCAAGGCCGAGTGATCCCACAAGGGTGGCAGAGTTGAAAGGTAAAACAGGACTTGTATGTCACCACCTCTGACCTGTGCTTTACAGACCAATACATTTCACTCAGTTACCCTGAGTTGTGATCAATAGTTGACATTAAACCGAAGCCTTCCCAGCCCCAGGAAGTTCAACCGCTGAGTGCTACAGGGACTAGGAAGACCTAAGTGCCACAAGGAAATAACCCCAAGTTTCTGAAGAACAGGAGACATCACAGCGAGTTTAGCAGTCACAACCAGAAACAGCACTGGGGGAAAAAGGTCTTAAGAAAATGGGATGAAAGGTGTTAGAGGTGGAGCTTTTCACATAAAAATACCATAACATGCATTAAAAACTTGTTCCTTCTAAGTAAGAAAGGTTCTCAGTATCAGCATTTCTCATTTGTGTTTTATATGCATTGTATAACTGCGAAAGTGTCAGCAAGCAGCATAGCAGTGTTCTTAAAGAGATGCCTTACCTTAAGGAAAGCACCGTAAGGCAGGTGGGTAGGTGGGGGTTATTTTACTGTAAGTACATTTACACTACATCTAAAATACAAGCTCTGAGCGTAATCTCCAGTGCAAATTTCCCTCATACCTACTACTGCCAGTTCTTCATGTTTGATGCAGAGATCTTAGTTTTTGGCATGACTAAGTCAGTGTACTACCAGTTCAAGAGAATTTTGGATGTACCAGAGAGTAATTCTTGACAGCATTCCTTGGAACAGCCCCTAGCCAGAATTAACCAACAGTTACCACAACATTTGTGACCAGATATCACATTACTTTTGACAAAGCTTTTTGGTGGGTTATTAAGATTGTATTACCCACAAATTTCCACTAGTCACAGCATGTTTTGGTTTTGTTAAAATGCCTAATTCCAGTTTGCATGCAATCTTTGCATTGCTGCTGGAAAGCATAAAGAAATAGAAAAATAGCTACATCTTCTCAGCAATTTAAAGAAAAGTGTTGATAAACAGTAAGTAATAAAAACATTATTCAATTCAAGTTGAGTAAACTGTGAATAAGAACTAACTGCTAGGCTCCCTCTATATTTTAAAATGCAATTTCTTACATGAATGTTTAATGAACTAAGTACTAGATTTTTATACACTTAGAGAAATCTGAAATATTGTAGGTTTTTTAACTCAGTAAATGACCTTGCATGAGAGATTTCCTGTGTATTAAATTACCCAACATCATGGAATTTTATTTGGAAATTTTAAATTTAGAGCTAAACATTCAGCCAACATTGATGAAAAATTCCTCTTCCAGCATCAGGTGTTTACAGTCAGGAAGCAGGCCTGTCTTCTGGTGAGGTTTGGGAAGTTTTCTCACCAGTGGAACACCATGTCCCTTTCTCTCCACTTCTGGTAAGACAAAATTATTTCTAGTGCTGATTTTTATGTAAAAAAAAAAAAAAAAAAAGCTTTATTTTTCTCTTCATCCACCTCAAACCATAGCACTAATCCTGGGAATTGATTCACAGCACCTTGCTGAAGGGAGATTAGCAGCAATACCTTTCTCAGCCTTATTTGAAGGACAACTCATCCTCCTTTGCAGGAGGTGCCCAAGGGCCAGAGGAGCCAGCAGGTTACCCTGCTTGCAGGCAGATGCCATGTACCCACCTTGGCTGCCCTGCTGGGCTCACATGAAGGGCCTGTGCCTGGCAAAGGCAGACAAATCAGCACAGCCTTCCCTCTCAAGACGTGCAACATCAGGACGGCTGTGACTATGCAGGCACTTGGTCTAGCAGGGGTTAAAGATGTAGGTTTTACTTTATAGCAGTGCAAGGCCACACACCAATAATCAGGGATCAAGTCTTGATTTAAACTGCTTTTTGATCTGAGCAGCTGAGCTGCAATGCAGGCATGACCTGTGCTTATCAGACACTGAGCTGAAACTTCTGAAAGCTAACACTTTGAAAGCTGTCCATGTTACCAAGACCATGGAAAGGAAAAAAAGACTTGCATAGCATTGAGGCTGTACATTGCCTTCACTTTCTCTCCTCTCTGCCTGAGCACTGTGCCAGATCTAAGTCTGTTCCTATAGATACGAAGGATTAGAAACTGGAAGCACTACAGAAAACAAAAAGATCAATCACACCAGCACAAGTTTCCTATCTATGCAGATGCATATAGAAGGTCACATTCCACATATTGATTTTGGTCAGATCGCTAAGTGGGCACATCCTGGCACAGCAGCTAAACTAAGCTGATGGCAAGCTGGCACTGCAAGCAGCCCTTCCATTCCTTGTCCCCACCAGTTCCTGTGTGACACTACTTGCATTTGTTTGACTCTTCAATAAGACCTAAAACAGCTTAAAAGTTAACTCTAGGAGGAAAACAGTAGCTGTACATATGAGTGTAGCAGAGGAGAGAAGAATGCAGAAGGAAGTCTTACAGATGGTATCAGAAGAGAGGTGACTGTTCTCCCAGCTGGGTCACGCATAATGGTTGTGACAGGAAAACTCAAATCAGACATACACAGAAAGTACCACAGCTAAGGGAGACATGCGCCTTCGAGTTTTGGAGTGAATTTCTATTACTCTAAATTGGCAGAAAAAAGGGCAAATGGCAAGGCCACGTGGCTTGTGAAGATCAGAGTTGAGTGGAGACTTATGTTCAGGGAGTTGGTCCCTCACAAGATAGCACAAGACCTCAATGTGGGTACTTGTCCTGTGCTAGACATGGGACTTTCACAGCATGGAGCAGGAGAGCCTCACTTTATTTCAGCATAAAGATGTTCACCTCATGCTCCATGTGCTCTAAAATAATGCTGAAGCAGGAATTGCATGAAGTAGCTCAGACACAGTCAGGGTACACCAAGGATTTCTTCATGTGAATATGGCAGGTGGACAAGACGTCTGGTCTGGAGACAGAAACAACACATGCATTAAGTAAAATGTCAAACAGAAAGTGTGTGTCACTCAACCTGAAAGGCTGCCTCTGTTTGGTGCCACACAAAAGAGTGGCTACAACTCAGGACACTTTATACATCCTTGGTAGCATGGCAAACATCACCAGGAAAAAAGAAAATTACTAGCGGAATCTCAAGAGAGAAAGTATGCAGACTGAAGCATCAGGTGGCACAGAATGAAAGATGCTCCTTTCAATTAGAGCACAGACTCCCTACCCTGCTCAGAGCATTCCTGGAACGAGCAGTTCATCACAGACACACCAGAAGGGTGAGTAGCCTACACAGAGCAGACACACCAGGAGAATGAGTGGCCTACGCAGAGCAGACAATGCGCTGCAGATTCCTTGCAGCAAAGCTGGTGAAAGGAGATTGAAAGGCAAGAAAGCTATATCAGGAAATAGCTCTGAAAAATCCATCTACAGAACACCTACCTCTCAGAATACTCAGGAAAGAAAAAGAAAAAGAGAGGAAGAAGAGAACAATTAATTGATAGGAGATGAGATCAGGGGAAGCTTATATATAAAGCAGGAGCTCAGAAAGTAGATAGGCAGCATAGTCACTGCTTAGAAGATGAATAAGGTTCATCCTTACATAGATTCAAGCAAGCTCACAATATAAGGGAACAGAATTATTTAATTGCTATAGAAAAAGAAGCACTTCTTGGTGCTTGCCACTGATTGTGCCAAGCATTGGGAGCTCAGGTAAGCATCTCCATCGCTGAGTCCTGAGACTTAGAGGGTTGGCAGGCTCAAAACACACACAGAGTGAGGATTGGTGGGATTCAATTGCCATAGGATCCATCTCAAACCCCAACACGTACACTGGGCAGGTTGGCAAGGTTCACTGCCACTGTCATGGTAGTGATGCTCTGTACAGACACTGATGCAACAGGACAGAAGCTGCAAAAGATCATGACCACAAGCTCAGCTCACAGCTACAGGTCATGAAAATAGACCTAAATGGAAATTAAATCAAATGATATTTAGTATCACTGTAACACTGGAAATTACTAAAGAGTTAAAGGCAATGCATTTACATGGCCATACTTGAAATACTAATTTAGTTCACATTATTAGTTGTAAACTGGAAGAGTTTCTTCTAAGTTTTTCAGACAACCTTGAAATACACAGTGTGGTAGTGTGATAACTATAGCCATTCTTACCTTGTATCAACTTCAGCAGTGGTTCAGGGGGTTGTAACTGTGATGGGAGCCTTGCTCTTGGAACAGGAAGAGCTGATAGGTGTTTGAACTATGGTGAGTGAAACAAAGGCATACCTAAGCTGGGAAAGGATTGTCTTCCAGGAGTTTGCCTTTGTGAAAATTTGAAACAGCTTCTGGTAGGGGAAGAAGCCATCAGAGTAAGATATAACTTGTCTTCAAACAAAAATAGAGAAGACAATTGGTTATTGTCAATAGCAATGAGACAACATCTATGGAGAGACATTTCTGGCAGCCTCACAGTGCCCCCAGTATATGCTGTTGAAATAATACAGTTTATATGTCTGTTGTAAAAAAACTATGCAAACCTGATTTCCTACCCACATCATACTATTGGCACAAACACATGAAATAGAAACAGAAATAGAAAGTCCTTAGTCTATTGCAAAATTCAGAAAATGCAGGGAGATAGAAGACTTAAGCCAACCAGCTGAATTTGGGTTTCAAGGAGCACACAAAGAAAAGACTCTGTAAAACCCATGTTAATGATTGTGGGAAAGACAGCAGGTAGAATGCTTCATATCCCTTTAAAGAACAAGTGACAGATTGTTGTTTAGGTTAAGTTCCTCTTATTTTTATTAAAAATGTCCAAGAAGACAATTACTGGCCAGAATCTCTTGCATTATAAGAATCAAATCATATTTCATACATACAGGCCTGCATGTTTGGTGACTGAGTGCATACCAAGAAGTAAAAGGCATAATATCAAGGATCACGATGGAAATAGTAGTTTCCTCTTGGGAAGAAATAGTATGCAGTGTTCCTAGGAAGACTGACTGCAAAAGAGCTCAAAAATTGTTCACATGGGCTAAGTCCACATTCTTGCAGTGCTGGGCAGACAACACCTCTCCCTTTACCTCCTCCTCTTTTTCCAGATACACACTGTCAGACTGGGCAATGCACAGCCAGCAGAATACCTTTCCATTTCACTGGCAGGTGGAGTTACAGCCTGCTCTCAGACATGGAGAAATAAAGGCAATTCTATTACCTTCAAACTTTCATATCCTGCAAGTCATGAGGGCCAGGAAAGTGCTCAGGTGTGGGTGGTGCTCTAGCTGATTTCTCCCAATGGTTTGGTTCCTGGGAGATGCCAGAAGATCATCCATCCCATGCTGCAGAAGCTGATGGGAGTGAAGGGTGCTCACCTTCATGCAGAATCTGTCTGTAAGGGACATCCTCACATTCTCAGTGTGCACCAATTTAAGGACAACTACATGAACGTCCTTTTCTGTTCTCTCTCAGTTTTGTTTAAACCATCTCGCTTACCTTCATGTGCCTTCAAGTGCTTTCTTAGAATTAATGTCTCATGCTCTATTTTTAACAGTAGGAGCTGAACATTGAAACAGCAGAGCAAAATGAAGTGTAGAGAGAATGTAGAGAGAAGGGGAAGGAAAAGCAATTCTTCACCCATCCCCCCATCTGTGATCTGTACATCTCTGTTAATATGTAAAACACAGAGCAGCCTGTACAGCCTACATTACATGCAGCAGTTAGAGTAGGGATGTTTTTTCCATGTGTTGCCTATGGCACTGAAAACACTGCTATTACTACAACACTCAAGCAGTAATGCAGATTACTTGTCGTCAGTGATTCTAAAAAATGAAAGGGAAATAGCAGAAGTCCCTGAAAAAAATCTTTCCCCGAACTCAATTGGGCATATATTTGGGCAAGGGTATATCCTTTATCTGATTCATGGGAGCCTAGAGAGCTGTTTAGAAAGAATGAAAATAGCTAACAAAGTGAAACAAATGTTACTAGTACTCTGAAGAAAAATAAAAGTAAGAAGAAAAGTGCTAGTCAGGGAAAGCATCCATTCAAGGCTTTCCATGACAGAAAGGGGTAGAGGATAGAGATTATTTTTACAGAAAAAAAATGGAAATAGGAACTAGATGTTGAGACCAGTGCTCTACTGTTTGGTTGGTTGCTTGGGTTTTTTTGTTTTGCTTTCTTTTGGGGCTTTTTTTTTGTTTGGTTGGTTAGTTTTATTTGGTTGGTTGGTTTTTGTTTGTTGTTTTTTGTGGTTTTTTTTTTTTGTTTGTTTGTTTTTTGGTTTTTTTTGTTGTTGTTGTTGTTGTTGTTGTTGTTGTTGTTTGTTGGGGTTTTTTCTTTTTTGTTTGTTTGTGTTTGTTGGTTTGTTTTTTTGGGGTTTTTTTTGTTTGTTCGTTTGTTTTTTTGTTTTTTAACAAAGAAGAATATGAATTCTCCATCCTTACAAAGAAATGATTGATTTTTCCCAGATATTAAGATGGGAAATTATTAGGATGATTGCTACTATAATGCTTCTATATTGTAGAAGCTTCTACAATGCCACTATACTATCTTGTGCTCTGATGAGATACCACTCTCTGTAATTACAGGCCACAAAAATGAGGCACGTTTCATGAACCATTTCAGACGTTTAATTCTGAAATTTTGTATTTTCTATTTGTACATACAACACAGCTCAAGTTCACCCAAACCAGCAGCAAGCTGGTTCAAGATCTTTTATCTGTGTCCACTTCCTTGTCCTTGAGGCCAGCGAGTCCTTCTGCAGCAGCATCTCTTACGTGACACGTCACAGGGCTCCAGATCTCTCTCAGCAGGGGCTTGCCACCAGCACTGGAACATGGGGAGCCTTTTGGTCCAGTCTTTGAGTGAGTTTGGCTTGTTCAGAGCAAACTTCTAAGTGCCCGTAGGACCTCCTCAGACTGCCTTTGTGTGGAGATTATGCCACGTGTGGGATAATTTTGGACATTGCAAATTGTTAAAATTAGGATTCAAGATACTCACATGCACACGAAACAAAAAATGTCTTTCCTGAGCTCTGTTGGAGGTACATATCCTAGGCACTTACTCACAGCAACATGGCATCTTTCATTCACAGACAGTATCTCCAAATTACCTGACTAAATTACCTGACTTTTGCCAGGTCATGGATATTTAATGGGAGAAGTGAAGAAGACTGATTTCAAGACAAGCATATATTTAAAGCCAAATTACCAGGTGCGCCTCTTATTTGCAACATATCTGCAATAAAATCTCCAAAAATTGGCCAGTGCTCATGTTTTTAACAGAACACCACCCAGTATTAAGTCAAAAGCCTTAATAAATCTAAATATGTTACAGTACTTTTATCAGCTAACTATATAAATTCCTCAAGTGTGAAATCAGGCTTGCTTTACAATAACTCATTTTTACTGAACTATATTGATGGCAATAATTATATTTGTATATGTCAGTTCCTTTGAAGCCCCATGTCATTCCTCTGTCATTTTGCCTACAACTGATATAAGCTAACAAGCCTATAATTAATGGCTCGTCACACCCTCTGAATTCTGGCACAGACTCAGTATTTTCCCAGTCTTCTGGAATTTTCTGATTCCAAGATGAACATCTTTAACTGCAGATGTGTTGAAAGTCGTGTATGATCCTGCCAGAATACAAGCACACCCTGCTCTATTCTGAAGAACATTTTTCTAAAATATTTCTGCCTGTTCTGCGTCACTGATACTGGTTTTGTCTGCTTTTTCTAGTGATGGGCCTAAACCATCATCATTGTTCCTAGTGATTTCATATTATCCTTGGCTGTCCTTTGCAGATTTTTACCTATTTTCAGCACATGATAACTTTTTACTTTTATGGATTGTTCTCTTTTTTCACTATAGAAGTTGTCTTTTCAACAAAAGATTTCTTTCTGCCAGTGAATCATGACTGATGTTTAGTCCTTCAATGACAGAGGAGAAAATGTGACACTTTTCTATCTGAATAAATGCCTATGAAATAAATTTCCATATTTATTTTTATTTTTTTTTTATTTCTATTTCATTTACCATACATTTTTTTCTTCATTTACCCTGCTTCAGGAATTTAATTTTCAGGATAACCAGTATACACACACTACTGGTGGTCTATGTGCAGTGCTTGCCCATATTGAACATAGTCAGATCATGGTCAGTGACCCTGAGACATTGTAGCCATTAATTCTTTTTTATGAACAGAGACTGTAATACAAATCCTGAGCCAATAGTGAAATTAAAGTCCTAGAGATTCTTTGAATTCCAGGAATTCCTACCTTTTGAACATCTGGTATGTACGACAAACCTGCATGTTCTTCTTAAATAATGCTATGGGGAGAAGGTAGGAATGCATACAAACTGTTCACCTATTTCTCCTTTTTTTTTTTAAACACCTGAAAATACTGATTCCCTGCCCCCTGATTTTGGGAATGGTCAGCATCAGAGCTGGAGCTGACTGGCTCAGCCAGAGGACTGTAGGACATTGCAGTGTTTTGCAGGTGGTTGTCTTCTCAGTGGCCCTGTCCCTGAGAGAACAGGCAAGGGTCAAATCTATCTGTGGATTAATCAAAATCTATTTCCCCTCATCCTTGCAGGGATCCTGTATAAGCAGACGTGTTTTCCTCCCAGTCCTTCTCAAATTTGACCTCTTTTGCTCCCAGCCCATTCATACTCATCTTTTCCCATTCCTGGCTTCTCATTCCCAGTCCCAGCCTCCTACATTTTATCATCCAGCCCAAATCTCCTCTCATTATCCCATTCTGCCCTTGCTCTATCCTTGTCCAAAATTGCTCACAGGTGTCCAAGCTCTAGCTCTGATTTTTCTTATATTTAAACCAAACTTATCTCTCCTTACTATCACCTGCCAGAAAAAGAGGGACATTAGGAGGCCAGGAAAAACAGAACCCAAGGCCGTGACAGCCCAGAGCTGCAATTACTCAGTCCAGAAGGAGTGGTGTCCAGCTCAGACAGACTTTTCAAGGTATTTAGCACACAGCAGCAGCAGAGATTTACAAAGCATGCCAGCTGCGGTTTCTTTTGCCCTAAAAGGTCTACAACTTGGCCATAGCTTGGGTTCATTTTTCAGGAGATACAAAGTATACAAAACTCATCTACAGTTAGTTTCATGTGTTTCCTATAAGCATAGGGACTAGCTGGAATTCCCAACTGCAAGACAGAAATTAGCATCATAAAATTATACATATTTTCTAGCCACATTCTCTGAGGGGACTGAACTGTTTTGTTTATGCACTGAAATTTCATCTACATGAGCAGATGCCCAGCAGGGAAACTTTTATTCCCTATTGTTACCATTTGGCAAAATTATAAGCATAGAGAACAGGAGCTCATCATGGAAAGCATTGGACAAACAATAGATGGTGCCACTATTAATATAAATATTTTTATTTTTAGAATTCCTATAAAATCTTCATTAAGTATGAAAAGAATTTGGTATACTATTCTCCACTGCAATTATATGAACATTTGACTGAAACCTCTGGGGAATCAATGGGAGGTAATAGCACCAATAAAGCACAAACCAACTACTGAGATGGATGCAAGTTGAGGAGATTTTGGAGGCAGCTTTATAATAACAAATAGGATGTTATGAAATGAGATCTACTGATAAAAATATACCAGGGGTTGGGGGGGGGGGGGGGGGNGGGGGGGGGGGGGTAAAGAGCAAAAATGTACTAGAAAGCTAAGGGAAGTAAAGCCTCAATATCTATTAGTTGAGTTTGTGTCTCTCCCCACTATAGTAACCAAGAATCTATTTTGAAGGCATATAAGAAATCAAATAACAATAAGAACACTATAAGGTTATGAGCAAAAATATAAACAGAGAATAGAGATAAGAGAAATGTGTAAAAATTATCAACTCAGGACAGTGCATTGTACCCAGGATTTATATTAATTACGCAGGTGGACAGAGAGCAGCGAGAAGAGGAGGGATGGAAAGCCCCCTTTCTGTGGTCCGGTAATCACTAAATAATAAGAGTAGCACAGTTCTCTTGTGTGCTCAGGTGCATCAGAGCTGAGATCCTCAGCCAACCGAGAATTGCACCAGGCATGGCCAGGTGCAGCCTTCACCCCAGGTAGTGCAGACTTAGGTTACTCTTATCCTGATTTTGGTTACTGTATTTATCTGTCTTGGAAACTCAGCTATTTTTTGCCCTTTTCCTCACACTATAATACATGAGTTCTTGATAGGAAGACAAAAAAAAGAAGCATGGCAAGAAGATTTGCAGTTCCAGACCCACACAAGGATCAAAGTCATTTGGCCTGGGATGGCTGCTGCAGTAGCCAGGTGATTGCAGGCACCCTAGCTGTTCTTGGCACTTTAGCACTTCTATTCAAGGTCAGTTCAGTGCATCTGCATTGCACTTATGGCTCTGAATGCAGTATAGGCATATGCTCTGAAAGTGGGTCATAGCTTTCAAGATGATGAAAGCTAAATCATACAGCAATTATGCTCAGGATCTAATCTGTTGCACTAAGACTCTCAGCGCACTTTGACTCTTAAAATAAGAACATTTAAGTAGACAGTGCAATACTAGTTCAAAGAGATTTGTGCTTTACCTAGTCCCAGTGCAATTATTTTTAGGTAAAACTTTAGGAAACCATTCAATCTGCAGCTATTAGCAAAGATCAAGTGCCTAGTTAGTAAAAAAATTATACTAACTGGGGACAAGTCTGTGGTGATACTTGGTTTTGCTGAACATGTCTCTACAGATCAGACCCCTGCAGAGCTGCTGCTTACCTGGATTGCAAGACAAGCCCTAGTGTCAGGTGCTGCTCATCCACTACCTGGCTACCCCAGTGACACAAAGATGTGAGGGTCCACAACATCCCTCCCTGCAATGACAACTCCTTTCTCACTACACTTCCACCTTCAGAACTCCCAAGGCAGGTGACATCCCACCTGTCCCAGCAGTGTGGGCATCTGTGAGCTGAACACCTTCTGCAGAAAAGTGAGGCCAGAGAGGTGGGCTTTTAACACAACAGAACTGCAGGGCACAGTTGATAACATACAAGCAGGGAGACATTTAGAGACACCAGTTTAGCTCTGAGTCATTACTGCCAAAACACGTGGAAATATTGTTTAACACTTCTATTTCCATAATATATAATTGCACTGTCTGGGCCTTTTATCAGTAATGTAGATTATGAATAAGACAGAATCAGAATAATAGAAATGTGAGCCTGGGTACTGATAATCTCTTGTTACTTTTTAACCAACACAGGAACACAGCATTTAATTCCTCAATGAAAATGACTCACAGCCCATTTGTTTCCAACAAGGCATCTTAAAAGATGTAATATAAATAGGTGTTCCAACATTCAGTACCTTGCAAAAGCTAGGTTATGTTCATGCTTTGATATAGCTGAATGCACTTGAATTTGAAAATTATGGCAGAAATTTTTCAATTTAAAAGCAGTNTTATTGCAAAATTATGCAATGTGATTGATTAGGCTCTTCTTTATACATTGCTACTGATAAAAATTTCCTTAAAATAATAGGTGTCAGATGCTTTGAGAAAAATCCCCAATTTTTGTTTGCCTCCTGTGCAGCTGTGGGTTACCACAAGCAAGAAATAGAAGAAACAATGTTCATACTGCTGTTGGCCAGAATCAACAGTATTACTTCCTGCTTTGAGACCTAGAACATCATTTCCATATTCCTCTCTAGACAAAAGACAACTGTGGTTCAATAACCCTTACTAATAAGAATTCAATTCCTTTATCTTTTTGCACAGCAGCCAGTAGTATGGGGAAAGGTCATAAAAGGGTTCTTTTCATTAGAACAAATTTTTTTAAGGTCCAAGACAGCCACAAACTTGCTTTTTATGATGATCTCTAGGTTGCATGAAAATATTAGCTTAAAATATAAGCTAAAGGCATTCCAGAAGAAATGGTCTTTGTAGTTCATGGATCATTGAAATATTAAGTGTAGCAAACATTCATGGTACATAAAATACATCTGCACCAGGATCAGATGCAAGCTTTAAGGAAGGAAGTTATAAATCGAAAGAGAACTAAAGGGCTTAGGTAAGAAGTAGAATTTTTTGAGATTCCGCTGCAATACAATGCATCTATAGAAAATTTGCCACACACCACATGAATCACACATTGCCAGAAAGGAGCAGAGCAGCTTCAAGTCCTTCTGCCTCCCTACACCTTGCAGTTGCTTACAGCTCTCTCAGTCTTTATCTTTCTTACACCAATACCTGTGCCACCTTTGCACGTCTCCAACGTGTGGCAACGGGTTGGTGTTTTATTACCTCTGGAGCTGTAATGAAGGTCAGCTGTAAGGAAAACAGGGCACTCTGCCCTCTGCAGAGCTGAGCATGATCCATGGTGCACATCTTATCCCCTGGGGATTAGGGTGCTCAGGACAGCTCTCAAGGCATGAGCTACAGGACTGAGAAGCAAGTAAGGTGTTCTTGGGAGGAAGGGGCCTGTCCACCTTCAGCTTTACAGCAACTATCGTAGGGTTCTAGCAATACTGGGAGTGACTGGAGTTTAATGATGTTTCTAAAGTCATTCCCCCATGTATTCCTTATCTACAGCTTCTCAAGCCTCATTTGATAGCTCATGAGGAAGGAGAGAATCAAACCAACCCTTAGGTAGACATAGCACGATATGATCTGCTCCTGTATTTATTACAAGTCACAGCAAACATCACCGAGGGACAGGGCAATTCTGGTAACTTTCCAGCCTTAAAAGCCTCTAATGTTTCCTTTTAGCTGCAGTGCTTGGAAAGAGCCATTAAAATGGCAGAGTGACTTGAAGAGCAGCTCCATACAGTGTCAGTGACAGCTTACTCTTTATTCTGCCTTGCCCCCAGAGTCATCTGTGCAGCCACGCAGTGAGCCACTCAGGGAAATGGATTGGGGTTTATAGTTTGGGGATTTTTTACCTTTTGTTTTTGAGGTGAGGAAGTCAGACTGGGTGTCTGGACTGGAAGAGAAGATAGGAAAAATTGTTTAGGGAAGAACAAAGAGCTAGCAGGCTGGGTGAGAAAGCAGCTGCTGGCTTAACACTTCTACACGTGTCAATGCCACACGAGAGATCAGAACTGCTGGCTGGAATACCTAGTAGCTCCTCTAACAGATTCACTTTATCTGCAGAGTTTGGAATTTTTCTTTAATCTGGATTTTTATTGCACATTAGAATCTCCAAATGAGTGGTTAAATTGCTTTATTTTAGCATTATATATACAGGACACAAAGAAGGAGAGGAATAGTCTGTTTTGATTAACAACTAATTTGATATTTCTTGGACCAAAGGCATTGATCTGTAGCAAACATTGCTGCATTTATAATTCATAAGCACAGGGAATGCCAAGTCCCACTACGAGGACAGAGGTAAGATTAATTAGTGCCTTTGCTGTAAGTTTCCATATGGTACCATATTTTGTTTAGGTTGTTTTCTGGTTAGTTTATTCTTTACTCTGAATTTTCTTGGTTTGCTCTGTACACTTGTGCCATAAGGAAATTACTTTTATATTTCATCTTAACCCTTTGTAAACTATTTGTATTCCTGACCATCACCTCAAGTGTATCTAATCCTTAGTTTTCTCTTTGGCATCAATTTCCCAAACAATTTCCAGTTTTTCTTTTCAAATAAAAATGACTCTGCTTAAAATAGCTTCAGCTGGCTGAATTTTGGCTAAAGAATGCCTCTCTCTGAACACTGCTCTGCAAACTTTTGCTAGCATACAGGAGGAAGCATCACCTCCCTCGCTGCAAGGATGCCTAAGACACACCACGAAAGGCTTTCTGAAATTTGTTCACCCTTCATTGTTTGGGTTTTTTTAAAATGCAGTAAGTAACAAAAGAGAAGCAGTTGCTTTGTTTTATTGAAACATTTCTGAACCCTAGTAAGTTTACAAGTGCACATGAGAGCAAGTTATCTGTTGTAGGCAATGATTACCTGGGAAATCAAAGGTGCTTCCTTTGGCAGTTCCTTGGCACTGCCAAAAAGAGGATACTTCTTGCACTATACGTTTTGCATACTTACATATATATATGTTATAATATATTTATATATAATTTATGTATTCCATAGCAGTAAAGATTCAGAACTGAGAAACTTGAGCTGTAGCTTGATCAAAATATTTGGACTCAATGGTCTTAGAGGTCTTTTTCAATCAAAACAATTCTATGATTTAAAAAAACCCTCAATTTTTCTCAAGCTGCATTTTGAACTTGATTTATTATCTTTTTTTTTAATTAAGTTTTTTGAACAAGAAATTGAAACAGGACTGAAAAACAATATCTCTATATTGGTTCAAAGCCATGGTTCAGTGAAGAATGATGTGATATGACAGATAATTTTGCCTTTTCGTTGCCCTTTGCCCTGCCTCTTTAAGCCAACCACAAGCTAATTCAACAAGCTGAGATGTACTGATCTGCTTATTAAATCATTACATGCCCAGGTTGAAATAATTTCAGCTGCAGCTAAAGCTGAATCAGGAGTTCACACCCAAATTTTGCAGGCTGCTATGGGAATGTATCATTGTCTGCTCAACAAACACATACAAAGTGAGAATGCACCATGATATTATTATGCCTGAATGAAATGGACTACCCAGATGTAGGATACTTAAAGGGCTCCCTTTCCTTTCACCAAGTGAACTCCAGTGATCTCCATGAATTTACATTACCATAGATACGCACTAAACTGAATCTACAATCATTGTAGGCAGAGGGATCTGTTGGCTACAACAGGTCATGTCCCTGTCACCCATGGGAAAGCTGCCTTTCTGACAGCCTACATTGCTCATCACTACTTCTTCACCTTCTAGAAATCCACCATTGAAATGGGTAAGTTGAGAGGCCACTGAGAACATACTCCAGTTTATGAGATACAGTGAAAAATGATATAAAGAAATGCCAGATCAAAAAATATGAAGTTCAACTCCTTCTTTTAAATCATGGTGCTTTACTTAGAGATAGGCTTCTTTTGTAATAAAATATTCCTGAAGTTCACTCCTCAAGAACTCTTTTTTTTCCCCTACTGTTAGCTGCATATGGGCTATAGCTCAAAGATTTGGGTCTTTATTTACATTCATCAGTGGCAAAACAACACAGATCTAATATTATCTAATCTTAGGAAATTAAGGTCTGCTTCTTGAAACCCCCTAAATTTTCCATCTACTGCAGAAATATATTGTTGTCTTCTTAGCAAGCCCACAGAAAACTGGGCCACTGATAGAGACTAGATACAGTATACAAAGGCTAGGCTATCTCATATTGCATCATTATGTATCCAAGTGACAGATCCGGAAGAGTCACAGATATCTAAAACTGGCCTTTGTTACCCAAACCCAGAGCAGCAATGCTGGAAACAACTGGTCAAATCCAACTCATCCTGGGAGGATTCCAGCCTATAAAGGGGCTGTCTGCAATGTCAGAATTTCCTTGACTGACTACAGTGCTGCATCTCTACATAAGCAGAGCAGCACCAATGCATTTTGGCTGTGCTGAACAGGTGCTGGAGGACACCCCCCATCCTGGAGTAGGGACTTCTTCCGAGCCCTGTGAGCAGCTGGGTTGGGAAGTCCTCCTTTCAGTCTTGCTGGCATGAGCTTGCAGGGCTCCCTTCTGTGTTAAATGTAATGAGGTGCTGATTTCTTTAAAACCTGGCAGAGTACTTCAGGTCCTTCACTGAACTGGACACCGCGTGACCATTCTCCTAATTGTACTTGCTCTCCATTTTCTCAGCCTGATGCATATGCCAGACAAAGTGCCCACCAGATTGTTCTCTAACACAATTCAGACAAAACTAGCTTCAGTAGCTTAAAAAATGTCATAAATAGGCCTTTGCTATTAAAGCCTGACACACTTCATCTGAAAGAGGATTGATTGGGAGTGAATGTACAAGCAAAGAAACCATCTGTCAAGAGATGGCAGGGATATGGCAGGGACACAGAAGCAGACAGGAGTCCCTGTTTACACCAAAAGAAAGGCAGAAGCTTTTGATGGCTCTTTGTTGCAAAACTAGGGCCGCAAATGCCTCTTCCCCTGGGAGTGTGCAAGAGACTGGGGACAAATCAATGCCATCTAACTTGACATCTTTATGGAGAGATGACTATATCTGAAATGGCATCTCTATAAGCAAAGGAGAAAATAAGGCATTTCTAAGACACAGATGATATAATTTTATATGCTACCATCTGCTTCATCCTAATTCTCTCTCTCTCTGTCTCTCACCATCCCCTTAGCTCTCCCTAGCCAGAGCTTCACAGTTTCCCTGCTTGCATATAGGGCACAAATTGACCATGGTAAGGACATGAAATACATCCTGAAACAGCTTCCTTATACCTGCTGCCATCAGAAAGGTCCAAGTATCCCACCTCACCATTCCTGTAGTCCTACATCCCTTCACCCTTCACAGCTTTTTATCTTGCTGGATTTTGCCTCTTCAGCACCAACTGACGTCTAGTAAGAACCAGCTGTATTTTCAACAGTTGCTCACGACCTGGTTTTCATCTTTCAAAGGTGTCTGTTGTCATCCCCTTTCCAGATCATCCCTTCCACCTCACCTTTATATTGCCTATCTTGAGCAGTGTATTGATGAAATTGCAAGTAAATGTCTTGCCTTTGCCTGTTAGGCTGAACACATTTATTCAGGGTCACTTGTAAGTGAGAAATGAGAGATGAGATGGATTTGGAGACTCAGACACTACCAGGCTGTTCCTAAAAAGGCCTGGAAAAGTGCATGTGTGCACATATATTAAGTGCTTGGTATATTGCTGTCCCTATTTTAGTTCACTCTTCCACCTGCTAATTAATTTTAAGAGCCCATTAGGGAGCTCACAAAGCCCAAAAAGAGCCTGATGTTCCTGTCACCTGATACACTTGTCTCAATATCTGCTGTGCTCTACAAACCCTCCCCAAGCCCCAGCCCCAGTGGGGGGGCACCCACAGGCCCAACAACTCTGCAATATTTTTACCCCAACAAGAACCCTACATCCTGTCCAACCTGCACCAGCCAGCTCATACCCTGAGGTCTTGGGGCTCTGCACTCTCTGCCCCAGAGGTGGTGAAGGGAGAAGACAGCAACCACGGCAGCTCCCCCTTCCAAGCTGAGGAAAGCATCTAAGAGGTGTTTTCAACTACTCTTCTTCTTCCCAAACGGGGTGATGAAGAGGGAGTAGTGAGGACCAAAAATGACATGACAGGGAGGAAGACTGCTTTCAGCTTCCAGTGGGTTTCTCTTCTCCCTCCTCAAGGCAAAGCTTGGAGGACAGCACTTCCTCCCCCACCAGAGCCAGCCAAGGAGGAGAGCAGGGTGGTGGAAAGCTGCGGAAAGGGCCTTTCCTGAGAAAGAGAAAAAGGTGTTCAATACTAAGGGATCCCCAGAGCTATTTGAACATTTTCACTTCTCCTCAAGTGAGCACTGGCACCGTGTGGCCTTGGATCAGGCAGAAAAGTGCCTTTTGCAGAAATAACTGTGAAATTATGGGAAAAGCTGAGGTCTTCACTGAAGCAATGGTGTGTGGCTTGTACGTACTCAGAGAACAGCTTTCCTGTGGCAAGGGATGGGGGATGTGGTTCTTCCTGGGAACTTTTCAGAGACAGCCATCCAGATGTGCCTCATCCCTTAGGGGCAGGGTACTGACTTAGTGGGGTGGTGCCAGGGTCTAGAGCACTCCATCAGTCCTTTGCCACAGCAAACACCTCCATGCAGCTGTCCTGAGCTTGTGCAGCTCAGAGCTGATACACTGAGCATCACAGAGGCCATGGCTGTCTTTAAGACAGTCACTGAAATAAAAGCTCTTCCCTGCTCCCCCTGCCCTTATCCTCCATCGACTATACACTCCTTCCTGAACTGCTTCTCCTGTGCTGCATGCTCCCAGAAGCTCACAGCTCCCTGGTGCTGGCAGATTTTGATCTGGCTCTTCCAGTTTTGTTACATTCCCATCAGAAGCAAAATAATGGCAGCAGGTGCTGTAGCACGATCTGTCACATGGGTCGGCAAACTGTGTGTCCTTGCATCCTGCTGGGCAGAGCTGCATCTGTCTGTCACAGGGCAGAGAAAGCCACTCTGGGTCTCACCACTGCTGTGCAACTCCTTTGCATACAGCTTCCATCTTCTTTGGGCCATGTCCTGGTGGCTATATTTAAGCAAAACTCCCTCTGAAGCTGATGGGAGTTTTCCCTGTAGAAAGTGGGATTTTTCCATAACTTTCCACCCGTTTCAAAGCAAACATTTATCTAGACCAGGCAGAACAAGACTGGTCAGGTTAGGGAAACCCTGACTCTTCATGTCCCTCTAAAGAACATTCCTGCATACCATTTTTTCCCAGAAGAAAAGGTTCTTCCTTACACCCCTGGGGGCATGGAAGCAACCTTACGAAACTAACAGAGAAAAAATAAAGTTGTCTTTCTCTCCCTCCTCTCTCTCTCTCTTTTTTTTTTTTTTTNTTTTTTTTTTTTTTTTTTTTTTTTTGTCCAAATAAAGAAGGATGGACTTGTTAGCAATCATGGGGTTTCCTGGACAAGAACACAAGCACCCCAAGCATGTCATCATTGCCCCATAGTTGCAGAACCTGCTTCCCTGATCAGATTAGGGCCGTGATGGCTGCTGGGATAGAAGGCAGGATTAGGAGATACTGGAAGGTTTCCAGGCAATTTTTTTGGAGAAAAACCCAGTGTGACTGCAGCACTGCTCATTTGTCAGAAAAGATCAGCTCTGCAGATGTCATCCCGCAGGAATCACAGTGTAGGTCCTTCACCAAAGGGAGGAAGGTAAAAATTGCCTACTTAATCAAACAGAGTGAAACATGCATTGAAAATGGCTGGAGATACATTACCACAATTTCTCCATCCCAGGCAAGGATCTGACATCTCAAAAATAGCTCCAGTATGTGCAGGCTGCATCTGCACAATGAGGTGGTGGTTGTCCATGATGTAGCCTGACCAGAACAGCTGCTGGATTTCAAGGGTGAAGTCTGAGAGTTGGTGGTGGAGAGAGCAAATGACTGTGGCAATCTGTTACCAGAGTAAACATAATTCCTCCTCTCCCTACCCAGCACATATACAACCTTGCTCCTTCCAGCTTGGGATAAGAGAGGAGGCCAGGATTGCCAGTGAAGGGAGGAGTTTTTGTGTTCCTGGTGATGAATCTACCAAAATGCCTCTTATCATATTTTGCTAAGACTCACACAGAGCCCATCTGCATTTTGTGCAGAGGAGTTTGTTTCTACATATCAGAAGTACTCCACAGCCTCCAGGAACCCATCAGTGTCTCAAAGACCCTCCTCCAGAGGAGCTCAGGGGTCTCCAAAGCAGTCCCGACATGATACACTGGCATGGCTTCTTCCCTGCCCCCTCAGAGCTCCTGATTCACATCCTCAAAAGCAGATTCATGTTTTCCTGCTATTTTTACACACAACAGTCATCCTGGTTGTGTGCTGGGGTGCATGATGCACACTAACATGACCTGACATCCTTCCCCATATATGTGCATATTTGACCAGACCTTGGGTCAATGCAGGCAAAACCACACAGGCTGGTCTTTTGAGTGTCAGGCATTCACCCATGGGGACCTTCTATCAGGATAAGCTCATGTGTGTATTCACAAGCCATCATGTGATGCTCTGTTATGTCTGGATGAACAAGACATTCAAATTAACTTAAATGAATTTATCCATATGGCACTGCAAATCCTAGTCACAGGAAGGAAACAATCCATAGAAAGATCACATCAAATTTTTCATCAGTGACCCCTGATGCTGGGTGCCCAGCATCCAAGTTTTTCCTCTTATGTTTGATAAGTCTTTGTTTCCTTATTCTGTTTGCATTGAGAACTTTGATATTTACTGTATTTTAAATATAAAGCTCCAATTAATGTCAGTAGAACTTCTGCTTGCAGTTAAGGGAGGAATATTAAATAGATCTGCAGTGCAGAGAGAGATGATATTTTAGTTCTTTTCATGCCTTCGAGTTAGAAAATAACACTGTAGTTGGTTGGTGCCTTAAACTCACAGAGATTCAAACTACTCTGCTCAATACCCAGGCAGAAAACTTCCCACTGCTGAAGAGAGTTTCCTTCTGGTGTGGGGATCATTGGTTAAGCCTGACTTTAAGGAAAAGACATGGGAAAGAAAAACTAGGACACTACAGGTGAACTAAAGTAGAAATATAAAAGGTCTTCCACGCCTGGGTTAAACAAGCAGTGTTGCAGCAGAGAGAGAGTGGGGGGCTGAGCTGAGGGCACAGGAGCAGACTACAACAGTCTACCTCAGCTAGGGGTTTGTAGAGATGGTCAAACATTTTTTGCCTTTCTGGGTAATGAGCATGGAAGCATTTATCAAATGTCTTTTTTTTTTTTTTTAGATCTCCAGTGTCCCACACTGGATATAGCAGTGAGTAATTCAGATGTTTTTCAAGTGCTGAAACTGAAATAGCATTGGACTTCTATACGACTGGAAGAAGAACATACATTTCCAAATGCCCTTACTGTTGACTGCTGCATTAGTGCAATGTATTTGAAAAACTTTGTCTGGAGCATTGGGGATGTGCTTTTAAACAGTATCCCCTTAAGACTACCTTCACCTTGGCCTTACAAAGCAACCTTTGTGTGCTTAGTTGTGGAAATCTCCACCATAATGAGTAGTTGGATCTGGTTTTGTCTTCAAATCTCATTTCAGGAAGTAATCTGGGGCTTTTCGTGCCTGCTCCCACTCACAGCACGACATTCTTACCCTCCTTTGAGAGGCAGAAAATCAGAGGGAAGCAACATTTTGTGATAAGCATGAGCTGGCAGGAACACTGCTATAAAACTTGCAACAAAGACTTTAAGAAGCCAGTGTCATAGCAATTAGATTCACAGCGTCTAGCAAATTATAATTCCAGCAGTACTGAGGGTGAGAGAGATTGTGTCACGGAGCCAGCACCTCTTCCCACCTCTCCAAACACTTTTTTGCTGGTGCAGTTTAACTGATTATAGAAAGGGACCTTGATATGGCCAAAGTCACCTCTTTAGAAAGTTAAGACAAATATTTACGTGTGTGTTGCATTAGTTGCCTACATTTATCCAGTCCATGTCCATCTAAGCATCTGCCTTTAGTAGTGTCATAGAACATGAATCGGGCACGAAAGCTTGGGAGCCGAGGGGATGGCGCTTCCTGCCGGATGGACAAGGGGCCTGGGCACGGGAAAGCGGCCGTGGCTGTGCAGGGAGAGACGTGATGTACCCTGTAACAAGCGCGGATGCAGAAACGGCAGCATGAGAAGGACTGCTGCCCCAATGCTGCTTCCGAGGGGTCTTCAATGCCCTCCTCCCTGACACTCCAACCCCTCCAGCAGCCTGATGGGGGCAGGAAGGGGCTGCCCACCTCTTCCTGGGGCCCAGCGGGGCAGGTAATAGTGCAAAGAGCCGAAGAAGAGGGTGAGTCAGCTGCTGTGGCAGGAAAGGAGAAGCTGGTGGAGGCACCGGGGATTGCCGCAATGCCACAGCAGCTCCCCTAGGTCTCTGGGCTGGTGACATGCCTTCCCCTTTTGGGCTGCCTTAGCATAATTCTGCAACTGGTTGTTTCTTTGCAGCTACAGCCTAGGGAGAAGTCCAAGCAAACAACAGTAGAAAGAAAAGAGCAAGTGCAAAGCAAAAGCAAAGGGCTTAGGAGCAGGGCAAGCCCTCAGCACCTCACTCCACCAGAAAAGAGAAGGGAGCAAGAGGAGAGGAATCGCGATAAGCACAATGAAGTCACATGGAGTTGGGACACTTCTGGACAAAGCATGTTGCCCAGATGAATTAAAGAGTACATCAGCAGGTTTCTACTTCCGAGAACTGAGTTTAGCAACATTGTCAGGATCAGGATTTAAAACTACATTCATCAGACCCTTGAGCAATAGGAAACTGCCTTGAAAATCATGAAAGTTTTTTCTTTGTTTGTTTTTTAATTTTATCATATTTTAATAAATGGTAAGTTCTTTCAATTTGCCTGCTGGTTTCTGAGCCTTTAGGGCCTATTTAATTTGCATATTCATGTCGTCTTATGCAATGGTTCAAGCCTTTTAAAATTATCTTTTTTAATAAAAGCTCGGATTTTCCTAGAATTAAATTCCAAGTAATGGCAAAATGCCAAATATTGTCATGGTAGGGATAAACTAGCATGCTAAATTTAATAAGAATTTTCTGATAAAGAGCAAGTGATTAACAGACTGATTACAGCAATCATTTTTCACATGCTGTTGACCAGAATGCCATTGTATGTTCTTTTTATGTGCCCTAAGTGTGGTCTGACTATATGCACAGATCCCTAGTATTCTGAAATTTGGGATTTAATCATATGCTGAGGTAGAGCTAGTGAACTTGTCATATCATATGGCCTTTTGCTTTAAATTACTTTATTTATATTTCTATTTATTTTTAATTTACTATCTTGTCTCCTTGAGAATCCCCATAAGAAGGTATCAGATTGGAGCATTTGTATAGGGAATGTTGTGCAAACTCAGCCTGCATGTCTTACAGACCCCTGGGAAATATCTTTTTATAAGCATATAACCATTCTTCAATGGCTTGAATTTTTGTTTTATTTTTCAGATGAAACTCTTTTTTTTCCCCACAAAGCAAACCTTTTTGTTCAACTAGAGGACAAGTGTTTTCCCCAATGCAGCCTTTTGAGGATGCTGAAGTCAGCCAGTTCCAGAATTTTGTGGTATCTTAAAGGCAACCATGGGCACAGCCCATTGATTTAGGGAGGAATCAGAGAGCTAGGAAGGAGTAGGAGAGTAATGTTGTGTGACATGATATCCACTGACCCTAATTATCTACTTCAAAGCAGCTCTTGGGTAGTGGAGATATTGTCTCCCAGCAGACAGATGCTTCTGACTTAGCTCTGGCCACAGCCCCAGTTGATGTCAGCATCATTTTTACAGACTGCAAGTGAATTAAAAATAATGTCAGAGGGCAGGGAAGGAAAGACAGTGCAGGAAAGGCCAGTGGAACCACCAGCATTAGTGGGAGGATGGCCAGAACTGGAGGGCAAACTGGAGCATATTGAAATCCTTCGGGTAAGGGAGGGGAAGCTCCCTCCTACACTGCCCTGGGGGTGAGGGAGGGCTGGCAACACCCAAAAGAAAGGCCGCACAGGACACTGGGAGTATGACACAAATTTTTAGAGTGGTGCCTGGGGGTTAGCAGTGAACAGGACCAAATGTCACACCAGAAAGTGTGACACTAAAACTCGGCTGGCATTAAAGGAGGCAGCTGAATTACACAGTCTGTTTGCAAATTGAGTGAGATGAATAAGCTTGGGCTGGAGGGGGAAAGAAGATTTAAATCACTTGTGGTAGGATGAAAGCTTTTCCTCACAGAAGTTCAGGACATAAAGGCAAAATGCATCCTAGTGCTAGGAGGCACTGGGAAAGGAACTGTCTATCCAAGCTGCAGCCCAACAGAGAGTCTTCAACATCAGTGAGAAGAAACTTTCTCTTGTGGGTTTTCTTGTTGTTGTTTGTTTGTTTGTTTGTTTGTTTAAAAAGAGGGAGATTTTTATGTGCTTTGTTCTTCACTGATGTCTTCCAGTATCACACAGGAACATATGCAGATTCTAATCCTGGGATATTGTAGATCAAAGTGGTGCCCCAGATGCTGCATCATATCAGATATGGCTCTTGTAGTGGGACTCTGGATTTCCCTTTTCAGACAATTCCCCATCAATAAAAAGCCAGATCAAGAAAAACAAAAAATGGAGGAAAGTGCTGTTATTAAAATAAAAACTTCCTCTTTGAGCTCTCATGCCAAGAGACATCCAGCAATCAGCATGGGAGAGTGAAGCATCCCCTTACCTTTAGAGAACGAGAAGCAGTGCCAGTTCTTTGCGTTAGGTACTCACATTCTCCCCCTCCCTCCAGCTTTAAAAGCTACCGTGTAACCAAGTTACAATGTCTCTTCCAAAAAGCATAACATCAAAGAGGATTTTGGGGCTCTGAGAACGTGACTGTAAGAAATAGCCTATACTTCATGCTGGATGGTTCTCTGGGCCACTGAGCTGTTGGAAACATCATTGCAAACTGCTGTATTAATCAAATGATGGTGAATACCCAATAACTTGGACATTCCTGCAGCTTCCCTCTTTCACTGCAGCTAGTTTAATTCTGATGTTGCTAGGATATATCATCTTAGAGAACATAAACCCTACAAAGCCCTCACCCACAAGAGGATTAGAAGAGCCTGTCTACTAGTGGATTATGTATATGGAAGAAGAATATAATCAAACATAAAATGCTTCATTTCTGTCTAAAATTATGTAATTCTGTGGATGCAGAAATGAAATGGTAAGAGTGGCTTCATCTCTTGTGCTCCCCCAAACCCTAATGCTCTGCTCCAGCTGTTCTCTCAAGACGCATCTCTGCAGAAAGGCAGTGGTGGTTTAGGGAACACCACAAACTTCTCTCCCATCTGATTAAATGTAGACAAATCCAAAGTCAACATAAGTACTCACTGTTTGACCTAGATAACCTTATTTCCTATTTACTCAGTGTAAAGATTAGCGTGCTTTTAGAAAATGCGTCATTTCACTCTAACATAGGTTGGAAATTGTGCCATTTGAGTACCAGGCCAGAGAGGTCCCACTCCCTTTCCACCAGCCCTTCCCAATCTGGCAAGGGCAGGGCAATGCAGTAGCTGTGCTTGCCCAGGAGTCCCTACCTAAGCTGCATCAGCAGAGCAAGCACACAAAAACTCTGCCATACATATATATACATACACACATACAGATATATACATCTGTATGTATACACAAACCTCCAACAACATAGGACAATTATGTATATGTGTCTGTGCATGTGTGTGTGTGTATAAACATGTGTATAAACTGTTCCTATATTGTTTTATTCATCAGATTCAGCTACCTCAAATTTTATGATAATTTCCCATCTAAGCATTGAATATGTCATTAGAGAAGACCTGTCAAAATCCATTGGGCCTTTTACCTCTTTCCCAATACCATCTAACTGCTCAAACATTAAATTGTTACATTCCAGCAGTCAGTCTTGGACTTGACATCTGTATGTGGACCAATGTGACTCAAGTAACCAGGGTCCAGCAGGAGTTCAAGTCTGTGCTGATTCTGGCTGGGGTAGAGATAATTTTCTTCACAGTGGCTGATAGGGGGCTGTTCTGGATTTGTGCTGAACACAGGGTTGATAGTACAGGGATGATTTTGTTATTGCTGAACAGGGCTCACACAGAACCAAGGCCTTTTCTGCTTTTTGTACTGCCACACTGGTGCAGAGGCTCAGGGTGCATTGGGAGGCTGGGAGGAGACACAGCCGGGACAGGTGACCCAACCTGACCAAAGGGAAATTCCAGACCATGTGCCATCATGCACAGTATATTAAGTGGAGGAAGAAGGAGGAAGAGGGGGGATATTTGAAGTGATGGTATTGTCTTTCCAAGTACCCATTACACATTATGGGGTCCCACTCTCCTGGAGATGGCTGAAAACCTGCCTGCTCACAGGAAGCGCTGAATTAATTCCTTGCTTTGTTTTACTTTTGTGTGCAGATTTTGCTTTCCGTATTAAATGGTCTTTATCTCAATCCATGAGTTCTCCAGCTTTTACCCTTCTGATTCTCTCTCCCTGATCCCACTGGTGAGAGAGTGAACAAGCAGCTGTTTGGGGCTTGGCTGCTGGCTGGGGTTAAACGAAGTCACTGCTCAGTGGAGTGTAAATGCATGCATACAGATATGCTCATACCAAAGCGAATAGGATTAAATTAATGGATTGCCACACTGGCTGGTCAAAACCATTTTATTTAATCCATAAAAGAGTAAAAAAAAATTGCTTGCAAACCTAACAGGAATACTGTGCATATTCAAGTTATGTGTTTAGCCTGGGCTTAACTCCAAGTTTTCCTTCACAGCAAAACTCTCCCCTCTGTGGCACCCCTAACATTTGGGGACAAAGTTGGAAAGTGATGTAAACCTTAGTGAAAGAGACCTGATAATATACTCCAGATATTTGTGCCTAAATGCACATCCTTGTGTCTAAAACACCACTCACTGGTACTCAGCAAACCTTAGACAGAGGGAGCACATGACTGGAAACCCATTAGATTTGGTGACTGAGTATTAACTCAGTTGTTTAGTACTAATCTATAGCTGTTTCTCTACTGTGTACTTCAGTGTCTGTAACTGTCTCTGCATCAAAACCACGTGCTGTTTGATCTTGACCTTTTACCTAGACTTTGACCTTGATCTTTTCCATTGACTGTCTTGACTGTGATCTCTTTGGGAACTCCACATATCATGGAATTTCCCTGATGTTCACCTCTGTATATGACATATGTGCCCTACTCATTTGCTGCCACACTGATGGCCACATGCTTGGCCATGGGCACCCTTCCATAACACCATGCATTCGTTCCCTATGGAGGTTCAGGATATTTCAGTCTCTAAGATCCCAGATGGCACTTTCTTTTTAGTCTGTGCTCAAAGAGAGACCCCAAAACCCAACCAAATAAAACAAACAGCAACAACAAAACCCAAACCAAATTATAGACAATGAATTCTACTTGTTTTCTTCTGAGCTTTGGTCTTATTTCCTAATTCAAGTTCTCAAACTCATTAATGTTGCACCTCTGGGAACTTACCAGTTATGCAGCTCTCCATCTCTCTGCTCTTGCCCTGCAGAGCTACACCACAAGTCTCATTAATACTTGCAGCATTAAATACTGTGATAATCTCACATAATTTGGGTTCTTTCCTTCACCTAGCCTTTTCCACAGAGCATTCCCCCTCTCTTTAGCAGACTCCCAGTTCAGCTCTTCCTGAGGACCAGGTACTCTTCAGGCCATCATAGGGAGTCACTGAGATTGTGACAAGTTTAAGCAAAGCCCACTATGCTTTTGGGAAACCTGAACTCTAGCTGAGCTGGCCAAGCCAGAAAAACCTGGTGTGCTTCTTCACACCTAGTCCAAGCACACCCTTTGCGTGCATCAGGCTTAGCAGCAAGCACTCACATGCAAAGGAGGGCTCGTATCAAGGTATCTACAAATCCTAGTTATCCCTGGCAGGCAGTGTCAGGATGCTTACTAGAAAGACCATATCTTTCCCATCACCATGTGACAGGCTACCAGGACAGCAACAGGAGCTGCTAAGAGAGAATTCCCAGAGCATCTGTACACCCTGGTCTGTGTTAAGGGTTTGACAAAGTTCAAGCTTTCTCCATCAGACCAAGCGGAAGAGCAGCAGAAATCTGTGCCTGAGTGCTACCAAGGTCTTTGTTGGGAATGAGAATAGTCTGAGGTGAGTCTGTCCCCAAGGAAGATGGTTTTCCAAGATTTGCTGGAGAGTCATTTCCTACCACAGTAACTGGAGTTTTGAATCAGGACTGAACGGAAGGCAGCTTATGAAATTCTAAAGCAAAATGTTCTCTTTCAGATAGGCCAGGTAGAGACAAGATGTCTTTCAACAACACCTGAGAGCCCTCACTGTGGCTCAGACAAGGGAAAAACTGATTGATGTGTTACTGCACAAACTGGCTTGAGGGTTGCTTGTTCTCATCCATGTAGCTCTGCTCAGCACAGCAGGCTCATTTCAGTCTCATTAGCAGACGTCCTTGAGGTGTTTGAGGCTGGTGCCTCAAGACAAAGAAAGAGGTCTGCAGATCAAAGTACACCTTTGATCATCCAGGACATTATTTTTATAAGCTGGGCTAAAACACCACAAATTCCACAGATTCAACCATAATGAATAAGTCAGAGAGGAATGGGTGGTATAACTTGACACTCAATTTCTAAATCCAGAGGTGGCTTTCTCAATTTGGTAGCTGCTGGGCAGCATGATTTATGGCTTTGCCTGCAGGAGGTAACTCTACTGCTAATAGGAGCCTTTTGTTAAACACAAGAGCAGGGTGTCTCTGTCCTTTGGTTCTGCTTCCCACATTGTGGCTTTTGCTGCCAACATTATGAGTCAAATCATGACTTCAAAGGTTTATAGGAAGCCCTGTGTCTGTTTGGAGACCTTTAAATCCAATACTGGGACAAGAACAATGTTTTGTGTTGAAGAGCAATGGGAACTCAGCTTTTTCCTGTATATGAAATCAATGACACACACAAGAAAAGGTCCTCTGCAAGGGAGTTTGTGTGGATTGCCAGAACTGGGAAAAGACCATGAGGGAGGTTGTATTTAAAGGCAACTTTTCTTTGTCTTTCCAAGGCTGTTTCACATTTCAGATGATATAAGATGTGTGCACCATTTTATTTGGGTAACCTCATTGGATGAGCAGAACAGAAGGCACATGAGGGAGTCACATATCACTGCCAGAACTGATCTGAATGCTGGTGTGGAACACACATTTTTCCAAACTGCTTTCCTTTTGCCCTCAAATGATACTGTTTTATGTCAGAGGAAATGCTAACAAAGTTCAGTAGTATAGGCTGTGAAATACCTTCTGATGCTTTTAGCAGTTATAGTATCTCTCATTAAACAGACATAAACACATCTAGACAAACACCCTTATGACTTGTTTGTGCCATAACACTGTTGCTGAGCTGACTTAGTCTTTGCCAAGTGTTTTTTCTTGCAAATGTTGCCCATCTCTCTTGGGGTGTCATGAGCCCAAAGAGCTCAGCTAGCAACAATTATGATCAGTGTTGGGTAGAAAAACTATACTTTGTATTCAGACATATAATAGCAAGGTGTCACTGAACTGTAGTGGAGTGTATTACTGCAGAAGCTTCAAAATATTTCATCAGTGCACTCCAAGATCATTGAGTGATGAGATCTGTCAGCACACAGAGACATAGAAGTTTTGTTCTGACCACTCACTGGATTCTGTAAGTACCCCTAATTCAGCATTCAAGGCTCTGACTGTGTATATTTTTACATCACCCCGACAGATGCAAGGACTGGAGGCCCAGCTTTCAGCTATGTCTCAGCAACTGTAGATCAGTAAAAAGTATCTGAGTAGTTGCCAAACAGTTGTGTTTGCAGCATGACTGCTGCCAGGAGTGACAAGGCTATAGAGTTTTGATCTGCCACAGTTCCTCCACTTCAAGGCAATGAGGAAGGTTGATAAGTTTGGCAAAAATGCAGCAATGGCAAACATGGCCTGGAAAGGGTGGGAACCACTGACCCAGTTTTAAGTATGTCCAGATCATTACCCACAGGAAAAATTCACACTGAGAACAAGCTCTCTCTCTCTCTCTCTCTCTCTCTCTTTTTTTTTTTTTAAGATTGTGTTACTCTGGAAAACAATTAAAAAAAACCAGTTGAGTGGAATGGGATTTCTTTTCCTGACGCTCTCAAAAACAATCATTGTTTTCCCTCTTCCTGCACTGCTAAATCACATTGCGAGTCTTATCATGCTTTGGCTTCATCAGCCAGGTCACATGTCAACATCAAGACAAAGTCATACTGAAAACAGCACAGCCCTTGCCTGTAGACAGACCTGTGCTTGCAGCAATGCCAGCAACCCACAGACTCTACTAAAATATCTGCAGTAGTTAGTTACTTCCTGCCCCTGCAGTCCCAAGTATATTTCCTAGGTCAGGAACATCTTCCAAATATTCTCCTATGACACACAGAATTGTCTTTCAAGTAGCAAAGTAGAAGTACTTGGTGCTGCAAACCTTCCTACTTGTCCCAAAATAAAGAAAAAAAAGAAGCATGATTTGGTTGTTACCACAAAGCCAATAAATGTGCTTCAGGGGTCATTAACTTCAAATCCGCTCTTTTGGAAAAAAGATTAAGTACAGCACTGTACCTTATCCTGAATCCCCTGCCAACCTTTGTTTAGAAATAGCATTTTACTGACAACTTTTTTTCTCCTCTGTGAGAAAAACCTGCTCACCCAGGGCAGAAGCTGACTGAATGCAGCACCTGGCTGCATAACAAGTGCCACCCTAGCCTGCTTGAGCACATTAAAAGAGCCTCACTTCTCTTTTTTTATTTTAGGGTCTGCTCCAACAGTGATAAGGGACTTTATTTGTGGCAACTCAGGGAGCAGAACAGCACAGGAGGTGAGCCAGCACTCCTGCCAGCCACCTCAAGGTCCCACATCAACATCCGGTGGCCTTGGGTCACCCACATCCTGCCAGAGAGGTTCAACCAAGTCCTGCTGCAACCTCCTTTAATGCTTTTGATAAGAAACTGCCATGAAAGGAAGCAGAGAGCAGGAATTAGGAGATTTCAGGGTCAGGAGTCTGGAGAGGGGAAGGGAGCCAAGGTGTGGCAAGACACCTTATTGTCTTGCTGGGGCAGGGCTCACTGGGAGGGTGGATGAGAGCAGGTCTTTCATGGCACAGGTGGTCACCTCTTGTGAGCGAGCCATGACTGATACAGGATACTGTATGGGGATGAGATTTGCCTTTTAATGGTGGACGTGTCTTTCAAGCATTCATTTCAAATACCTCCAGTAGCCAATCCATTTACTGAGCTCCAGGGCACCATTTACTTTGTTATTATTGACAATAACAAGTTTTAAGAAATTTTAATGTATCCTGCATGTCTTGAAATCAGATAATGCAATTCTTCCCAGAAAGACTGAAATTAATTTGAAGCCTTACATAATTCAGTTGTTAACAGGTTCACTTATGAAAAATATTCAGTATTTTCTCTGCATCTGAAGTGGGAATGGCATCATGAGTTCTAAGGGCTTTAAGATCATGAAAGGAGGAGGATTTAACTTATTTCTTAATAGAAGACTCCTAAAACATGTTAAAGCTGCTGTGCTGAGACTCTCAGTATATAAGAAATCGTATGAAAATATGTCGTATCCAGCTTTCTATCAGATTGAAGTCACTCAGGAGAACATACAGTGCCATGAAAGTCACAGTTTTTTTCAGAGAAATCATCTTAGCCAGATCGAGACCAAAACTAAAATGGGAAGTCAAGTACTTAGGTATGTGATAAAACTCTTTTTTTTTCTTCTTCAGTAAGAAGTGTTTTAGATAAAAACTAACCTATTACTGAGGAACAACCAATTCTGTCTTGTGACTTAGCTCTCATGAATGCATGACATAGTTAATTTCAGCACATGCATCATTAGGTCATTTAATTTTAATGTTATCATATAAAAAAATCTCACGACACATTGTGAAAGAAATGTTAAACTTTTGATAATAACTCCTTGCCAACTGCATCTAAGTGATCATTTAAGAATTTTAAAGTGTAAGTGGAAAATTGTTATCTAACATTGAAAGAGATAAGGGAGGAATTTTGTTGGTTTTTTTTTTTAAGAGCTAGAAAAGATATTTTTAATTCCTTTTATTGCAACTCTCTGAGATAACCATCTTCAGAAGATATACCTAGATATTTTGATGTGTCTAAAGTTAGCAAAAGTGAGATGTCTCCTGCAATCATAGAACTCTTGGAATTAAGAAAATATTTGTAAGTGTTGCTAAACTGCTTTTAATATCAAATTGCTTTGCTGTATATGAGATGTTTGATCAGCTAGAAGAAAATATCTTCTTTTTTCTGCTAGAGAGGCATCTTCCAAAGGTAAAATCTTGAATTATCCAAAGCTATTGATGACACTGTGAAAGCTCAAATAATTTGAACTTAGTTAACTTTTTACACTTTCAGATATTCTGGTGGTTTTAGCACCATCTTGATAATAATAAAAAACGATGAGGGGTTACTCCCCTTTCATATCTGGCCAATAATGAAGTACCATGGAAAACCATTTGACATTTTTAGTTGAAAGCATAATTAAAAATCAGATGTATTCAACCACATCTCCAACATTTTCTCAGTTGAAAAAGAAGCTCACACTTGAGGACAACACAGAAAACTTTCATCCACCCAAAATGGACCATATCAGGCACAATTCTTGGAATCAATATTTAATCTTGGGATCAATATTTAACTTACAGTCAAGACAGAGTGATCTGCATGCTTAACTATGGCTAATACTCCTGTAGCAGCAGCAGCAGCCACCTCTCTGTTAGCAACAACCAAATAATTAAAAAATTTCATCCATTAATAATTCCTCTTGTGATCAGATATTCTTGCTCTTAGTCTTCCTTCTGGTAAAAAAACGCTTCACCTTCTCTTTACACTATGCTTATTGGAGCAATACCATATACTGTGCCTAATTCAGCTCAGTATTTATCCCCTAATAACTGCATAGGATAAATTATCTTTAGACAATAAAAGGAAACATGTGGAAGGTAATTTTCAATGTTCTTTCATAAGCTAAAGCTTCAATGATCTTCATCTTCAATGGACTCAATGTTCTTAGAGGTTTTTTCCCAACCTTAATTATTCTATGATCAATTCTATCATTCCTTGAAAAGCATTTAAACCTGATATTTTTGTGTTTGTACATTACTTAAAATTGCTTCTGTATGAAGACTGAAAAGAAACAGGACCCTTTGGTTTCACAAATAATGCTTTAATGTGAACATAAATTGGAGTAAAAACACACAGAGCTACAAGAAAAGAGTTTGGGGGAAATTAAGTAGCCACCAGCAGAGATAACTCATGGTAATTCATTCAGCAGTCCTCCTGGAGGAAGGAGTATGCTTGGTTCTTCTGCTCCTGTTTCCCAGCAGGTTACCTAACCAGGCCATGTTTTATCTTCCGCAAACAACAGAACTGTGGGCATACCCACTTCAGCTTTTTGAAGGGTTTTCCCATCTCAGTTCCCCTGTAAAATCCTTACCCAAGCTTTGACCCAAACTCAGAAGGAAACACTTGCTTTTCCATGCTGAGACTACGAAGGAGCTTTGTTCTTCCAGTGACCACTTTAGTATCACAGAGCCCCTGGTGCAGCATACTCAATCTCCCACTGCTAGAGCTGGATAATCATTTTCAGGGTTCTGGCTGAGACCCCAGTCTTGACATCTTCAGGCCATGTTATAAAAAAGTATCTTGACACCATGGCTTAAAGCCCAACCTTGCACACTGTGTTCTCAGGAGAAGTATATGAATGGAATTTGTTTTGGTCTCTTGCTAAACGGATGCTCACCTGGGATGTCCACAGCTACTCAGCCTCCCTCAGAGGTGCCAGGATGTCCTCTGATGGCTACAAGCACAGTGTGGACTCCACCCCAGATGTGCACCTCCAGCCAGATGTGTGCTGTCTGGAGATGGGGCTCGGCAGACCCTGAGGGAGGAGATGAGACCCTCTGAAATCAGAAGTCTTACAATGGAAAAGGGCAGGAGGACTGGGTCTAACCTGTGAGCAAACCAGGCGTCTGCCTGGGACAGACAAATAAGAGGGGAGTGTTCTGAGAGTGACAAAGTGACCTGGCTATCTGCCACATGGATTCCCGCACGGAAAGGGACATTTTTGGTTCATCAGTTACATAGACTTGCATGCAAGGGCTTGCTGTCCAAGCAGCGTGCTGCCTTCCCAGGACCATAGCATTAGCTCCATGAAGGGGCAAGGCCAGCCCTGTCTTTGGGCTAGATCTGTTGTGTTCACAGACAAAACAGCAGTAGCAAGAGAATGTTGGGTTATACACAACCAGGACACAGGAAAGAAGCCACAAACCTGTTATACTGGAAAGGAAAAGAAAGTGGCAATAAGAATGGAAAACAATTTCTTACTGCAGGGACCCTTTCCTTAGAGTCCTGTCATGAAGGCTGTGAGAAAGAGGGTTCTGTGTGTGCTTTCAGCTGCCCTTAATGGCTCTGCAGACCAGCTGATCTCACCAGGTCATTTTTATGATCATCTGTGGTCTGTCCTCAAGGTACATTTATGCAGTCGTGTTTCCTTCAGCAGAGTTATGACTACATAAACTGAGGGCTGAAATCAGCCCATCTGAAGTGAGTCAAAGCAGAAGAAACTCGTTTCCCCTTTGGGCACGATGTTAAATAGATCAGTCAACCTGATGTTTATGGTGGTGCTGTACAAGAAAAGCATTCCTCCACCTCATGGCTAATGCCTGCCCATATGTTTTTAAATGCCCTTTGGCTTGGGCAGGTATAATGCTCAGAGTCCAAATCTAATAAAAGTCCACATTTCACTGATACTATACCCACTGCCCCCTCATGTAATTTCATTTAGAATAATGATATTTCTTGTTGTAATTCTGTTATATATAGGTTGTGGTCTTCCTTGTAATTTTTCTCAGTTTTACTCATATGACATGATCTATACATTACCAGCATGTTAAGAAAATCAAAGGAGATGTAAATCCTTTTAATGCTGGCATGCCTGCTAAGCTAATATAAAAACACCTGGGCAAAAATGAGAATTAAAATACCCAGAAAATTCTGTTTCTGTGAGAGTCTTAAATCAATCCAGATGCTGTTGACACCTTTCAAAGCCTTTTCTGTGGTTGTGGATATTGATGTGAACTAGAACACCTACTGTCTTGCTTATTTGTGACTGTGCATTAATGCTGGTATAATCAGTGATATGTACAGCCCTGGCACAAAACATACACAAGTTGAAAAATAAACAGCTTTTGTAAATTATAAACACTTCTAGCTGAAATAATTTTACCATCAGCCACAGTACTCCATTCTATATTTCAGTCCAGTGAAAGGGCTAGAGAAATTTCAATGAAAGCTATTTGAATTGACAGCAATTACATTACTCTAAATACAGAAATACTGAATTTTGTGCACTGAAGTGAATGGAGCTCCAGAAGCTGCTACTATTTTAAAACACAGTGACAAAATGTACAGAGTACTTAGGGGTTGCCTGGGGGAAACCTCATGATTACAGATAAATTCTATCAATGTGTCTGCCAGAAAGGCTGCTCTGTACTAAGGAACTCAATAAACATGATTTGTGTCTAAGATTTATTTTTGTCAAGCTACCTATTACCCATGTTTTATGTGTGTTGCTTCCCCTCAGCCAGAGAGGGCAAATATATTACACTTCTGACATCATCCTCATGGTGTTTCTCCACTTGCTAAAATTATCTGGATTGATTTAAGTAGAAGTGGTATGATTTACAATTTCCTTTTTCTTTTCATTTCCTTTTTAATAGCCCTCATAATTTGCAGCCTGTTGTTACAGTTTGTCATGTACTGTGTGCATGACAACATGCTTTGGTCTTTCCTTAGCTGTGCAGTCTTAGATGGCTCCACCACGGAGGTAAGGGCAGGACCCTGGTTTTGGAAGATGCCTGCAAAGAGTAGGGTCGTGCTGCAGCACCAACTTTACCCAAAGAAATCCTACAGATGTGCAGGAGGAGGCATTATGTAACACAGAGAGAAAACACAAGTTATCAATACCCAGCAGCAATGACATTGAAGACCACTGTGACCATTTCTTCTGAATGACATGATGTTACCTGGACTCATTCTTGTTTCATATCCCCAGACCTGTGACTGTGCATCTGGAGCTGCCCTGCTCCAACCTTTCTTGGATCTTAATGCACAGTAATGATCACAGCAGGATCAGTTCACAGGAAAGCAACCTCCCTGCTCCTACATAAATATTGCTTTTAGCGTATGTACTGCATACATGTATCAGGCTTTTTATTCACAGCATCACACCTCAGTTGCTTAGTCCCCATGGTTCCTGGTATATTTTTAGCTGGACATTTAATTCTGGCTCTGTGATTGTTGGAACTTGGCTCCTGCATGACGGTACAGGTCAGGGGCTGGTGGGAATCCCTTACTATCTCTGCAGACAAGCTATGGAGCAGGCCTGACCATTTAGATCCTTGGAGAAATGGCCCATCCATGACACCACAACAAGCTGATGGGTTACTGCACTTTGAGTCATCTCCCAGCAGTACAGCTTATGCAGCCTCAAAACCAAACATTCCTCTTGTAGACATTTCCCAATATCTCTTCCAACAAAATTAATCACCTTTTTGCCTCTTAACATCCTCCTTCCATACTGTCCCTCTGAAGAAAAACTCTTTTTTTTGGTATCTCAAAAAGGTTATCAAAATGCTACATGTTCTTCCCAATTCAAATTCTCTATGAAAGAAAGCAAACAACTTCAGCTGATGTTCTATAGCTGTGCTCTGGAAAATCAGTAGGAACTTCAAAGTTAAATCAAGCAAGGTAGAAAAGTCAGGCTGTTGAATATAACCCAGTGTGATACATCAAGGTGTCATTTAGTATACAAATAAAAGTTTACCATAGTGGAAAAACTTTTTGGTGTCATAAAATACAAACAATTCACCCTTTAGACTTCACTTGAAGATGCCATTGAGGAGGCATCCACCTCTTTCCTTTGTGTCTTGTTGCTTCAGTGGGAGACCCTCATGTAAAAATTCCTGCCTCATTTTTAAACTTTGCTTGTTGGTTTAAATGAGTCAAATTACAGCCATTTGTTTCTGTTGAGCCTTGCCATCCTAAAGACTTCTGCATTTTCACTCAATCAAGGTACTTTAGCAGTGCAATGCTCCAGTGTCTTAATTCTCATTTCGAGATAATAAAAAGAAAGAAGCCTTCTGTTTTCCTTATTTCAGATTTTTTATCTTTCAGTTTTTTAAAATTTCTCTGGTCTTCTCTCTGTAGTTTTTATCAGTCTGTTTCAAATGAGCCATGCAAATCAGGTGCCAGACTGGTTTACTGGGGCCCTCAGCTCTTGGCCCCCGATTCCTCCTAACTAGCTGACTCTGTCCCTGGCCATGGTGTGTCCTCTTTGTTCTCACTTGGATGTCCTTTCATGTGGCTGGGCCAAAGCAAATCAAATATTACAATAAGGCCTTTCAAGAAAACTGCTATTAATATGTATTACGGCAGTGCCTGGAGTAGCCAGTTGAGATGGAGACTGTATGGGTTGCCTAGTTAAATGTTGTCTCTGTCCTGAAGCAGCAACAATCTCTGAGTAAAGTCTGTCACACTCCCCTGGAGTATCTTGTTGCTCACAGTCATTGGCTTCACTGAACTCAGTGGTAACCATCCATGCATAAGAGTATAATTTTTCATGAATGGCAGGAGCAGCAATCTGTTAAAGTTCAGAACTATCCTGTTCCCTAGATGTGTGATATTTCTTGAATTCATTATGAAAGACACGGTGAAAGAAGTATTACGAAGATCTGTAGAGCTGCTCACAAATCCCTTCTGAGAATCATATTTCTCCTACAAGGAAAGTAAGAGACACTTTTAAAGTAGGCTTTAGGAATGCCACTTCATTAAACTGGTAGATGAGGACACACAGTATGTCCATTTGTGATTAGTGGACTTCAAAGGATTCAACTGATAATGCATAAATTAACTGATTAAAAACTTTATTGGAAGACTAATAAAATCAAAATGAGACCTGGCTATTCCATTTCAGCTTTACCAAACTCCATTATTAGTGAGTTCTGGGTATTATATCACTGTGCAGGGGCTTCCTGGCCTATCAAAGCAAGATCATGGAGCATCCCGTGCAAACATCTAATGTATAGTTTCACTGTCTCCACATTAAGTCTAAATCAAAATGGGCAGATAAGGGTGAGGATACACATGAGCCATCAACTTTCATTTACTTTTATTTTTAGAATGGGTTCAGGGCTTCAGTGAGTATTGCGGAATTGCAAATTTGTTTTTAACCCAGAGCTTTATAACATGAATATATAGATGAATATTACAGACAGACTGAATAATAAATACAGAACAAGTGTTTGCTAGCTTTAATACTCTGGCACATTAGGTCTTCCTCTTACAGACTTGCTCAGCTGCAGGTAAGGTTGGAACATCTAGGTTTATTAGTCTAAAAAAATCCAGTTGCTTTGCGCTTTGTCTTTCTGTTTTTAATTCACAAAAAGGCACAGTTTTTATGCAATTTTTTTAACCTATAGCTTCAAGCAGAATCAGCTTCATTCTTTATCGGATGAAATGGACTGCTGTGCCACTATGTGCTTTGGGGATTCATTCAGAGAAGGCAGAAGATGGGGGGGTGCCAAAGCCCCTATGACACAGACAACAATGGCCCTCAGCCACTCGGATCTTCGGGAGCAGAGCCAGAAGGTTCAGACCCACGTCTCTTCACCTACCTGGCGGGAAGACCCTGCTTTTCCCTATGAAACTCTCCTACTTTGCAGCATGGACTAAAAGATTGAAGGGGACAGTAACCGAGGGTAGCTGTAGTCCAAGGATTAAGGGATTCACCCAGAAGGGAAGAAAACTGGTTTAATCTCTTCTTCAAGGGCTGTTTTATGCTGATGAATGCAAAACAGGTAAGCTGCCTGTGGAACAAGAACCGGCATGAAAGTACCCCTCTTTATTCAGGCATGAGCTTTGATGGGGCTGGGGGAGTGAGGACCTAAAGGGACGTCCCTTGGTACTGCTGGGCATTGTGAGGTCTCTCTGCGAGGCTGATGGACAGTCAGTCATAATTCCAGCACTGATTGCAATAACAACAACCCTGAGCCCTGGGATTTTCAAGAGTTTTAGGATGAAAGAGGCCATGTAAAGCCAAAACACTGCTCAATAAGGCATCGCTTTAATCCATTAACTCTCCATTACGGGCTAAGAATGTTTCTTAATTACCATGGGTGACTTTGGAGGGTAGCTTAACCACATGATTCCCACTCACAGGAATGAAAAATTTATTATTGCATTTTAGACTTTGCCTAATATCTTAATTTCATCCTCAGAGCTGTATCTATAGGCAGCAGTCAGATGAGATTCATTTAAAGAAAAATATGTTTAGTGTCAGCATTCAGAATTTAGTGCATGTAGCTTGATCCTCTTTATTTGTAATTCCTTGTTCTGGCATTTCCCTTCAATGCTGTGAGAGCATCTTGAGCTCAGAAAAGGCCAGGCTGAAGGATAACATGCGGTGCAATTACTGCAGAGTTGTTTTCTTGAAGTTAAGGAATGCGAATAAAAGGCTTCCTGAGCCTGTCCAGTTTTTAAAATCAATTGTGTCAAGCAGGGAACAGGAGGCAATGAACAGACAGGGCTTTGGCCTTTTTATCCTCCCTTGGACTGCCTCCAGTGTCACCAGTGCACAAGCTACAATCTCAGCTCTCCAATGACTTCTGTTCAGCTGCAGTGAGCTGCTGCATCCCTGCCCCCGCTGGCAGCCCCCTCAAGGGCATTGCAACAGCTGAGAATAAAAGGAATGCGGCAGCTCAGGTCACCTTTCTCTCATCCCCGCTTCAAAATATTCCTCTTCCAGAAAGGAAAGCCATGGTTTGTTCTAGTAGTGTCACATCCTTAAACAAGTCTCCTCAAATTCACAATAAACAAGGCTGTGGGAAAGACTTCAGAGGTGTCAGTGCAGGGCAAACAGCTGGCATCTTAGAAGATGAGGCTCTTTACTTGGAAAGCCATCTCTAAATTGGTTAGAAAAACTACTCCTCTCTCCTTTTTAGCCCCTTCCTTCCCACCCACATGCTGCAGCTCACACTCCCCTCAGTTGTGACAAGGCAGCTGCTTTGGGGACTGCTGCAAACAGGATTGCTTTGATTATCTCAGTTTAAAAATAAACCTTTTTTTTTTCTTATTTTCTTTAGCTTAAATTATATCAATAATTCACTCTGCAGTCCAGCCACAGAAGCTCCATTGTTCAATGGAGGGGACAGAGAGTCACAGTGCTGGGAAGCAAAATCATGGCTGAGGAACCCTCTCATTGTAGTATAGCCCTGTTCTTCCATCGGGTTCCTGTAGCATGACTTGGATATTCCGTTGTATACGGAGCTCCTTGCTCATTAATACTGAGCTGTACACAACTTGGTCAGGCAGTAGTAAAAATTTATGCACATGAAACATGGACACATCATTGCACTGAATTTAGGAAATAATGCACCATGGACTGTTTCATCTTTAAATATCCATGCTAATCTTATCTTATGCAAAGCAAAGCAATACGTTTCCTGCAAAGACTGCAAAGACAAAGTTACCTCATCCCCTCTCCCAATTATCTGGAATTATGCTCAATAAGTAGAATTAAGCATGTAAATTAAGCCCATATTCTGAGAAAGACTCCTAGCATATTTGTAAGAGACCCTACAGTTTTTGGGTTTCTCAGTGATGAAAACAGGTGTAACTAAAAGCAAAGAAGTGAGACTAAAGAACAAAAAACCTACATTAGATAAAAACAGAGAGAAGTGCTGGATTCTGCACAATCTTGCATGAGAAATAGACTGCATTTCTTATATTCTAGAAGGTTTGGATTAAATAATCAAACTACAGCATAGGAAATAATTTTTCATAGGTGAGGCACAGAGATAAACTTACTGGTCTTTATCCCTGTCTACTTTCTGTGAATCTGAAAATGATTAATGGGTTTATTTCCCACAGAATTTGTAAAATAAAGCACCTTTTTTACCAGTCCCAACATAACTGATCTTATTAAATACTTTATTCAGCTCTGCTAACTTGTTCATATGAATAAGACAACAGACATCAACCATGGGATGGCCATTTTCCAACTGGCCTGGAAATGTCACTTTAGCCACAGCCTTGGCACTGCCTGTCTGAGCCAAGGCAAATTCATATGCTGGATCTACAGCACAACCTTCACTACATAGTTTTTATACTGATTTTAACTATTTTGACTCAAGGTGTGGCTTACCTTGAGGAAGTTACATGACACTGCCCCGGGGCAGATGCTTGAACAGTATTTCTAGTGGAACTGTGGCTGCCTTAAGCAGGGTGGACTATACTAACCACAGTCCCATCCAACCCAAGCAAGTGGCTGAGATGTTGTGTCTAAGCAGTACTTAAATTGCTACTGACCTGAACCCAAATTTTCTCTCCCTTTTTCCAGCAGGGGTACCAGAGTTTGGTTGATTTACTCTGTTGAGTTGGACAACAGCATCAACAGGAATATTAGCAGACAACTCTGGGCGCTGTATTTAAAGAGAAAAGGAACTTGTTGAAATGGATGTTTACACTTTGACAAGCCAGTCAACATCCTCAGCCACTACCTGCATGTCTCCATTTATTCCACTTTTTTTTTTTTTTTTT
>VZTR01015526.1:60054-123413 GCA_013400775.1 Chaetops frenatus
CACATCCTCCGCCCTCTCTGGGCTTTTTCCTTTTTTTCCGTTTTTTTTTTTTTTTTTTTTTTTTTTAAGGGGAACATTTCTTCAAAGGGACACCAAGACTTAGATTATTACACTGCAGAAAGGTGTTTCCTACCAGCTATGCCCTTTTTCTTTGGGTTCTCTCAGCATATGAGCATTCTAGGTGTTGTATTGCTTCAGAGATACCTCCATTAATAGTAAAAGGGATACCAAAAATACAGATAAGGAATTCTGGTTCTCCCTGCTGGGGCCAGGTACATTATTTTTAAGCCTTGAGCTAAATGAAGGCATCAAATTTGGAAGATCTGAATGCTGCTTGTTGAGTTTGTCCTTATAACTCTCCATAAGACAGGAAAATACTATTCTTATCTTGCAAGTTGGGTGGGGTTTTTTCCTCATTACACCATTGTCAGCACAGAAAAGTGTTTATCTGTTATTTACCTATGGATGTTCCTCTTCAGTCCTTCTGAATTCTGCTTGAATTTTTTCCCCCTGAAACTAAGTATTGATAAGGCTGACATCATGAGGTAGTTTAACATCCTTGTCACCAAAACAGAATTTCCCACACACTTTGGCTAGATAAACAGTCTAACTTTGGAGGGAACAACATTTCCTGCAAACATCCCAGTTTTATATGTGAATGGCAGGTTTGGCTGAGAACAGACAACAATGCCAACAAGCTGTGCCAGGTCAGGTGAGGTAAAAGAAATAAGTAACCTCATTTCTTTCCCACCTGCCAGTAGTATCAATGGCTCATTATTCCTCTGTTTATTTATGGGCTTTTGCATATTCACCCTTCCCCTGTCGGACCATATTAGTACTGAATCTCTATTTGCACCTCCTCTCTTCTTTTCTGAAGTGGACTATTATTTGGCCTTTAAGAAGCGCGGGGCATTCACTAGGAGTCCCCCTTTTCTTCTCCAGCCCCGCACTCTGAGGAGCGGTGTGCGGAACGTGAGGGAGCATCGCCAGCCCCGGGGCGTTCCGCAGGCTCGAGGAACGGCGCAGGCCGGGAATGCAGGAAGGCTGGGCAGGAACGCCGGTCAGGAATGCCGGGCAAGCACGCTGGGCAGGAATGCCAGTCAGGAATGCCGGGCAGGCACGCTGGGCAGGAATGCCAGTCAGGAATACCGGGCAGGCACGCTGGCACCGGGGCGCTGAGCGGGAGGAGGCCCCGCGCTGTGGGCGCTGCGGGCGGGCTCTGCCGCCCCCTGCCGGGCACCGCCCGCCACGGCCGCCTCACGCCCGCCCCGCCCCACCCGCGGCCTGTGGCAAGAACCCCTCGTCACCCGCCTCCCTCCAGGGGCCTGCTAAAGCTTTCAGCGTTCCTCTCCGGCCACCCAGTGTGGGAGACACAATGCAAACCTCATACCATCGTGGAATCGTTTATGTTGCAAAAGACATCCAAGACCGTCGAGTCCAACCATTAACGCGGCACTGCCAAGGCCACCACTAAACCGTGTCCCTCAGGGCCACATCTACACGTCTTTTAAACACCTCCAGGGATGATGCCTCCGCCACTTCCCTGGGCAGCCTGCTCTAATGCATGGCCATCCTTTCCATACAGAAGTTTTTCAGAATACCCAATCTAGACCTCCCTGGTGCCACTTGAGGTCATCTTGTCCTGTCACCTGTTACCTGGGAGGAGAGACCGGCCCCCACCTGGCTCCACCCTCCTCTCAGTCAGTTGTAGAGAGCAATAAGGTCCTCCCCAAGCTTCCTTTTCTCCAGGCTGAACATCCCCAGCTCCCTCAGCCTCTCCTTATAGGACTTGAGATCCAGACCCTTCACCAGCTTCACTGCCCTTCTCTGGACTCACTCCAGCCCCTCAATGTCCTTCTTGTAGTGAGGGGCCCAGAACTGGACACAGGGTCTGAGGTATGGCCTCACCAGTGCTGAGTACAGGGACAAACCCTGACCCAAATCTGCTGATCTCTACCATACAGAGTGATGCCATAAGTACCTGAGAGCAGTACTAGCTGGGTTTTTAAAATGGCACAGATCATTGCACAGCCTCTGATTCTTCTTTAACCTAATGTGGCCTAAACCTAAGGCAGAACTGCATTCTCCAGCATCCCACCCAACATGAGTTCATCCCAGTACACACCAGCCACAGGTGGCTACATAATACTGACACAAGTACCATCAGGATCGTAATTCCCATAGCCACTCCAGGGGAAATGAATATCCAGGGTCCATTTTTGAAAAAGCAGAGACCAGTATTTTTTATGGAAACAAAAGTTGTCCTCCTAAAATGGAAGGTGTGAAATGTAATACAACTTTTCCTTGCGGATCCCTCCCAACTCAGAATATTCAGTGAATCTGTGAATCTGTAAAAAAAATACTGTGAAGTACCAGAGAATGATATTTGCAGAATGTGTGTGCTGCTGGAATTAAAAGTATTTGCTACTACCTATAAACAAGGATGTCTGTGTGAAGATTCCTCCATAGACTTTTCCCCTTTCTCAACCTCAAAACTCCAATTTTGGGAAGTCTTTGTACAGACATGACATGGGACCAGATCCCACAGCCATGCACTCTCAACCACACACCCACTGAATAAATGGGCACAATGTGAAATAAAAAGCAACTGTTCTGTGATGGCTTAAATCTGTCTCATCTGAGGCTACCACGGCCATTTTCCTCTTTCCTTCCCTCCCCTCTCAGAAGCTGACATCTGTTCTCCGGCTGAATTTGAGGAGTCTGATTGCAGTTTAGTTTAGAGATGGCCCTGGAACAGCTTTTGGGCTACCTATTATACTATATATATATACCTATATATACCTCATCCCCTGCCATTCAAAAACAGACCAAAGTTATTCCAACCAGCCTATTAAATTGGGGGACTACAACAAAAGCTGAAGCATTCTATGATATACAGCAACTGTACTTTTAGCATTAATCACCTGTTTTTAAAAGCAAACATGAGCCTCACCTCAAGACACAAAAACCTTAAAGAAAACCTTGGTTATATTTTAATAATGCTGTTGTGCAATCATGTGTGGGGTTTTTTTAATAGGGACTGTCTATTTATCTCAGATTAATCCTATGAACATCAAGCATTATGCAGCTACAACCAACTTATTTGCAGCTACAGGTAAATCCTTGCACAATGCTCCCTTTATGAGTTTTCTGATTAAGTTAGTACTTTTCATAAATAAAATCAGTAACACTGGCATACTTACTGTTCTCGGGATCCCAGTGCATTTTATTGCACAGATCTATTAGATCACCTATGTCAATTGACCTGTAGAAATTGGGTCTTGTCAAAAACAGAACAGAAAGCCTTCTGGGGAGTTCATTACCTTTTCTCTGGGAAAGCAGTAATTGAAAATCCTAGTTTAAATAGATATCTAGTTCAATTTCATACCCAAAGATTAATTTTTCCTTTCATTTATATAAATGCCTAAAATGCCTAATTATCAATTCCTTTAATCTAGCTCATTCTTTCTCAGCTGTTAACTTGTATCTCACTGCTGCTTAGCAATGCTGAGAATGGATAGGGGGACTCTGCACTCGTTTACCTCCATGGGAAGAAGCCCATGTTGCTGCCAGTGCCTGTGTTATTAATTATTCTTGGTGATTTGCTTCATCCAGGATCTCAGCTGACAACGTGAGCCATTAGGTATTGCAGGATGTGTTCCCATGGAGCCTTTCTGTGTTGGCCATCAGCTGACAGGGAGACACCAGCAGGTCTCGAGGTGAGCTGAGGTGCCTGTCACAGAGCCACAAAAGCAGGGGTTTTCCACAGGGTATGAGGTAAGAATATGAAGTGACATTTTCACGGGCAAGGCAGCCACGAAGTTGGTCTGTTTTGTCTCAATATACACCAACTTCAGTCCCTGAAATCTTGGACTGTTGTGGCTGGTTCTGCACTGCAGAAGTACCTACATAACAGGAAGCCATGGCTGAGAGCAGGGTCACCAAACCACCTCCCAACACCGGCCTCGGCAGCGCCCCACAGAACAATATTTCTTTCAGCACAGCCAAATTCCTAACCCAGGGCTTAAATGCATGAAGGCAGAGTGACGTGACTCTTCTGTATGCTCCCACGTGTCATTAGCTTTTATAAAAAGGAATGAAAACATCAAGGAAAGGAAAGAAAGAAAACAAATATAAATCATTTAAATAGAGAATAGAAAGTGAATAGAAAAAAAATAGCCAAAAGAGGACGCAACAACCACTGTATGCCTGAAGAACAAGAACAAACCCTGCGTTTACTTGTGGTATTCAATTAGAGAAACAAAATATTCCACTGATTTCATTGAGAGCAGAATCATACCTTGGCTTGATGCCTGTGAGTTTGCAAAAAAGGATATCTATGTTTTCCATCTGAAATAGCCCTTCCATACTGAAAATTCACTACTACTCATCTGCCAGGGCTTCATCCAGCTTCAAGGACTTCAATGGTTGTAACAAAAACTCAGTAACTTCTCTCTTTACAGCTAAGTTAGGTCTTTAGTCTTATTTGTGAATATTAAGGTCTCAGCATTCAAAGTAACTCACTGATTTTCTTTGAGGAGTCTGTGGACTATTTTAGCGTTGAAAGGTAACTAAAAAAAGCAAGGATATGGACAACAGGCTTCCATCCGCCACAGAAATTTACCCTTCCTTTGAAAACATATAGGATGCTTGCACATCAGAACAGCTCAAAAGCACTGCAGACATAATAAGGAAAAAAACCCCAAAACCCAGAACTGGAACAAAACAGAGGGAAAGATGTAATGCGGAGAGGCATCTGTCCTAACAGGTCAGCATTATAAAGAAGACAGAGGAATATAACCAAACAGGTTCTACCACTGGATTTCACCAAATTCATCGCTAATGTTTGAACCTTCATTGCCAGATTAATACCCTCAGGTAATCGAGAATGTCTGCTGTCTCTTCACTGTTCAGTCAATACAGCAGAGGTCAGTGCATCACTGACAGAGGATTTCTTGGCAAGAGTAGTTTACATTGTGCATGCTCAAAGCAAGGTCTGCCTCCCAATGTCCCCTCCTTTGTGTGAATGCCCTGACAGCAATGCTACTCAGCTTGTTGGGTTTCGGGGTTTCCAACAAATCCTTGTTTGATATTACATCTTTATTCAGAAGGAGACTGAGCACATGCAGGTAACACCAACCCAAACCCGTAATGCTGAAGACACTAAGCACAAGTGTGTGAGACCTCTTATAAGGAGGAAGCAGCTGCACCCACCAAACCTGCAGCCATCTCAGTCAGAACCTTACCTGAGAGCACAGCCCCTTTCAGAGAGCCTAGCTCTTTGCTTCCCTGAAAGTTAGTGTTTTCTTCAAATCCCAAGGAGGGGCGGGGGGGAAGGCTAAACAAAACTTTCGGAATTATTAACATTTATGAATTTGACAAAAAAGGTATGACTGTTGCTCCTGGGATTTCAGCTGTTCAGATGGGCAGTGAAATGAAAATGACTTTTTCAAATAGTCCTACCCAGGTGTAAATTAGCTGAGAATTTTTTCAAAGGCTTCGGGTACTGACACAAACCCTCTTATAGCTAACGTATTCAGTAAATTGGTTGCAGAACATTCCTGAGAACTCATAAAAGACTGCAAATGCAAATTTGTCTGTTTTCATACAGCTGATGCCAGTCCTCCCAACGGTCCAGAAATGTTGCCCCTCCCTTCAACCTTGCCTCTTCCAAAATGTGGAGTTCTTAGTAGCTGCTAACAGATCATTTTATTATTATCACACAAAGTTTCAAATATAACCACACCCTGCAGAGTGAGGTGGTGCCCCTTCCTCTCCCTCCCTGGTAAATAGCTCCCATTATCTAGTGCAGTAATTTACATTCATTATGAAGTGAATTTCAAGAATCATGTGAAAACCTCGGTAAACCAGATGGAAGACAAAGGCTGGGGCAAGGAGTGACTTCTTATGAGCCTCATATAGTTAAACAAGGCCAGGTGCAAAGTCCTGAATCTTGGTCAGGGCAAGTCCTATGACCAGCACAGACTGAGGGATCCATGGATGGATGGATGGATGGATGGATGGATTGAGAAGCCCTGAGGAGAAGGACTTGAAGCAGCTGGCAGATGAAAAATTGGACATGACTCAGCAATGTGTACTCACAGCCCAGAATGCCATCTGTATCCTGGGCTCCAACAAAAGCAGCATGGCCAGCAGGGCAAGGGAGGGGTTCTGTCCCTGTACTCTGCTCTGCAGAGACATCACCTGGAGAGCTGCATCCAGCTCTGGCATCCTCAGAGCAGGAAAGGCATGGACCCGATGGAGTGGGTCCAGAGGAGGGACACAAAGAAGCTTAAAGGGCTGGAGAACCTCTCCTATGAAGACGGGATGAGAGAATTGTGGTTATGCAGCCTGGAGAAGAGAAGGCTCAGGAAAGACCTCAGAGCACCTTCCAGCACCTAGAGGGGGCTTACAGGAGAGCTAGTGAAGGACTTTTTACAAGGGCATGCATTGACTAGACAAGGGGGAATGGTTTCAAACTGAAAGAGGGCAGGTTTAGATTAGATATTAAGAAGAAATTCTTTAATGTATGGGAGTTGAGGCCCTGGAACAAATTGCCCAGAAAAACTGAATGTCTTGTCCCTGTGTTCAAGACCAAACTGGATGGGGCTCTGAGCAACCTGATCTGGTGAAAAATGTCCCTGCTCATGTTAAGGGGGTTAGACTAGACAATCTTTAAAGCTTCTGACTTCAACCATTCTGTCATTCTGTAATCCTATAAAATGCTACCAGTAGCCAAAGCTCCAATATCATTCATACATTCTACATGTTAAATGTTCTTAAAATAGTACAACCTGAAGACGCCCTTCAAAAAGCTTTTTTCCCCATAGCAGTTCTGTGGTATTACAACCTCTACAGGTCTGCCTTTCTCAGTGAACCCATACATGTGTCAAGCTAGTGTAACTACGGAGAGACCCAGACTGCAAGACACATACTTCGAATAAGTATCAGCTGCTCCTTAACCATTTTTTTTTGCACTTGTTGCCCAGCCCACATAAGATGAAACTCATCCAAAGTCTGACTACTGGGTGATGCTGGGAAATGAAAAGATGATTTAGTTTGGCTTTTGGCCATTTGCATAGATATTATTAATGATAGTTTGGATTAATTTAAATTCTGTTTTCAGCAGACTCCAGAGCCAGGATAAACTCTGTCCTTTGTGCATGGAGTGAAGCTCAGTAACAAGTCTGTACTTGAAAACAACTTCAAACTCAAACTCATCTGGCAACCTGGGCACACCCGGTATTTTATTCTTCTAAATTCTGCCACACACCACCCACTGTGGATTTACAAATTGGTGCCTAATTGACAAATAACTAAGCAGACACCTAGATTCTCTTTTCTATGTTGTGAAAGAAACTGCCTTTCTCATAACCAGTTGCCCTACATCTTAAAGGCACTTTAGATTTTATCTGGACTAAAGGATTTTGCCAGCCGAAGTCCTGCTAGTAGAGGTTTCTGCTGGTAGTTTTGAAAAGCTGCCCAGAAAAGTGCCTCAAAGCAGCCATGGAAAATGGTGGGAGATATTGCAGTGATGTCTTACAAGACTCACACCATTTAACACACTGAGTGAAAATACACACTAGGGTGGGCTACCCTGCAACCTTATTTCTTAAGTTCTTCAATTGAATTTGTTCCAGGTCAGTAGTTAAACAGTTCTGTGATTTTTAGGGTTTGAAATAGGTGCTTGTGTGCTAAGATTTCATTTCACTGGTATAAGCTGCACACAGAGTAGGAAATTTTTTTCAGTAACATTTCAGCAAAATTTTTCAGCTACAAACCTGACTTGAAGACCAGCTGGTTTTAATAACCTGGAGAAGTAATGGAGCCTCATACAGGGATATTAGAAACAGCTGATAGTCTCATTTATGCAGTAAAAGAAAAAATAATTTGATGTGGTACTATGTACATTATTACCTAATATGCTCTCTCAATAATATTAAATTAAAATTTTGACATTCCTTGTCGATCTTTTTCCTTCAACAAAAAGCAACTAATCTGTTAGCAAAAGTGCCATGATTTCATGGAAATGTTTTTGTTTCAACAGAGGACTCCTCTGAGAGAAAATAATACATATGGAAAATCATTCTGACCTGCTCAAATTAGCAACCAAATTGTGCCAATATTTAAGGGCAGATGATATACATATTGAAGGAAGGAAAGCAGAAGCCTACTGCTGGTAAATATTTATCCAGTCACTTATAGCTTAGAATTTAAGAGGAAGTGCCATTGATACACAAACCGTGATCTAGTTTTTACAGGGGACGTGACAATTTTGAATTACAGCTCAGCTCTCCAATGGATTTAACAGGGTTAAACAAGAGTAAGCACTAAGGTGACAATTATAAACTATGTATTGGAAGAAGCAGTTAAGCAAAAAAACTCGGGCACTGCAATTCTTAACACGAGTGTGGCTGCTGCAAAGGCTGTTTGCTATACTCCACAACATCTTTTCTTTTCCAGAGAACATGAACCAGGTTCACAGCATGCTACCTGGTGGCAGTGCCCTGCCAATATTTACTTTAGTGTCTGAGCCCTGAAAAGACAGCCACATCCATGAAGTACTGCAAAATCTCAGCTCCTACTGAGAGCAGTGGGACTAACACGCTCAAGAGAAATGCAGGGCCAGATCTCCCCAGCATCCCTTCCAAGCCTTGAGCAGTTTAAAAATACCCTGTAGTTCATCCCGTAGGCATGGCTGGAGATTCAATAACAGGTATGCAGCACCTGAGAGATATCCGTAGCAGGATCTTCTCATTCATTTTGGTGCCTTAACTTGTGCTCTTAAAATAAAAGCCAGACGTGGTTAGAGGGGAACAAGGGGTTTACTTTGGTATTTATTAAGGATCTTTGGATGCACCCCAGGAGAGTGCACTGGCAAAATTCCCCAGCCAAATGCCCCGTGTATACAATTATAGAACTTTGCACATTAGCATATTAGCATATTTATCACAGATTCCCCAATGGGAGGCTCAAGAGAAGCCTCCTATCGAGGAATGTCCCCCCCTGCATGAATCTATCTTAGTTTACAAAATGTGTTTTGGAGGGGACTTTGGTGTCTGGGGTGTTTTGACCCCCAACTCCAATGTTTAGTCTTTTGACTTAACAGAACTTTGGGTCTAACCTACTTATTAGGTTTAGGGAATTACAAGTATGTGGGTTAAAAGCATTAGGGATACATAAATGCTGCATAAAAGTGTATAGCAAGAGGAATATGAGAGTGATATATGAAAAAGCAAAAATCATAATGGCATCAGTTTAAGTTAATTTACGTCTTTGGAGGACATGGTTACACAGCTATTGTTTTGAATGGCAATAGTCCCATTCCCCTTGCAAATTTTCACACCTGTGTTGTCCCTTTACTGAGCCAAATCATGTGTGTGTGTGTGTGTGTGTGTGTGTGTGTATATGCAGCTGCAAGGTAAACTGGTCTGGCTGGAAAACAACCTATTTTTTTCTGCATCATCCCAAGGTGTCCTTGTTCCACCACTTGGCTCACAATCTCACCGTGCAAGCTGCTGCAAGAGTGGTTTGGGGAGGCAATGGGAACAAGAAGCCATGAGCAGAGCAGTATGAACCAAGCCAGTAAAGCAGCTTAGGCAGCCCTACCACCAGGGTCTGCCACTGTATGTGTTGCAAAGAAATGAAAGGAGCCACAATAGTGGGCAAACAAGTGCTGGCTTACAAACCCTTGGCACAGACTCACCCATGTGCAGGACACTTTAGGCCAAACCCCAAATTCCTCATAGCTGTTACAGAAGTCCTTGGTCCACACAAAGAAAAGTCAGAGAAAATCAGAGCTGTAACTAAACTCAGTGAAGTTAGGTCACCATATAAGAGATTTCAGGAAGGGAAGTCCTCATGATATATCTCGGTAAGGGAGAAATGGCATAAATTCTCATGTGGCTTGCAATTAGCTTCATCTGTGCACGACAAGCCAGGCCAGTCTCATTTCTAGTTTCGCAATTAGTATAATGTTTTAAAGAGAGTATACATTCTTTGAAGTCTGGAGTTTGGACCCTTATTTAGGTGCCTACAGGGCAGGTTTCTGATCTCTTTTGGCTGTTTCCTCCTTGGAGGAACTCAATCACATCCTAAATGCTCACAAGCATTGGTCTGGCTGAGGACAACTGGCTCAGAAGCAGGGATGGAGCTGTTGGGTGAAATGTGTGGGTCCTCACCTGGGAGATGGGATTAGTATGCACATTCCCCAACTCAGTGCTGTGGGGTGGGTAACAGCTGCTGATACGACAGCATGCATGTGAGAAATGTGAATCTCCAAAGTGAAAAGAACCCCCAGATACACCTGCAAAGGCATTTGCCCAGAACAGGTCACGCTAAAGAGGAAAATAACAATAATGAAATTTGCTTACGAGATGGCCATCAGCTGGATTAAATAGTAACCAGGAAATTACTGAAAGACTTCTCAAGTAGAACAAAAAAGAAGTCGGCTTCAAAAGAAGTCTAAATAAAGCATTAAGCTTCATGATGAGGGAAGAGAAACCTGGCCTGACAACACAAGGCATCATGCCATGGGCATGGGGTGTGTGAGTTACAGGTGCCTGTAGCTCTATGCACCTGGGAGGGGGTTGAAATTTTGGGGAGTTCTCATAGAAGGGTGTTCAAGCACTTGTCAGTGTTTGTTAACATTCTGATTTATCTGTTGTAATACTGGATTCCATACATGTAGCACACTGATCACCATGTGATCATGTGACAATAATAAATTAGTGACCAATTATTAATGAATCTCTGTGATTAAAACCACATGGGTAGAGCAGTTTTTCCCTGTGATGGGAACTAGCAAATTCTACCCTTGTCCCACTGGCAAAAATACAGACTGGAGTGGAAGAAAGGCTGAAAAACTTTAGTGCCAGTGTATCCATACAGTTAATCTCTGAGACAATCCTCTTGCAATTCTGAATTCCTTGGCAATGCTGGATTTTTTTCCATTCTTCCTTCAGCAGCATTTCATAGTGATTCATGGCACACAGGCACATATCCATTATTCTAGATCATATAAAATTATTTATGTGGTAGGAATTTAGCTCTGTAACAATATTTTTCTACTGCACACCACCCCTCCATATTTGTAGAAATATATTTTAGGCCTGCTTGAATGTTCTGATGTATTTCCACATGTAGGAAAGTATCAGCTTAAGATGTGAACTTCACTAACTGTGTTTCTTTCATCTCACACCAAAACCTAATTTTCTCCATCAATACTAAATTTGGTGATGGTCAGAAGACTGTTTTTCCATGCCTAGTTAGAACTACAAAGTTTAAGCATTTTACTGATTTTTTTTAAAAACCATCATTTCACCAAGAAGTATCAAAGGATTTTAGTGTGTGAATATGCCCATTTCATCTGTGTTTACAACATTCCATAAATATAAGGTAATTTAAAACAAGCACTTTTGTTTTAGACTGGGGTTTTTTTCACTCATTGATACCAGATCTGTGCTACACCATCACCTAAGACTGTAAATTTCATCCATATGAAGTGCCAGCCCACAGTACCACTTCTGTCGTGTTAAAGCATAAGGGATACTGTTTACATCAGTGCTGTGGTCCCTGGGGTCTGTCAGATACCTGATCCACTGTAAAAAATGTTTGGACAGAATTATCTCTGCAAAATATGTGTTGCACTTCAGCTGGCATTATGAGTTTGTATGACTGTGTGCCAAGTAACTGCACTGTTTTTGATCTTGTACTTTGTGCCCTAGGACCCAGCCTTTCATCATGTGGAACCATGGCCTTGGATGGTTCCATTGTTCAGGCTCCATGAACTGCACCCCCACCCTCAATAAGATGAAGGGCTTTTTGTGTTCCCGAAAGCCAGCCTGTTCTTCACCACTGCATCATCTGGTCTAATAAAAGATATTACTTCTCACTGTAGGCATTGCTTCTCACTTGTAACCACTTGACAGTTCAAAAGTTTCCCACCCTGAAAGAGCATCATGACATTTCTATATTCTCTCTATCACCAGAATAGTATGTGAGCAGAAAATGTCCATTATATAAAGGAGGTTCTATCACAACAAGGAAACTTCTCTAGGAAGGAGCCTTCAACTGGATTGTTCCCACAGTGTTTGTCTGGGTGGAGAGCTGTGCCTCCCTATACTCCTCATAATTTCCAGGGAACTCTTTGAGCATGATGCTGTTTCAAAAATGAGACTTCTGTCTCTGCCTGCAATACAAACACCACACCTGTTCGTAAATCGGTCTACTTAGACAAATGCACGACTCTCCTGGAGAGAAAGCTGAACTGCTTTGGCAAGACTTGTTAATTTAAAACAATTTTAGTGTGGCAAATACTGAAAAGCAGAAGTTCATAAAATAACCTTGGCACATGGATTGGTTCATGTTAGAGTTGAAAGGACGTGGGATGTCTATAGCAGAACTGCTGTTTAAAAATGGAAGGCAGAAGTAAGCGAATGAGTAGTCATCTGTTTCAAAGATGCTGAACTGCAAACATCTGCATTTCTATTGACAGTGGTAACAGTGATGAAATGTACCCACTCTGTTACCATCTTTTGTGAACATAAAATGCTTAGACATAAAAAAGAACATTTTTGTTGAACTGGAACACATTTTGTGTACTTTTCCATGTAGATAACGACCTAGAAGCTTGATGACAGAGGCATGAGCAAAATATCTTGAAGCAACTAAAAATATTTTGCAGTCTGATATCATTTGTCTTGGTTCTTCTGCTCGATCATTCAGCAGTAATTTTTTTCCATGGTGTTTTTATACATTTTATTTTATTTTCACAACAAACAGCAGATGTCACCAGGACTTTTCTTAGAAATAGATCTTTTAAACAGCAGGCCTGCAGGCTAAGGCAGTGGCATGAAAAGACACCTAGAGAATACTCTTCAGCATTATGATATGAAAGCTTCTGAACTTTGTCTCTGTCAAATGGACCCTCTAACATTTCTCAGGGAACATCCTGTGAAAGTACTCAGTTTCATCATCTAACATCCTGTGAAAGTACTCAGTTCCTCCAGCACACAGCCTGGCAACTGAATCTCACCAGAACAGATGAAGCATCATTTCCTCATGCTGCAGCTCTCCACTACAGTGGTTACACAGCTTAGACATCAGAAGTCAAATTTGTGATTCTGTGAATGAAACATATATCACTTACCTGTTGTGTGCTAAACATCTGAATCAAAAAGAGCCATGGCCATGCTTTTGCTCTATTTAAATGAAAGAGAGACCTTAATGTAAATTTGGTGCATCACCTTCACATTTTCATTTGATTCACATAGTTTTCCCAGCAAAGACTGGAGGAAAAGAAGCTGTGCCTATCAGTCATGCCTACTTTAGTGACTTGCAGTGACTAATCCTGCTTGATCTTTCACTTTCCCTCTCCGCAACTATGGTTCTCAGCATTTTATTTTGGGTGCTTTCCTGAATTATTTAATTCAGGTGAAATGACTTGCTACTGAAGTTTGGTGAGGAGAACCAGTTCTTTCCTCATAGTAAACCACTCAGCATCTGTGCTGAGCAAAATGAAAAAGGTAAAACCATTTCTTTACAGGTGACTTGTCTAGAGATATAGCTGTAGCTCCTTCATCCGTTTTGTTTTATGAAAAAACTGCTTTAACAAGCAACCAGCCCCATATTTTGCCCTCATCCATCTTTTCTTCTCATCTACATGCTTTCTCATCTGTATCAGTCCTGTGGAGCTGTGCTGTACATTGGGCTGCCAAATAACTAAATTTAATAATAAGCTATGATTCCTGTTATTTTTTTTCCTTGTAATGTATAGTCTGAATTACAGTGGCACTGGCAACTGAAGGAGCAGTAAACTGCAGAGCTATGAGATGTGGAAAAACAGAGCTATGAGATGACACCTGGAAGCAAGGACAAGAATTACCTAAGCCACTTCGGCTATCCTAGAAATATCCAATGTCTCTTCCCAGATAGGATATGGAGAAGTATGATCCACCTCAATAGAGTATTTGTTCTCTCTGTGACACACTTCTGCCAAAACCTCCCATCATCATTGGTAAGCATTGTGTGAGCTTGATCCTCCACCCCAAGTAAACTTAGCACAGTAGAGAGATAGCTCCTAAACATCTCTATTTCCTCTGGTTTAAAACTCTCTGTGATTCACTCTTCTCCCTTTTTCTCCGTGATCCACCCTTCACTTCAGAAATTACTATGCAAATTGTGTTCCTACATTACTGAGGGTTTTTTTTTAAGTTGTACTCATGAGGAATAGTTGTGTCCTGAGCTAAATGAGAGGTTAAAAACTGAAGTTACTTAAATATGAATGTACATGTGGTATCTTTCTGACTTTAAATACCCTGTATAATCCTTGCCTCAGTAGTTGTTGTGGTGCAGAGTTTACTATTAAAAACATCCAAAAGTGATGTTTTTTCAACTGTTTCTGACATTCAGTTCATAGCTGTAAGGATTAGCCTTTTCCTAAGATGCCAAGTTTTCCCATATGCCTTGAAATGAACAAATGAAAGCCTTATTTTAATGGAAAACTACAAGGTCTTTCCCTTTTATCTTTCCTTAACTTTCAGAATCCAGCTCTACTCCTCCTGAAAGCAGCTCCACTCTATCCTTTTCTCTGCTCCATTTTCAATGTTTAGAAGGATGTGTAGAAGGACTCTTGACTCTGTCTTCCACTGAAAATCATTTTGCTTATGACAGGGTTTTTAAAAAGGCTTAAACTCATCTAAAACATGAATATGTCTCACCTATGGCAGTTGCACAGTACCAGTAATGCAGAGTCAGAATTTCTGAACAGGAATAACTGAAGTGCCTTCAGTCTCCTTGACCTTCTGACTTAGGTGGCTGAGCCATTCATAAACAGCTGTTAAACGACTAGGATTAAATGAGGTTGCCACAGAACTATGGTCTTTGGCTCCACTGGAATTTACTACATATTTGTAACTAAATATCTACCAGGAAAAAAAAAACACAAAACGAAAAACGCAGGATGTGCATTGCTCTGATGGAGATGTGCCACAGCACTGTAAGCTCTATCAGCATGCCAAAGCTCTGGTAGCTCGCTCAAAAGAGCCAGCTTGGCCAGACACCCAGCTGGGTGGAAAGCTGAGGACACTGTCTCAAACTGTCATCTTCTGCCAGGGGACACACAGCCTCAGACATATTTTGTATTTTGAGTGGATGCCTGTAAATCAGCATGTTTGGAATTCTTTAGAAGGTCAGCTGACCACCAATTTCCTGGATGTACATTTGGCTTGGAATAGTTCTCCTATTCTTGTAATTATGTTGGTTTTATATGCAATTACTTGTACACTTCCTCCTTTTATATTGCTTACATGTTTAAAGCTGTTCCTGGTAACTTTTTTCTAGAGAATTAGGAATACTGAGTCTTGTCAAAAGGTAGAGTTGGGTCATTCTGCAACATTAGCCTTAAAATTAAAAACAAAAAGCCAAACAAACAAAAAAAGAAAGCCTTTGGGGCATCTCTGTAGAAGTCGTCCAAATAATTGCCAAGTTTGAGATATTTGAGGTGTGATTAAAAATCCTCCTCTTCCTGATACCTTTCAAGCAGTTTGATGCAAACATTACAGAGTCAAGACTCTCTTGGGTCCCTGTCAGGAACAACGTCTTTAACATAAAATAAATAAACTATATTACAGACACCAGGTAAATCTGCTGAAGTTCTCCCCAGTAGCCTTTCGTAGCTCAAAGACTTCACATACCCTGAAGTTTACAGGACATGTACTTCCATGCCCAAGGTATGAAAAGTAGAAAGTTTCCTCTACAGAAGTGCATTGATGGGCTTTTAATCTGCTGTCTCTGCTCCCAACCTCTGGGTTTTGACATTCTGCTGTAAGGTTTGGGACACATTTTTGCTGATTCTTTTTGTTTTGGCATATACACTAGATAAAATAGACTGGGTTTGCCTCTTCCTAAGCCAGTGTGGGTGATTCTGATAGTGGGGTGAGATGACAGTTTGGTGCACCTTAGTCTTGTTGAGTTTCCACCTAATGAACTTTAAAAACTGTCTGATATCTTCTTCCCCTTTTTCCTTGTGATTTTGCATTTGTCCAGTTTTCTAATATTTCTGTTGGTGACATCTGAAAAAAGTGCTTTTAATGATATCTTGTCTGATACAAGAACTCCTGGCAATACACATACATATAAAAGTATAAAGAGTGCAACAAGGAGAGAAAAAAAAAAGCACTAAATGGTTGTGAAAATGTCGCCACACTTTTTTTTTGTGTGTGTGTCATGTTGCTTTCAGACATATTTAGCGTTTTGCATTTGTATAATTCTTTTCCTGTAAAGATTTTGGAAAGCTTTATGGGAATAAAACACAAATTCCCTACCACATCTTTTGCCAGGCAAAAACTACTACAAATAAAACTGTAGCTTTTCCATCTTACTACCTGCCCTTCTTGACATGGATGGGTCACAAAAGTAGAATTTATTTTTACAAATAATCCTGTGAAATTACCAATCTATACCTGGGACTTTGTAACTCACACCATAGGATAATGTAGAATCACAGAATAGTTTGAGTTAGAAGGGACATTTAAAGGACACCTAGTTAAACTGCCCTGCGATGAGCAGGGACATCTTCGAGGAGGTCAGGTTGCTCAGAGCCCCATCCAGACTAGGTTCAGGCAACCGTGCAGTGTGGCTGGCAGCTCCTAAGTTTCCACAGCCCATTTCCACGGTCCTATTTACTGGCCAAGTCATCATTTATGCTTAAAAAGGAGACAATTACTCCAGAACATCTGAAAACCCCATTTCCAGCTGCAGCTCTGTTTTGCATTCTATTTACTGCTTCTACTTATTTCTGCACGATACCATCTGGACTCTATCTCCTTCCTACTTCCTCATGATTTGCAATTTCCCAAGTTCCTTCACATATTTTTTGCATTTTATGGACAATCAGCAATTTCCTAGCTTCACAAATACAGCTTAGCATTCCTTTACTATTTTTAGCTCAGACTGGCTACTAGGAAGTATAGCCTGCTAGTTTTCAGCCTGCTAAGGCAGCTGACTCGTAGATCAGCCTGGCAGATGGATCACTTCTTTCCCAAAAGCTCAGTGAGAATGGACCTATCATTTCTAATCAGCCAGTTGATAGCAAGCCCTCGGATACAGCTGACCCTTAGGTTGTGTCTGCATATGTTGCCTGGAAGCCTCAGTGTACCCCACCCCAGCTCACACCGACTGACAACACCCTCACTCCCAATTGACTCCTCTTGGGTTTGTTTGGTTGTAGGATAGGCTCTTCCATTCGGAAGAGATTTAGGATGATCACCTAGTCCAACTGCCTGAGTGACTGAGGGCTGACCAAGTTAAAGCATGTTGATAAAGGCGTTCTCCAAACGCTTCTCAAACACGAACAGCCTTGGGACATTGACCACCTCTAGGAACGCCGTTCCTCTCGGCAAAGAAATGGTTTCCCAGGGTCCAGTGTAAACTTAAGGAGCAGCTTTGAACCACTCCCACACGTCCTGTCGCTGGGTACCAGCGAAAGACCTCAACCTCTCCCTCTAGATTTCCCCTCCTCAGGAAGCTGCAAAGAACAACGAGGTCGCTGGCCCTCAGCCTCCTTTTCTCCAAACCAGACAAGCGCAGAGCTACGCGCTGCTCTCCGGAGGCAGTTTTTGAGTTTTTAAGTTTGTTCGGAGTCGTTTGGTTTGGGCCCCGCCTCGGGAGGGAGGGAGGGAGGGTAGGCGGGCCGAGAGAGAGGGAGGGACGTGCAGCGGGCTGGAGGCGGTATCGGCATCATCGGCGCGGGGGTGCGNCGGGGCGAGCCGCGGCCGGGCGGGAGGGCGGTCGGTGCCTTGCGGGGAGCACGGCGCGCCCGGCTGGGGCGGGGGGAGGTGCCGGGGTCTCCCTCCGGATGCGGCGCTTGCCGAGCCGCGATGGCAGCAGAGCCCTGCCGTGCTCGGTCTCCCGGGGACATCGCCGGGGTTTGTCATCGCCGCTGCCTGCCCCTGCCCGGCACCCGGCGTGGGGGGAGCAGCCTCTGCTGCAGAGCCGGGGCAGCACTGCTGCCCACTCCGCTCCCTCTTTCCCTCCTCTTACAGCAAACTGTAAAGTACCACAGATCAATAATCTTTCTCCTTTGCATGTGGAAGGCGTTCCTGTTGTGTTACTTATAAACAAACAGGCAAACAAAAAAATGTGAGTTAGGCGCTTTTTGAAAGCACATTTCCATTGTTGCTGAGCTCTGCTTTTCGGTAAGCTTCCATAAGCATGCCAAGTCAGGACGGAAAATAGTTCAGAATATTAACTGTAGAGTCTGCAAAACAGATGGAGAACCGCGGACAACGTGGTGGTGACTGTAATTCTCTCTCTGCTGCTTCCAGGTACTTAACACCAAAAAATGAAAGCTTTCCCATCATGTCTGTCCATGCAGTAGCGCTCGCAAGCTTCAGCAGAACAGAAGTCTTCAAGTCTCCCTGCTCTGAGAAGGTGAGGCAAGGGACACCTCTGAATGATGGTTCAGTGTGCTCGTTAGCTTGGAGGGTCTTGGTTCAAAAAAAAGCGTTCAGTTGCCGGTGGACGTAGTAAATTATTTGTAAATGCTGGTGGAGTTAACTTGGGAAACACACTGCCAGTATTGGAGGTGGGAGAGGAAAAAGCAGACTTCTTTTATACTAGGAAGATGTCAAATTGCTAGTGGGGCTTTTGGTTATGGCGGTGTGTTGTGCTTTCCATGTGCTTCTGTTGTTGTTGTATTTCCTTATCAGTGCTCCTTAATAGTTTTTTGTTTTGTTTTGGTTTGGTTTTTTTTGCGGTTTTTGGAGGGGACAGTTATGAGGCTTTTTTTTTTTCCCTGTGATGTAGTTGAAATCATAGCATCTTGAACGTAAGTGAAAATCTTATCTGAATTCTCAGACCATTCTGATAAGAACCGAGAAAGGGAGCATTGTTTAAAAAAAAAAAGATAAAAATCTTAAAACCCAGCACCCTTAATAGCTGTGCTTACTGATAAAGTACTTGCATTTTTCCTGCTCCTGGGCTCTTGGGATATTTACATCCTAAGAGGTAGGTCTGTTAATTGCTGAGAGTTTGTTAATTGTATTGAAAACAATATTTTCTGTTTAATTAAATAATTTAAAAATAATTCCTACTTTATCCACTGATATTGACAATATGATATTTATATGTATAAAGCTTGCCTACATGCCAGTTTTTCTGTAGGAGTGCCGAGGAGGAAAAAATAGAAACACTAGCAGATACTGAAAAGAGTATTTTTCTATGCACTGGCATAATCAAATCCTAAGTATTTTAAATTAAACATATTATTTTTGGCTTGAAACGTTATTCTTCAGTTAAAAGGGAAATTCTCTGTGGGTTTTAATTTCTTCTGCTTTCCGTGAGTCTGAAGGGTATTTGGACAAGAGCTGCACTCTGAGTCACCTTGCTCTTCCACGTAGGAAGTGTAGAGGTCAACAACCTGGGGTGGCAGAGGACAGCACACCTTTAACTCCCTTCTCTTGGTATGGGATCACAGGGTGCAGGAGAGGGTGACAGGAGTCCTGGTCGTGCTTTGGTGTGCAGACATTCTCGCTGATGTGGGGAGAAGGCACATCACCTTGGTTAAGTGCCTTTTAAGGATGTGCATGTCAGAGCAGGGCATCCCTTTCATTTCCCTGGTTTCTGTGAAGTGCTCTGCAGGTCCACGAGTACTTGAGGCAGTGGGGTTGTGTGGGGACAAATTTTAGGTCCTCACAAGGAATTTATGGGCTTAGGGAGGCTTTGCTGTCCTGAGTGTATTCTAGTCTCTCATTGGAATTAGCCCCTGAGTATCTGCACTAAATTGCTTCCCTGGTTCAGCTTACACTGCTTTGACAGTATGATAAATCCAGCTTTGGGGGTAGAAATACTGAATTGAAAGCAGCATGACTGCAAAAAGTGAAGTGCTGATCTGGTATAAACCTTCTCAGGCAGTTCAAATGCATTCAAAATTTTGGTTGGCTTATACTCACAGGCTCTTATGCCAGGTCAGGTATTATCTATCTGTGTCACCTCTCAAATTATTCTGAGTCAGTCACACTGCTGATATGAGCCGCTTGTACTGTGTTCTGTCAAAATAGGTGACGTGACCACACTTGCTCCCAGTTGTTAGAGCTGGGAGATCAAGCAGCACATAGATCAGATATTTGTGGAGTTGGATCCTCACAGATTTAGCTTACAACTTGTGTACCTGTGTACATCTAAATAGAACTGATATTTCCAGATTGGTGGTTCCTTGAATTCTTTTCCACTCCATTGCTGTTGTTTTGGTAGATACACAGACATTCTATTCAGCAGTTTGTCTCATTTGTGCCTCATGCACATGTTTAATCCTCCTGCTGTGGAGAGTTTCTTTTGGTCACCTGCCTTCTGAAGTGAAATGAGAGATGCAGAGCTGAGATGCTGGCTCTCTTCAGATGGTGCATGCGTATGGGGAGATTTTCAGGCAGCCAGAAACGTAGGCAGTGGTTAGGTGACTGTCAGCCAGCCTCAGAACACTGTTCTTCCTGCTGGCATGACTGTGAGAGTGAGGGTATCATTAGCAGAGTGCTGTTATCTTCTAACCAAATTGTCTGCCTCTCTGTTCTCCTTGTAGTTAAACCACGAAAGCCTAAAGGTGGCGTTCACCGACTCAGCGTGTTCTTCAAATCCCTCAGTGAGGATTAGCTGCCTTGCTCCGACACCTCAAATCTCTGTTCTCTCAGGTAATGCCAGTTTGCTCCAAATTGCCTCTCTCTGGGGAGTTTTGCTAGTGCTTGTAGTGCTAGCAAAAGCTTTCGGTATTTGTGTGTACTAAACAAGTCTAGTTTGAAGAGGGTTTCCTTGCTTATTGTCTTGAGGGTGGTACGACATCAAAATACGTTATACAATTCTCAAGTATGGGTGTTTTCTGCCTTTTAATGGTAGTTTGGCCGTTTTAGTTAATGGTGACTTTTGCATGTGAGAGTGGATCAGGTTGCCCAGAAAAGTCTGGGATGCCCTATCCCTTTAAGTGTTCCAGGTTAGGTTGGATGGGACTCTGAGCAACCTGGTCTACTGGAAGGTGTCCCCAACTACAGCAGGGGAATTGAAATTAGATGATCTTTCAGCCCATAAAATTTTACAATTTTTTGATTATAACACTAAATGTTTTGTTTTGCACAGGGGAGGTGATGTTTGCAGCCCAAATTGAGGTATTCCTGTGCAATTGAAATTTCAGTAGTTAATAAAATATCTTTCTTTTCCTGAAAAGATTGAAATATATTTGTTTGCAATTCAGCTAGTTTTAATTTTTCCATTCCTGTCCTTATACTGCCATGGCTGGCTACATTGGCAAAATGTTTCTTTGCAAGTGCAGCCAGTAAAATGTGCAGTTTTGCTGCTACTTCTGCAAGAGCTTTGTCCAGGTAAGTGGCAGGTGATTGATCCCTGTTACTGACATACTCTGGCTGATTTGGCCTGGCTTTACTAGAATAGCTTTGCTAGCAGCTCTTGCATTTTAAGTTATATGTGATGTTCTCAGCTTTCTTCTGCTTTTTCTTGATGAGCAGTGGTCTTTAGATGGACTTGCTGTCTATATAAACATGGGGTTTTTTGTTTTGGTTTTGATCCCTTCATTAGTAAACTTTCTTATGGTGTAGTTTGAGTGTATGCAGGCTTCCAGGTGAGAGACTCATGGAGAAGTTTATTGTTTTCCAATGAGATATGTCCAAGGAGAGCAACCTCTGGGCAAAGTCTGCAGTCTTCGAGACTTGTTGCCTTTTTCTCCAGCAGTGTTTAACATTCCTCGTGGTCCTAACTAGGAGTTCTTTGTCCTGGAAATGATTCTTCTTGATTGTATCTATTCTTAGAATTTTACAACCGACTTATCTCCCCCAGAGGAGATAGTTGTTAACTTTATTGTGTTGATGTGGTCGATGGTTTCTTCTTGAACATAGACTTTGTGTCTAATCTCTCAATTACTTGGATTATGGCAGTTTCTCTGAGGCTTCTTTGTTTGGTTGGTTTTGGTTTTTTGTTTGTTTTGTTCAAGATATAGGACTTCAGTTTATTCTGCAAAAGCTACTAGTTGCAGTGCACGCTTCTGTGTCCTGCTGATGTTCCTATGTCTGCCACTAAAAGCAGTTTTTCCATTTTATGTCAAACTACAGTTTTGCAGTAAATCACATAGGAACCTTGGCAGTGCTTTGATTCTTTCAGAGGCATTATAATGATCTTGCTGTAACAGAGTTAAGTTTGTTATGGTTTTGTCTAAGTGTTGCCACGTGATGAATAATGGACTGAAGTTTACTTCAGCCATTTCCACTCTGACTGAACTGAAACACACTAGCACATTGACCTTGTATTACTGAGTGTATTTTTCTGCTCTATTGATCTTCCTTATGTCTTGCTATTGTGTAATCTTCTCTTCTATTGGCAACAGGATCAGGACCTGTATCAGTAGTAGTTTTGTTATCCTGTTTTGTGGAACAGTGATGTTTTTGAGCACACTGACAATCAGTCACCGTTAAAGTCTTAGCTAATTGTGTTTGGATAGCAGCAGAATACTGTTGGTTTGTTACCTAGCCTTTATCAATGACAGAATTGCTTCCTGAGTGCAGAAAGCAAGAGCTTTCTTGCAGGAAGAGGCAGCAGCAAGTGGTGAGTGAATTCAACTCTTTCATGTCTTCTCACCTGTGTAGAAAATAATACACATTTTATTCATGTTATGTATTATCATTTATTCATGTTATATATTAACCTTTTCTTAGTATTGTTTCCTAACCTCTTGTTTTATTCTGTTTTCTGAGCAGATGAATCTTCAAGGCCAGCAGTGATTGGACATGCTGGAAATTTTGGATCATACCCAGGCAGTGCTGAAGCTATCAAAGACATTCTCGTGTCTGTTTTAAATGCATCTGGTTTGAAGCCCTCTTTGGTGCTGGAGCACAGCACAATGCAGGGAGCTGAGCATCCGGACAGTGATGTGGAACAGTGGGAGGAAAGCAGCGCCGGGGACAGCCATGATGACAGTGACAGTGATTCTGCACATCACAGTGCTGCCTGTACACAAACAGACATTCGGTTTACAAGGCCCCGGGCATGTTGGAACAACACAGACTGTGATTCCCCCAGACCTTCTCTGGATACTTTCCCTTGTCCCCGTTACACTGACGGAGATCCTCCTGCTTCCTCCCTGAATGGTTCCACTCTTTCAAGCATGTCCCCGCAGAAGCGTGATGGCTTTACCCAGGTGACGTTAACAGGAAGCACTGTCACATCTGCTGTTGTGTGTTCTGGAAAAGAATGTTATACCTCCCCTGAAAGAGACTTGGCTTTCACAAGGTTGCTTTCAGATTCAACTGTTGGTAAAGCAGATCTAGTCAAATACCCTTATGCCGTGGAGCCTGCACCTCCCTGCAACAGTGACAGCGATTCTCCTGGTGGCCTTTCCCAGTCAGAGCCAGTCAATCCAACAGGTAACTTTACAGCTGCGTTTTTGTTGTAAGATCTGTGTGCTAGGAAAGACAACTGTAAATGAAGCGGGCTTTATTTATTATGGCTGAGGAAGTGGCTGGCCTGGGCTTGGGGCTGTGTGTGCCTCCATAAGATGTGCCAGCCTTCCTGGGCTGCAGGCTGGGGTCCCTTCCCTTTGTCTGGGGCAGCAGAACAGTCCCCTCCTGTTTAATACCTAATATTGACAGGAGCAGCCTTTGGTACAGTGAGATGAAGCATTTTGATTTTGTTTATAAAGGGTTTTAGTGGTATCTAAGGACTTAGTTTAGGGCCCCAAAGAGGTTCAGATGGATGGAACAGCTCTCCTTTGAAGACAGGCAGAATTGGGGTTCTTCAGCTTGTAGAAGGTTCTGGGAAGACCTTGTAGCAACCTTCCAGTACTTAGAGGAGGTATTATAAAAAATAGGAAGGGCGATCAGATATTAGGAAGAAATCTTTTACTGTGAGGATGCTGAGGCACGGGCACGGGTTACCCAGGGAAGTTGTGGATGCCCCATCGCTTTAAGTGTTCAAGGCCAGGTTGGATGGGGTCCTGACCAGCCTGGTCTAGTGAGTGATCTTTGAGCAACCTGGTGTAGTGGAAGGTGTCCCGGCCCATGGCAGGGGGTTTGGAGCAGGGTGATATTTAAGGTCTGTTTCAACCCAAACCCTTCTATGATTCTATGATGATAGATTATAAGCTTCAGAGAAATGTTGCAATTGAGGTCTGATTTTTCTACTGGAATAAAGGCAAAGAGTAGAGAGTGTTCATCCTGCCTTTGTATTATAAAAGAATGTTACAAAGTCTAGGTTTTGTTGGTCTGTTTAGATGTGGATTTTTTCTTCTCCCTTTGATCAGTAGTAGTCCTGCTGGTGACACTGCACTGATCTCCACTTCCAGTTTCTGATCCTTTCTAGCTATTCACCCTGAACTCTTCCAAAGGCTAAGCTGGCAGCAAGGTCTCCCACAGGCACGTGCCACTGCAGGACTGTGCGCTCTTAGTAACACCTCTGTCATCTGGGGCAGGCTGTCGTCAACAGCCAGTATGTGACAATTATGGCTGTTTCCTTCTGCTGGGTGTTGCGTTGGCTCCGTGCCTTAGAGAAGTGCCCGTCAGGGAGGAGGAAACCGCACCCAGCAGTTGGGGCTGGCTGAGGCCAGTCACACGTGTTTGGGGAGCTGGGTCTGGAAAACACAGCCCAGGCTCTCGGGGTCACTGCGGACTGTGAGGCACGTGCGTAAGAGCAAATACATCGTGTGTGACTCGACCTTCTGGCACGAGTCGGATGTGTCACAAGCTTGTGTTGGGGTAGTAGTGCTGCTGGCTCTCCAGAAAACAAAGGCAGTAAGGAATGGGCAGCCAGGTGACTGAAGAAGAGCATCCTTGATTTTACTAAAAGATACTCCTCGTAGGAGGCAGGATCCTGTTTGGCACTTCTCAATGTGGTGTGTTCTGTCTGCCTTAGACTTAGGCCTTTTCTATACAAAGTGAAAACTTCTGCATTTCTTCATTCCTTGTTGCTTTTAACCATGTAAATCTTGCTACTGGGTAGCTTGGGTAATAAGGTCTCATTCTCTCTTTCACTGTCCAGTACTATGAGGATGTGAAGAGTGAATAGCAAAATGAAAAAGAAGAAATATAGTGCCTAATTTGAGGGCAGGAATTACTCAATAGCATTTCCTGACTTGCTATTCTTTCGGTTGCTATCTCAGAGATAGTGATTTCTCAAAGGAGAATTGCTGGGGGATGCACAAGATTCAAGAAGATTATGTCATATCACTTAAATCAGAATAAATTTTTTTTTCCAGTGGGATTTAAATTTTGTTATTTTTATTTAGTCTGATTTTCTGCTGGTCCCCTGAAATTCCTACTAGGCCTTGTTTTTATGTTTGAGGCCACCAGAGAATGGCCCTTATTCAACCTCTTGTAAGGCTCTGTCGCTGATAATGAAGAGCTTGTGACTGAACTTAGTGTTTTCTGGGTTTTTTTTTTTTGTGGCGGGTATGTCACTGAGTTCACAGGCTTGTTCTTGCTTTAACCTCTGTATGTAAAGGTCACTTCCTTCTCTGTCTCTTAGGCCTCTTTCCCCAGCCCCAGCAGCCTCCAGACAACAGTGTTCAGGAGCAGAAAGGCAACCAGATAATTTTTCTGCATCAAACCCAGAGCTGCATCCCATTGCTGAATGTGCCAGGCTTCTTCCCTGTACTTTTTTTACATTCTATTTGCTTAAAGATGCAAGAGGCAAGCAAAGGAGAGAGCTCCCATTAGATTTCAAAATTATATTTAAGATGAATTGCATCTTACATTTTGAAGAGAAAGGAGTAATTTCCCCATGTCTTTATTTCTGCTTATTGTTTTTAGTTTAGAGTGTAGTATTTGTTATCTTAACAGATAAGAATGTAGTCTATTATCACGAGCTTATCTAGTAAGATGAATCATCAGGTAGGTATGAAAATAAGTTAATTAGGCTGCTAAATGTGTTTTGAAAAGTCATATTGTCAGCCTTTCTGTTTTTCCTTCATGGTAGACACAATGGAGGTATTAATAATTCTGTACAAAACTCTTCATCTGTGTCGGTACACTCGAGCACAATATTGACTTTACAGCCTGATGCCATCAATGCCCAGGGCAGTGTAACATGGTTTCTCTAAGTAAGGCAATATAAACAATCCAAACTAGGCCTGAGAGTGCCCCTTAGTTGGAGAAAAGTTTTACACAAATTATGATCATATTTTGTGGGAGCTCTTTATCCTGTCTGTGACTTTTAAACAAATTTAGGAATGGATTTTTTTTTTAATTTTAATAAAAAGTCATTGATTAAGCTGTACTATTTGCAGAGGCTTTAAATGGTGTCTATGTGGTGGCCATTTGCCACCACATATCATCTGTTTTATCCTGTAAACATCACAAGAGTGAAACAGAAACTGTGTGAGTTCAAGGTCCAAGAATAGGTAGTAAACACCAGTAAACACCTGATGTGTGCTCTGCTGTACACTGAAAAATTCTTATCTGGGGAAAAAGAGATAAAATTTATTTCACATACTCATCATACTCATCAGTGACTACCAGGAGAACAAAACTGCAATTCTGGGAAGCCAGGAATGCTGTGGCTAATGCCAGAGTTGGACGTACTGCCGTTCAGTATGGGTTGCATTTGGAAGCAGGCGGGAGATTTCCTGGGGGTATGGAAACATAGTGGCAAAATGTTTTCCAAACTTACTATAGTCACACAATGCCAACAGTGATATGGGCAATCCTTTAAGGCTGGTGCATTTCTCTGCATGCCTAGACAGCAGTGAGGTTTGTGTTTCTTCCAGCAACTGTGAATAAGCAGAGTGCAGTGTTAGCTGGCTGTGTTGCCAGCTGCAGAGCATGGCTGCCAGTCCAGCCTCAGGTTCTCTTTGTGGCTGTCCCCAGCAGCTCAGGCCGTAGCTTGGAGAGAACTGCTGTGGGAGTGCAGTGGTGCTGTCACAGCACAGCACTTAAACTGTGTTTCTCTGATAGTTGATGTTCATGCTTCAGGTTGCCAGAGTAGTTCAAATGCCAGCGTGTTTCTCACATTATTCTCCTCCTTAACTTCTACCACAGCCTCCAGCCTCAGTGGTGTTCAGTTTTGGGGAAAAAAAAAAGTTTGCTTTGCTTTCTGGAAGTCACCATGCACGCATCGTGGGAGTTGCAGAGAAAGAAGTAACTAATAAAAGGTCTTGTTATACCCACAGGTTCTACTTCCCCTTTGAACATAAGTGCTATACCCTTGAATCGTTCATTGCAGGACGTCTGCATGCTTCCAGAGGATGTGGAAAAGGTGAGGACAACAAATACCATCATCATAATGTTTTTTACAATTTATAGTAGCAAAACCAAATGACAAGAGGTGTTTCTTAATAAAAGAACTTCCTGATAGATGTACTAATCCTTACAAATACTCTATGTTCCCTCTTCTTGCCCTTAATGGGTGAACCTACAAACATAAAATGCCTATTTCATAATTTGCTTTCTACTCTTGACCCATTATTTAAATATTTTAATTATTTTAAAATAATGAAAATATATATAGGAACAATGTACATTTCTGCTTTTCATTCCATCATTTCCCCCCACATTCCTTGAAAACAAACTTTAACATCAGTAACTTTAAAGTTATATTAGAATATGTTACATAGAAGTTGTTGCAGATGCATGCATATGTATGGGATTTAACCCATGCTTTTACTGTCAGAAGAGGGAGAGAGGATGGGTTTGTTTTGTATGTGCTTATGATGAGTACGTGAGATTTGCTGTCAAAGAATTACACTATGAATAACAAGCACAATAATTCTAATAACTGCAGTAATTCACGCAGTTTCTCATGGTTTCTGATAAGACCCCCAAACAGTCTTAGGTGTGTTGCCAGATAGGCAGTCCACTCAAGCCTATAAACAGAGCTAAAGATGAGGAGCTAAAGCTGTCACACATAACTCTGTGTGCTAAATGTTAATCTTTTCCAACAATGAGTAGGATTTAATATAAAAGAGGTTTAAAAATGTGCCTAGAAAAGGAGATTTTTTTTTTTTTTTTTTTTTGCTGAACTGTGTGCATGTGGTCCCATGTCTTGGGCCCAAGAGTTAATCATCTTTGTGCACAGCACTGGTTTTACTGGAGTAGCAAGTTCTGCATTTGATTTGAAGCTCTCAACATCCATAAGGTGCATTTCAAACAACAAAACCCACTCAATAAACCACACACCAAAACTCAACAAACTTGAACTAGCTTTTCATGTTGCTTTTTATGAAAGGTGTTTCAGAAAGGAGATGATGTTTCTGTGTCTGTAATGTGGGACCTAAAACAAAAGTTATTTGGTTTCAGACACCAGGGACCAGTGAATAGACATCTGGATTAGAAACCACAATGTGAGTGTTGAGTGAGGCAAGATCTTACCAACTGCTACTACTGTGCAGAGATTGGGTGCTGATGTGATTACAGGTTAAAAGATAGCAAGAGCTCAGTCGATTATGAGCAAGGCTGCCTTTAAAAAAATGTCAAAGAACAAAAAACCCCCAACCAAACAAAACCCCATAAAACTCCAAATACTTTTATCTTGTGAAATAATCTCTTTGAACTTTAAGACTGGAAGTTAAGTTACATGTGGTATCAGCAAGCCCTGGAGTTGTAATTGTGTGCCAGGAAGGAAGTGGGCAGATAATCTTAAAGGGGCTTTCTGCTGATGTGAATGGGAGGGAACAGAAGTTAGAAGGTTGGTGTGTCACAGCTGAGTTGGGACTGCTTTGTAGGGTGAGGGAGCTATCAATAGGCAGAGCTGAAAGCTGATAGTCATGCTGAGTACAGGAGTCCCTGTATTCTGTTAAATGTTTTTGCAATGCAGCTCTCTCAGATACACTCATAACTGCTTTTATCAGCAGGGCATGCTGATAGGCTGTGCTCTGCCACTAACTTGAGACCTTTTGAATCTTCAAAGTAGGAGATATCTCCCAAAAGGAAAAAAGGCTTTTAAATTATTTCTTTGCTAATGGAAAGATAGCAAACTCCTGGACTCGTAAAGTTCACTGAAAGTTGTCTCTGGAGAAACTGTCCACCATGCAAGTAATATTAATTAGTGTTGGGGAAAAGATAAAAGTCCCTCCAAACACCCACAGGGACTTGGATGCTCCCTAATGCTGAGATTAACCTTGTCTACACGTATTTGTTTGTGAGCAGTAAGAAAGCTGTGCTGTCTCTTGTGCTCCTTAAGATTTAGCTATTCCTAAACACTGATGTCTTTCTTCATCGTTCCCATACAAGTTGAGGGGATTTCATAAATACTGATGTCTGGTGGTACAGTTTTCTGAACATAAGCCACTTTTATAAAACTTTAATTATCCTGCACTCAAGAATCTCTAGCCTTGGATATTGCCATAGCTTTTTAGACGTAAGTTTAAGTTTGCACGTGGCAGTTGAGGGGAGAGAGTATCCTGGGTATCTCTGGGTTTCCACCTAGGCGCCTGAGTACAACTATCTCTCCACCATGTATCCACTTTTGAGCTGAGACTGGTCTGGGACCTGTGCCCAGGCCTTCAGCAGTAGCTCAGATGAGGCTGTTGGGATGCTCTGTTAGACCTCTGAAAGCAAGGGATACAGCAGTGATGTTAGGAAAGGAGCCCCAGATGGTGTGTGTGTGTGTGGGTCTCTCTCAGTGGTCCCTTTTTCTAGAGAATGGGTGATCAGGACAGGCAAGATGGCAAGGGACATCACAAGGAAGTGTTGTCTGGTTTGGAAATGCTGCAGTGAAGCTTTGTAACAGCTGCCTTTGATTTAATGCAGTGGGAAGCCCAGGGAGCCAGGTTCCCACTTATTCTTACCACAGACTTTCTGTGTAGTGTTGACTTGATCATGTAAGCTATCTCAGTGCATGTTCCCTACTTCACTTCCCTAACACTTAACACATGAAAACATTTTACTGTACTTCCCAGCATCTGAAGATCTACACTCCATTCACAACTTGCCACTTCTGGCCTCCTCCAGCTAGTGTGTGTGCAAAACTGCTTGTACACATTGACTTGAAATTAAATCATGTCAAATAGGTTACCTGGATGCACGCTTGGATACTAAATAATGGAGTGTAACTAGAGGACTGCATCTCTAGAATGCATGCATATGCATTAGTTAGTCATGTAATCAAGTTCATTTTTATCTAATACATGGGTAAGATAAAAGTAGATTGTATGTTATAATCAAGGGTGAGATAATTATCTGGGCAATTGCCTTTTGCATATTGTTTCTGAATTGCCCTTGGGGTGGTTTTTTTGAGTTTAAATAAAAGATCAGTCAGGTTTACATTTTTATTTATAGAACTGAAAAAGCATGGGGGAAAATTATATATTTTACTTCATCTTAACTAAATATTAAATATGCTGTGTTACTAATGAGCATTCCAATCTTGTGCCCAGGAAAATGCACACTTTTTTGTCGCAGATATGATTATAGCCTCACTAGAAAAAATGAAATATAATATCCTAAGCCAACAACAAGCAGAGTCCTGGGGTGTGGAGGAAACAAGTGGATCAGATGGCAGCTATCACACTGATTCGGAGTTATCTTCTTACCCTGGAGTGAAGAAGTCTGATTCTTCTGTTACCTCTTCAGACAGTGGTTATGAAGGCAAGTTATTTAATCTAGAATGTAACCTTGTCTGAAAGCCTGTGCTGTTTGTTTCTGTGCAAGAAAATACTAAATAAATTGGGGCATTGCTTGGAACCAAATCCTCTGTTAGTCTCTTGAGAGCTGGGTCCGTTGAAGATCGTTATGCCACAGATATTTTCCCTGTAGGTCGCATACTTCCTTTTGGATTTTCACACCTATGTTTAATTAATTATACTAGTTTTTTACATTAAAATGAAAATGTAGGGTTTAAATGCCACAAGCCAAGCATGACTCCGCAGAGTGTGCCTGTAGCTGGCTGTTTTTCCCTCTCTGCTTAAATCCCTTTTTTTTTTTTTTTTTTTTTTTTTTTTTTTTTTTTTTTGGGTAGTGTTTGCAGCTTGGCTCTTTCCTTCTGTGTTTGCTTCTGCAGTATGCAGATGGGGCCATGCAGTTGGTTTGAGTGACACTCCCCAGAGTATTCATTCATATATAGTTTAAGGCAAGATAACAAATACTCCTGGCATTAGAATGCTTGAGCCAGTACATGCATTTTTAAGTAGATTCTAGTCTCTTGAGTAGTACAGATGTTAGTGATGAATCATAAGTCTAAAGTCTAAATGACGTAACTTTTGCGGAAAAATGAGTGGTGTACTTGGACATGAAAAGGGGAGAGACCACTGCTAATATAAAAGATTTGGGTTTGTCACTACAAGATTCTGGCTAAGAAACTGAGGGACATATGACAGACTCCCAAGAACTGGTCTGCTCTATGTGTGTATAAAAGCAATTAAAATTGCTCTGTAAATGCAATCTGTGTGCTAAAGTTTTGGTAAACGATGAAAAATGTAAACTTGATTGCAGCTACTTATAAATGCTGGAAAAGTTTAACTGATCTTGTCCTTGTTCTGGACAGGCTGTGCTTTGCTGCCTGTCAGCTCCCCAGTGCATCTACCATCATCACATGAGGTTACCAGATTTCGTTGCCACAGTGACTCAGAGGATGAATATGTAATTATTGGTAAGACTTCAAAATTGTACCTGCAGAAACATATTTATTGTTCAGTTGAATCTATTCCATTGTTTGGGAATTCTCTTGATTTAATAGATGTGATTGTAGGAGAAATGACATGGGAAAATGGAAACAATTATGTGTGCGTAGCTCCTTATTAGAACACATGCAGAAATACCAGACTGCTGCAGGGTATCCTTTCTAGAAAAGAATATGTTTGGGTAATGAGAAATAAAATTAAATTTTAAAGCACCTTTCCCCCACCTCTTCCTTCTTCTTGGGCTGAACTTCACTTCTGATTTCTCTACCTCTTGGGGCTTCCCACACATCCTGTTAGAAGTCTGCTGCAGCATGGGTGTCTTCCCTCTAGGTCACAGCCTCCTTCATTCACCCTCCTGCCAGAGCCTGGGTTTCTCCACAGGCTGCAGGGGGACCTCTGCTCCCCCATTAGTCCCCATGGGCTGCAGGGGCACAGCTGCCTCACCATGATCTGCATCAGGGGCTGCAGGGGAATCCCAGCTCTGGCTCCTGGAGCACCTCCTGCCCCTCCTTCTCCACTGATCTTGGTGTCTGCAGAGCTGTTCCTCATACATATTTTCACACCTCTCTCCAGCTGCAAGTGTGCAGGGTTTTTTTTCCTCCCATTTTGACTCTGTTATCCCAGAGGCACTCCCACCCTGGCTCATGGGCTCAGCCTTGGCCCATGGTGTGTCTGTTCTGGAGCCGGCTGGCATTGGATCTCTCAGACATTGGGAGAAGCTTCTGGCAGCTTCTCACAGAAGCCACTGCTGTAGCCCCTCCTGCTACCAAAATCTTGCCATGCAAACCCAACAGAGGGACTGAAATTATGTCTAAGGATTAAACCAAAGGAATGTGCATGAATAAAGTGTGAAACTGGCACAACCTCAGTCAGCTACAGCAGCACTGGTTGATAGAATTTAGGACGTGATCATTTCCTAATGAAACAGACTGACTCGGTTTTAGGCAGCCTCTCCTGCTTTTTCAGGACTGGAGAAGAATGTCTCTGTTCTCTTATACGTGCTTTGCTTCTCTTCAGGACATCCTGAGTTTCGTTTGGTTTGCTTCTGGTTTTTACACATACAGAAACAGAAACCCTTAAAAGTAGCCTGTGCAACTTTTAACCTCTGTTTTATCTTTTCCTGACAACAAATGGATTTTTATTGTTCTCTTTGGTTTTAGAGATTTATTTTTTCCTCTAATCTTTCCCTGATCTGCAAATGAAGAACAAGCTCCCAAAAGACTGCATTCCTAGTAGCAAGAGTTACTTTGAAGTGTATAAATGGGGAAACATTTGTCTTGAGAGTAATAAGCATGGGCAAAACTGATGCTACCAATGTGAACACCTTGTTGGCATAAACATATTGTGTCTATGTAAACATAATGAAGTGTGTCCTTTAATTGCATTCATCTCACCTGTTACTAATGTGTTTGTAGCATTAGCTGGTATGTTTGTGATTGGTGTCTCCAAATATCTGTCAGTGTCCAAAAAAATTAACATGGCTTCTCTTGGCTCTGTACATTATTATTTATGTTGAATGACTTCTGTTTTGACCAGCAGGCACTTAGTCTCTCCTTACCATTTTTGCTCTTGAAGGCAGGCTGATGGTGATAATAGGATGCAAGGGTATTAGGGAATATTCTTCCTCATGCCAGAGATATACAGAGGAGATAAGACTCATTATGCCTGTTTTACAACTAGGGCTGAGGTAATTTCCCACATCCAGCAAGGGTGTTAAAAAGATGAGTGTATTTGAAACTGACACTGTGGTATCACAGAAAGTATTTTAAAATAGTGCTGAGTAACAGATGCTTTGCTTCTTAAATGGCTTGATAAAATTTTCTCCTTTATTGCAGAACTTGAAGACCTTGAAAATCTGTCTGCTGCCCCTGATAAAAGGTGTATATCTTCACTAAAATAGCCCTGTGGCACTACCTTTTCTGCTGGAGCCACTTTCTGGTGGCTTTTCTGGCTGGGGTGGGGGAAGATGTGGGAGTGGTAAATTGGGCCCTCTCAAGGAAGGGGAAGGAATGCTGCTTGACAGCAAATGTCTCTGGTGCTTGGCTAAGCAGTGTTTCTCTGGTCCCCCAGTCTTGCTAGAGGGTGGTGTCTGGCTCTTCAAGGGCCTAGGTGTATCAAAGAAAAAGGGTAGGAATGAAGGAATGGGAGAGAACCTTTCAGGGATGCAGGAAAGGCAGTGGAGATGCTGGTGACATGCTGCTATTTTTCACTGATAGTATTCCTTACCTTTCAGATTGTCTTTCGAACCAGGCAGCAATTCTGCTGAAGCAACAGCCCAGGAGTTGTGCAGAGCTTTCAGAAAGTACTGGTTGCAGACAGACTCTGCTGTTCAGCTGTCTGGTTGCCTGAGCTCATCTAAGCAGAGAGTGAGTCTGATCTGAAAACAACGAGCTCTTTATTCAGTTCCCCAAATAATCAAGGTCTCACTGCAGCTGCTTCACTGCTAGGAAAAGGAGGAAGCTACATTAAAAAAAAAAAAAAACAACAAGAAAACAAGTACAGATGATTGCTTACAGTCTATTAGTTCACTTTATCTATTTTTTTTAGAAAATGTCTTTTTTCTCTAGCAATTTTCAGCACGTTTAAAATGTAGTTGTAAACAATGAGGATGTGCTTTGTTCTGGGACTCCTATGAGGGAGTTTGACTGAGGGGGGACTACATGCAGGTGAAAACTGAACTTTAAAATACCAGAGTATAAAGGGAGACAAACATCTCCCATAGCATTTAACATATGTCCAGCTGATGGGCTGGTTATCTTCATGAGCTTGTTTTTCCCAATAGTCTGTGCTGAAAGAAGAGATTCCCAGAGAACTTGAGTCCAGTTTGAGTCTGGCTGAAGAAATAAAGATCATATCCAAGTTAAGAGGATCTTCTGGCTGGTCCCCACCAAGATCACAGATTATATTTAATATTCATCCTTCAGTCAAGTAAGTTTTGAGGGATCTGGGCATTGTCATTTAGTATGGCATGGGGAAAGCTGATGGAAGGAGCTTGGGTGATTAACAGATCTGGTGCATGTGCAGATGATCCATGAACAAATCTAGAGCTTGTGCATGGCACAGCCTTCTGCAGTGTCTGTCACCAGCCTCACTAGAAAACAGATGGCATCTTTTTCCCTCTGTTGGCACATCCTGATTAACACAGCATGTGCAATTTTCCATGCAGTAATACGTGAACTCTTCAGTGTTATGGTTGCAGTGTACTTAGCTCCTGAAAATTTAATTTTGTGACATCGCCTGGAGAATATTCTTGACTTCCCCCACTCTCCTGCTGATATTTTATGGATAGCTGGTTTTCAGAGAGTGAGGGGAGGCACCATGTCACGTGTCAGGACATATCTGTCTCACCCTGCATCAAATGCTGAGAAGTGCAGACAGTAAGCAAACTGGCTGTTACCTGTGTTGCTGCAGGTTCAGTGGCTTTTTCAATTGCAAAGATGGATTTCCCGTCTCCAAACCTTACGATACTGGTGTCACCTTAAGAAACTGAAAATAATTTAGTTATTTCAACAAGTGTTACAAAATCTCCCTTCTTCCTGTGGAGGAAGCAGGGAGTCAGCTCCTGAGGTGGACATTCTCCCTGGTGCCACTGTAGCTCTTCTGCACCTTGGAAGGATGTTAACTAAAACTGTGTTTTGGGTACTGAAAGGTCTAACTATTTGCTTCTGTATACAGGAGGGATGCAGTGGTGGCTGCTCAAAACTTTACATGTGTTGGTTGTGGAACCCCAATAGAAAGCAGTAAGTATTACCAAAACTGGCAAAAAACCCCCTAATAAGTGCAATACTTGTAATCAGACTATAATCCTCACAAACACAGTGTACCACGATATTTCAATTATCTGAGCTAGAAGGAAAATCTCATTTTTGGATGTGCCTGCAATAGTAAAACAGACACTGGGATCTTTCCAGTGTCTGCAATTTTTCATACAATACAGAATACAATACTTGATAGATATCCTTCTCATACACAATAAAAATTCATAACAGTGAACCACAAAACAGAAAAAAAAATACAAAAAAAAAAAAGAATCAAGCTTCCAGACTGGAAAGAGCTGGTTTTATGTAGTCCAGTTGTTTCTTTTCATAATTCTTTCCTGTGCCAATTTAGACATTTCCAAAAGTCTCTTTTTAGAGACGTTATGCAAACTTATGGAATCTGTGGTTTGGTTCTTTTGGGATGTCTTTTTAAAACTTTTGGTTTCTTTATGTCTTGATCACAGAATCTTGCTTGGTTTTTTTGTTTAATTCCTGATACTTTGTGAGAACTGCTTGAAAGCACAATGATTTACAGAACTGACAAACAGACCTTACTTAAGAAATCTTTGAAGCGGTGCTTAAATCTCGTTCTGGGTCAGCTCACAAGAACAGTGTTTGTGATGGCCTGTAAAGTATCAACAATCTACGATGGCACATTAACTCGAGCAAATAGGAAATGCTGTAATAGCTGGGAAAAACCCCACAAACCTCTTGATGTTGAAAAAGTGTTGTGCAAACATGACTCCAAAATTGGTGGAAGTATTTTTTGTTGTGTATTTCACCTAGTGTCTCTTTTGTGAGTAAAGCAACAGGGGTTTTTCTAAAATCCCATGCTGATAACTATAATCAGTTGAATAAATGAGGAAATGAGGAAAGGTTTCTGTTCTAATGCTAAGTAAAAACCTTATACATGTATTTACCACAATAATAAAACTCCCTACTTAAAAAAATAAAATAAAGAAAACCCTTTCCCTTTATTTACAGATTTATTTAGACAGACTAGGCATATAGACAAGAGTTATGTCCCATAAGTTTTTAAAATATCACACAATTTCATTGCTTTCTACCTGCAGAATATATCAGGAGACTCCGCTATTGTGACTACCTGGGGAAATACTTCTGTGACTGCTGCCACAGCTATGCCCAGTCTTCTATTCCTGCCCGAATACTTTCAAAGTGGGATTTTAAAAAATACTATGTGTGCAACTTCTCCAAACACCTACTGGACAGCATATGGCAGCAGCCCATTTTCAATGTGTCGTGTATTAACAAAACCCTCTACACGAAAAGTAAAGAAATGGACAGGGTCAGGGTAAGTGTGGCTTTTCTTTCGTTAGGAATTTCTGAGTCTGAGACTTTCAGGTAGGAGTCCTTAGGGCAAGATGTCCTGTGTGTCTATGTGGTAAGGAGAAAGGTTGTTTTTTTTTTCTGACTTATCCCACCACCACTTCTGGGACTTGCCCTCTTTTCTCTCAGGTGAAGGGGGTAAAGAGAGGTGTTTGCAACCTATGCCAGAGGTCTCCTTAGCCCTGTTGTCTTTGGGAGGTGTTTCCTTAGTGGTTTCCAGTTTTAGTTCATGTAAGGGAGTTGGTCTCCTGCAGTAAATATTTACATCTTCCTGGCTTTTGGCTGTTGGAAAGTTCTGTAATTTTTGAATGACTCCTTAATTTTGTGGACCATTATGGGAAACACCCTTGGCTGATGTAAGAGCTGTACCTCCTACAGCTTCAGGAAGAGTGTTCTGCTGAAGATTACAAGTAGGCATGTGCTCCCTTCTTGGCTGAGGAGACACTTACCTGTTGTGACACAGGTGTGGGTATAACATGCATCAAGACCTGCAGCCATTTTTGGCATTAGGACTCGCTTCACTTGTCAGGGAATAAAAATAGCTTTTGCCTGCCTTTGGCTTTCGTGTGTTAGAAAATTCATTTGTTTAATTCTAGGCTAAGTGTAAACTTCCTTTTTTTAGGTGTGGTTTGGTGTACTTGCAAGGGTTGCTGACTCAAATAGTGGCGTTCCTTACCTTTGAATATTTAAATGCAATGCTTTTAATTTAACAATTATTTTTGTTTTTCTCCTCTATCTTCTAGGAGGTGCAAGAGCAGCTTTTTCATTTAAAAAAGCTTTTGAAAACCTGCAGGTTTTCTGAAAGGTATGGACTGTAGTTATGCATGAAAAATAGCTTAGTAAAATGTACATGACGTGCTTATTGAGCCTTCTTCTCTAGAGACATTTGGATGCAGTTTTAAAGAAGTTGATATGATCATTAGGGAATTCTAATAACAAAATTACCTTCTCTTGCACTGCAAATGTTGTGTTTTATGTGGTAGCTGTTTCTTCTAATATAGTTTGGTTTTGAATGTTGAATGCTTTTAGTTAGGTGTGTATTTTTTCCTGTTTCTTCTCTCTGAGGTTCTCACTCATTCTTAAAAGGCCAAAGATACTTATCTCTCTGAGAATATTTGTCTTTAAAAAATATGTTGGAGTTTTTTTTTAATTAACGAGTGTGTTCCTTGAGCATTTAAAGATTTCTTCAAGAAATCTGTCATAATGCTCAATTCAGTTTATTCTGTAAAAATATCCAAATGAAAGTAGTAATAACCAAAAGTGATAAAGACCAAAATAAGACCTTTCTTGTTGCTAAAAGTGAAAGATTTTTGGTGCTCGCATTCCCAAACTATGGGCATGAATAATACATAGACATGTGAATAATAAGACCATCACTACAGAATTGCTGACCTTTTTAAGAACAGGCATAAGCAAAATAAAATTTGAAAGTAAGTTCTGTTTTCTCTTTGACACAAACCTCTTCTTTTGCATCAGTTACATGTTGTTCACTAAAATCAAACAGAAATGTGTTTTTGTCTCTTCTGTTCAACTCCCTGTGATTCCATTACCGAATTAAGTATAAGGATTATCAGTGCATCTTCTATCTGCATCAGTGATAGTTTAAAAGCAATAGCATTATTTCCAGTGTTCACCTACTCAGCACAAGCATAGTTTCACCCAGTAGTGATCTGTGCAGGATAAAACCCCTCAAAGTCCTCCTTGCAAAGAAAATACATGAGCCTAGCTTATTATATTAGATACTATATGGGATTTTATCTACTGTTCCTGAGGTAGGAGAGAACCCTTTAAACATTATTTAAGGATTGCTGGGGTAACTGTGTATGGCAATTCCAAAACCTGAGGAATGCATGTTTAAAGCAGATAGTTTATTCTAAATTGCAAACTTTCCATTTTTTATTAAAGTGATCTGAGGCTGGGAGGGGAGGTAGGATATAGCATGAACTTGCCTTGTATAATCCCCATGTGACTAGAGAAATGAAAAGAGGCTTATTCTGGAAATGCACTTGAATATGGAAATGCACTTGAAAAACAACTTTTTGTAACTTGAATTGGGTTTTATTTCTCTTTGCAGTGTACTGAAAGAATTTGAACAGGTCCCCAGCCATCTGACAGAGGAGCTGCATCTCTTCTCACTGGATGATCTGGTGAAGATCAAACGAGGGCAGTTACTGCCCCTTCTTAAAGATATTCTGAAGAGCTCCACCTCTCATGTAGATGGCTGTGAGGTAATGAAAAAGCAGGGCTTTTAGTGTCCTTGCAGCTGCTACTGTAAGGAAATATCCCTCTTGCCATTCCCAGGTAATTTTTTTCCAAGATTTAAATTCAACCCTTTTGCTCTCCTTGTAGCTCTGTCAAGCAAAGGGGTTTATCTGTGAATTCTGTCAGAGCGCGGACCTGCTCTTTCCGTATCAGACTGCCAAATGTAAAAGGTGCACAGGTATGTTCCAGACTGAATGTTTTTCTTTCTCTCTTGGGGGAATTTTGGTGTATAAAACCATTTAGACTTATTTTAAACATTGAGAACTAGCTTCACTGAAAGCATGCATATTTAAAAACCTGCATGTGCATTTGGAAACCATGGACAGCATGTATCTTTGAAAACCAGCCTGTGGCAGCTGTTTTGTATCAGTGAATTCAGAGAGCAAAACCAGGGATTTGCCTGGCCATAGTTATGCCTGCAGGGGGAGGCTATTTTTGGGTCTAGGCATGAGAGAGCTGTTTTATCAGATCTTGCCAGCATCCATTGTAAATTATTACAATGATGGTTGCTGTCCTGGCCTTGCACTGCTTCTGTTTATTTTTGTACTTATACATACATGATAGAACATCATTCAAGGAACACAGCTATTGATTCTCTTTTTTTTTAAATTCTGCTCTTTTTCTTTTTCTCTGAATGCTAGATTCTATGTATAAACAGAGTGCAAGACTTGCTTTCACAAAGCATGCTTCAAGCCTGGAGGCTGCCCCAAATGTCTGCGGATCTCAGCTCGGAGGACACTTTCAGAAACTCCCATCACTGGTGCCTCAGTGAAACTGAGTTCCTCTGACTGCTGACTTTAGAAGATGCTCAGAGCCAAATCTTCAGGTGCATGACTAAGCGTTAAATAATGTTGTTTTAGACATTGCTGTTTTTAATGCATGTCTCCTTTATGGGGGGGTAAAATAAAAAAAAATTGAAAAACAAACATCAACTTTATTAGCCTCATTGAAAATTCACCCTAAAGGAGTTTCCTCTTAACTGGTGACAGACTGGATGTTAATTTTTTGGGCAGCCTTTTGTTGCTATGTTTTGTCCTTGTATGTAAGATTTTTAATACTATATTTTTTCATGTAAAAATGATTAATCTCTGTAATTCTGCAGATAATGTGATAATGTATAGATCGTGAAAGTTGGAAGTCCTTGCCTGTGTTCAATTTTGGAAGTGGGGGTAAAAGTGGTATAGTACAAAACCATTCTCTGAAAAGCTCTACAATAAATAGAAAAGACTTGCCTGCAAGTTTTAGGCAGATGCTAATCTGAAATTGTTACAGCAAATGCTTATTGTGAACCAGTGGATTTTAAGTTTCTTTTAAACACATCTATGCAACAGCTTGTGGTGAGTTGACTTGGTCTGCTGCTAGGTGCTCTTCACACTTCATCCAGCTGCTCCCTCACTCAATTCCTCAAGAGAACAGAGGGAGAAAATAAGATGGAAGAGCTCACAGGTTGAGATACAGACAGGAGGATCACTTGCTAACTACTGTCATGAGTGAAAAAAACCCCGGAATTGGAGAAAATTAAATATATTGTACATTAGAAACTGAGTAGGGTGGTGAAAAGTGAAGATTAAACCAGTAATTTTCCCTTACCTTACCCACCCATTTTCCAGGCTGAACTTCTCTTCATTGTTCCCAATTTTCCTACCTTACAGCCTGCCCCAAGTGATGCAAGGCAGGTGAGGAATTGGGGTTGCTGTCAGTCCATAACTGCTCCTTTCTTCTGCTCCTGCCTTCTCACACTTTCCCCTGCTCCAGTGTGGATCCTTCCCGTGGGCTGCAGTCTTTCAGGATAAACCTGCTCCTGTACAGGCTCTCCAGGAAGATGTAGTTCCTTCAGGAAATACTCATGTGCTCCAGTGGGATCCTTTCCATGGACTGCAGGGGAATCTGTGTTGTGATGCCTAAAGCACCTCTTCCTCTGCTTTTTTTTCACTGACCTTGGTGTTTTTGCTGCTGTTTCTTGTGCTCTTTCTTAAATACATTTTCTTAGCAGTATCACCATCTTGGCTGAGGTGCTCAGCCATGCTCTGCAGTGTGTCCATTGGAACTGGCTGGAAGCAGTTGTGTCTGGCATGGGCCAGTCCTGGCCTCTTCACACACAGGCCACCATGCAGTCACCCAGTGCCAGCATCTTGCCACCTCCACCAACTACTCCACTCTAAAAGTTTCTTTCCAGAGCACTTAGAAACATGAGGAGAGACAGTGAGTGATCAGGAGAGTTGCTCCTGTTTAAATCCACCCTCACACTTGCAGACAGAGTCTTTGCCTGAAGGTGAAGTGCTGGAAATTGAAAGCTGCTTTATTTCCCTGCCTGCTTGGTTACCTCTAATAAAGCTCTTGCCTTCAGAAAGGTAGAGCAGCTGCTCAAACCTGTAAAACCATTTTTCTGTTTGTGCTATGAAGTACCAGTGAACAGAGAAATCCCAGGACCTGAAAGTACATCTCAGCATTCTGATCTCTCCAGTGGGGTGCTGCTAGTATTTTGAATTTTTTGTTCTCCTTTTGTGCATTTTTTCTTCCTCTCCTCATCTACTTGCTCTGTGTTTTACCAAGGAAAGGATCTGTTACGTGGGACTGTGTAAGTTCACCTCCACATTAATGCTCACTCAGCTACTACTAAGCTCACTAACACTTCCAGTGATCTATATTTTTTCTGTGATCAAGAACAGCTTACCTACTTACTGCTCTGAAGCAAGATTAGCATCTCTTACACAAGATTACCAGCGCAGGGTAAGATGTGGTGAGAAAGAGCCTACTTATGCAGCTGACTGTATTTAATATTATGCAAGAGTAAATTCTCATTTAAGTTGGTTGCACGACTAACTGAATCACATGAAAGGCCTTGCTGCAGGGATTTAGTGCTTACGAAGGAGTAGACGTGAATGATCCTTCTGTGGGATAACCTGCAGGGCAGCTGAGTATGTCTTTTTCACTATTCATTAATTTAGAAGAGCTGATCTGGTTTCTGGCTGTGCTTTTCATGAAAGTTCAAGTCTTCCTAAGCAGTAGCAGTAGACAGAAGGGGGAGTGTCAGACAACAAGTTTTGTACATCAAGTGTTGATACTTCACATCTGCTCAGTTCAGTGCAGGTCTCCATAGAGCCAATACAGCTTTTCCTCACTTATTATTGCTACATACCACAGCACAGGCTGCAGCAAGAGCAGATCCTGTCTGCAACGCTGGAAAGCGGGAGGCCTGAGAGTACCAACATGCTTATTGTCCAAGTAAAACTGGTTAAAATGTCCCACTGCTGAAGCTAAAGTGATAAATACTAGGTTGTGAGATACCAGTAGGTTGGCACCAAGTTGAAAGGAATAACAGAAGTGACTATTTTCTGTGTTTGAGGGGATACTGCTCTTGACTGTTGGGTCTGGAGGAGGATCATACCAAACTGACATTCTTGTGTGCCTGTGTCAGCACAGGATAGCACAGGAACATCCTGAGGCTGTTCACCCTGAACCTCTTCTCTGGTGAGAAGCAAGGCATGTGTTACTAGACCTGTAGACATGAGGTGTTAGTGCTATCAGGGGTTCTCAGTGTTCTGTCAGCTGCTGTCCTAGGATAGCATAAAGCAGCCATCATGAAACTGAAAACATGCATTATCTTTCTGTATTGGGTGATAAAGTGGCTTGGACAGAAAGGGATGACTTCTGTGTGAGAAACCCTCTAAGTGTCTTTAGGGTGTAGCCAAATTCTTTGAATCCAGTTTTGTGCTCTTCCTGAGCATATGTGTGTGGGTAAGTACTGAGTTTGGTCACTTCTGAAGCTGGACCAGATGATAAGGCAGATCCAAGAGAAGAATTCTTATACGAAAAAGTTTTCACTGGCTACAGTGAACTTCTTTGCAGAATGTAAAATCCTACAGTCCTTACATGTGTAAGCTCTGAATTCTTTGATAGGAGCAGACATGAAAGGGTTAGGGGAACTTACCAAGGAGTTGGGCCAGTTCAAAATAAGCTGCCTGCTAGCTAGAAAACTGAGGACAATTACAAGACATCTGACTCTTCAGCTATGGAAAGGAGATTGTCACACTAGTCTGTTTGCCTGAGCAAGGATGACCAGAGCTCATTCTTTACTGTGAGTTTTTAGGTTGCTATGTGGATACAAGAGGACACTACTGGAGGAGCACTCTCAGGGGCTTTGGAGGCAGAAGAACCTATTTCTAGCTAGCTGCCTGCCTCACTTCAGAGGCAGAATTCATGTAAAAGCAGTATTATTAGTAATTTCCATAGGCACAAGGTTTCAAATGAATACAACATCGCACTCTTACAGTTACCAGTTTTACTCGGTTTCCCAATAGTTATTTGTTTATACTGATTTGTTGTGTTTTCCTTCCTAGTTTCAGTTGTGAATTTTCTGGAGGTGGAAGTGCTTTGCTAAAGCTTTGTGCAGTGCATTGAAGCCAGGATTTTTCATGATGCATCATACAGCTATTACTGTAAACAACAGAATAATACTAATTATCAGGTGTAGTATAGTCTCACAAATACAGGTCTTGTTGCGACTGTAAACAACTATGTCAAGTACTTAAATAGTTTTATGGGTCTGTATAATTCCAGGGATGTCTGTCACACCCATCAATGGCCAGGATCCAATGAAAAGTGCTGAATTCAGTATTGAGGAGGAACTGAGTTTAAAAATGCAGTCTTCTGAAGGCCTTATTTCAGTGGTCGTTTCCAGTGAAAATGTTTTCATTGCCTGGAGGTCTTCTCCTCAGGCCGAGAATTGCCCTAGTCAGAGCATCTTGATTCCAGTTTCCTGCCAGCATCTGCCTGCGATTAAGAAATGGGGATGTCGGTTTGAATGATGGACAGATTCTTGCTCAAGAGAGCCCAGGGAACAGGGCAAAATGCTTGTGGAGCATGTTTCAATGTCAGCTTTTAGCTGACATTAATTTTATTCAAGTGCCTGTCTTGTCCTGGCATTGTGTTGCTGATGGTGTGAACAGTGCAGTGTCTGGATGCTCATGGAGCTGTTTGGACAGTTGCAGAAGTTGAGCTGGACAGATTTTTGACAGCTGCTCCCACTGTCTCCGTGTCACTTATCTGAAATTATCAGACTCACTTTACTTCCCCAAGAAGCAGCAGCAGTTCCTCTTGGGTTCCATTCTCTGCTATTTTAGTCCAGGCATTTCAAGTTGTCCATAGAGGCAAAATGAAACTGAGATAAATCCCCAATGTTACTAGCCCCTCCTCTCCCAGGCCTGCTTGTTTTAACCACTTTTTAAACCATTTTTGCCTCTTTACAGCCCAGGCAAGTGTTTTTATGATAAAACCAAAAGATATAATAAAGTAGTTTTGCTATTCCATGAGCTAAGAATGACACTAAAGAAGATGTTTGGGGAAGAAAAAAAAGAAAAGATAGAGTAGCAAATCCATTGAGGTGTTGTCAGCCTGAAGAGATGAAAAAGTGCTGGCAGGTCCTTAGGAAGACCCACCTGCTGCCTTAGGAGACAACACTGAGAAGCATTTTCTGGAAGAAAGAGATCAGAGCGCCTTGCATAAATCAGAAGTAATGTGGTGTTGTGGCCACTTCAAAGCAAGTCAGTGACTGCCAAAATGCTGCTGTTGTGCATCCAGGAGCATGATGTGGGAAAGAAAAATTCATGTGCCTCACCTGGGAGCCATTTTACTGTGCTCTCATCTCTGTCCAAGAGTTACTGTGAATCAAGCTTCCCTTCCCTGAGCTCTCAGAAGGTGAAACTGACAGCTGGAATGGTTTTACTGGAATAGGATATGTTTTTAGGCCTCCTACGCATTTCATGGATGAGGCAAAGGAATGTATTAGTTTATGTCTTAGCACAGAGGATATATCCATGCTCCTGTAACAGACGATTTCCTAAAAGCTGACTTGGACCACAGTAACACCTAGCGGCAATTGCAATGTTCTTCTCACAGGAAAATACACAGCATTTTCCTGTGTCAGCACAGCACTAACACAGCCAGCATGTTGTACTATGTCACACTGGAAAAAATATTTGGGGTCTGTGACTGAAACAGAGCCACAGGGCTGCTTAGAAATGTAGCAAAAGATTGAGAAGTCACTGAAGTAGAAAAATATGATGGGATGAGATCATGTGTAATTAGAGAAAAGTGTGGATAGCAAAATGCAGTCGAGCTGAGGCTGAAACAGCCGTGAGGAAGGTGATGGTACAAATGGAAGCACAACCGAGGTGTAGACCAGCAGACTAAGCAGAGGAGCATCTCTAACCCTGAGAGACACAACAGTGATGGAGACAGATTTTATCAGAAAGAATGAAATGCACAGAGAAGGCTGAAGAGGCCCTGTCCCTTCCCTACAATGAAGAAAAATGGGATTAATTTTCATCAATGTATTAGTCAACGTGTTAACAGCACCACTCATCAACTGTCCCTCTCAAAGAGTGTGCTCAACAAAGAGGTCTGGTTGCCCCAGCCTCCCCTCTAAGTGCCTTCAAAGACACCTGGCTCACTCTCCTTGTTGAATAGCACTGCATCCACTGTATGGCTCCTTCCATAGGTTCCAGCAGTCAGGGACAAGGCCAGTGCCAGAGCTGGGCAGGCTGGATTCCCCTAAACCCAATCCCCAGGATTTCTGAATCTGACAGTCTGATGGGAAAGCAGAAATAGCTACCAGCATGTCCCACACACTTCCTATTTCAAAACTGCATTCTGGCTACTTAACACATGTGCTTCCCCTTTCACACAGCAAATGTGCAAAACTGCTTCTCCAGCAGGTACTGGCAGCTGATGGCCAAGATGCTTCCCTGAGTCAATCTTCCAGTTATTCCAGCCAGGAGAGGGGGAGATTCACAAACTGCCCATCTACTGGATCCTGATCTGGCCTTTGATGCTGGGTCCAGAACCTGTCTTTGTGGTAGTCTTGTCTCAGCACTGTGGTGAGTACTCACCAAAGGAATATGATGACATTACTCTCATATTTTCCCAGCACTTTTCCTTACATTGTTTTTTGTCTTTGCAGACCTCACTTCCACAGGAAAACTCCAGGCCATCCTACCCTATCTTTCCTTTCCAGGTTTCTGCAGACATATCATCCACTCCTACCTTCCAGGGGTTCTTAACTTTCACAGCCACACCTTTTCTCCCTAGCATTTTCTCCTTCTTCTTGTGGCATCTGCCACCAGTGGTTGTCTGGAGCCTTCAGCAATTCTTCCTTCTCACCTTGCCTGCCCAGAAGGTGCCCCTTGGTCCCTGCAGCTTGTTGCCTCCAGCCACTGTCTCTCCTGGGCACTCATCTCAGGCCCAAGTACTCTCCTGCTCTCTCTCTCTCTGTGTTCCACCTCCAGATGGGCAACCTGAAGAACTCTCATTTTCCAGCACATATCACACGAATTAGCCTTTGACTATTACTAAGAGCCTTCACTTTCTCCATGACAGAAATCCCCACCACTCTCTCCAGGGTACATTTTCACCACTAATCCTTTCTTCCAACTTGACCTGCCAGTGAAGCCTGAAACACATGTCAACAACTAAACCATGACTCTGTTTCCCAATGACCCTTGCTCACCTACATAGCTTCCCAGTCCAAGGAATTCAGAATTCCAGTCAAGCTTAGAGGAAAAAACCTTTCTGATGCTGTAAGACTGATCTCACGCTTTTTTCCCCCACTTCCTGTTGGTGACAGAACACAAGCACGTGCTTTTGTCTGAGAGAAAAAAAAAAAAAGACTGTAAATCCTCAGACTTCATAATCCAGGAGGTCACAAGCACTCTAGATTTACAAATGTCATTTACCAGCCATCATGAAAAAAGACACTTCTTTTGTCTTCGAAGCCGGGCTGTGACCACACGGACAACAGTATTGGACTGTCCTTAGGTTGGTTTGCCAAACCAACCAATCCTTAGGTGTTGTCAGTCTTTTATATGCAGCAGATCTTACCAGGAAAACAAATACTGAAACCATGCTGGTGCCTAAGGGCAGATTCCTCAAACAAGACCTGCCGCCCACATTTGACAGCAGATGGCATAAAACCTGCCTGCTGGTCTCGTCACTCTGCTGTGCTCTAGCTCTTTTCATGCACTGCCCATGCAGGGGCAGAGGGTGGCTGGTATTTACTGTGTGCTCTTAACCTGTCCTGTCTGACCAAGGATGTGTGCAAAACCCTGTCCAAAGAAAAGATGGCTTATAGCTACACAGGACTTCTTTTCAGAGTTCTGCCTGAACTGAGGGAAGGAAGAACAAGATGGAAGTTGCTGACACTGAATCATTTCTGTTTCTACTCCAGTGAAATAAGATGACCTATGAATTTCCTGATTTTTGCAAAAAAGGGATTGTCCGGCCCCCCCCTCTGCTAAGCAGGCATCAGAATGAAGCAAGGAGGGGAAGTGGATCAACCCTCTGCATTTGTACTGTGACGTGCAGTGCTGCAACATTTGACACCTGTGAGTCACAGAGTGAGAAAGAGGTCCCAGAATCATGCAGGAAGTCAGGGCTGAGGGTCTCACTCAAGCAACAGGCTCAGGCATGACGTATCACCCACTTTGTGATAGTTCATGTGCTGGGGCCGCAGGAAATAGTGGAGTTTATACATCAGCTGGAGTTTCTAGTTATGTGTGAGGGTTATAAGTTGCTTGTAGAAACCCCCAATGGCCAGCCAGGTATTTAATGATCAGCTATGTGCTTGCAGGTTGGTATATCCTTGTGCCTGGTTCTGGGTTTCTCAGACACAGGCAACTCTACACTGAAAAATAAGACATCACTTAAATTTTACACCCCGTGCACTGCCCAAAGACTGTGCCCTAAGTCAAAATGAGGGGCAAAAAAGGAATGAAAAGGTGTGTGTTTCATATGTTGATCAGAAAGATGTGCCTTGACCTCCAAAGGGATTTGGCACAGTTCACAGGCAGGAAGAATGAGGAAAGCAGTGACTTGTATCTGTTCACCTCCCTTCCCACCAGTGTCAATCAATGAAGCAGAAACCTCAGTTTTCCTCTCATCGTGAGAGCTGGAAGATGCTTCCTTGTCTGGACTCCAGGAGACAGTGTGGGTGGCACAGGAGATGGGGCTGTTGCAGGTGACAGAAACAGCCAGGTGTGCTGAGCGCAGTGAGAAGACAGAACAGGGAGCAGGTAAGAGGGACAAGCAAATGTTCAGAACAGCAGGAGCAAGTCTGTGGGGAGTTTTGTAAATGTGGTGAGGCAACAGCCCAGTGCTGTCAGGCATAGATGGTTGCAGGTTTTTCTGTTGTAAGCTCCACTTCTTTCCCCCAACACACACATCTTTCCCGTGCTTGCCTAACACACAGCTGGGCTGCAGCAAACGGTTGTTTCCTGGGAGGAGGACACACTCCAGAACGGACTGGGGAAGCCACGCCGTGTGCTCCAGCTGGTCCAGCAACCAGCCCTGGGTGTTGGCCTAGAACCCTGTCTGTATTTACAGGTACAAAATGCCACGGGTGTAGCAGCACAACCAAGGAATGCAGTACACAGTCCTCAATCATTGGCTTTTCCTCTGAAAGCAATGGGGCAGGACATGCTGCAGCTATTAACCATGGCCCAAATTCTCCCCACTGGCTCCCAAAATCAGTGCATGGGTGTGTGTCACTCACAGCTACCTTACCTCAACGTGCAAAGGCAAGAGCTCTCGGGGTGTCTCGCTACACCATCCTTATTCCCTGCACCCCTACATCTCCTTCCAGCTGACCAGAGCTGTGAATTGAGAAAGGATTTGCAAAAAAAAGCTTCCTTCCTGTCTTTCCCTGCTGGCCTGTACAGGTATGTCTGCACACACCTCCTTTTACATGCGTGCACACACAGAGACACATGTTTAAAGGAGCAGGGCCCAATGCAATACCATCAAGAAATGCCAATTTTAGCTTTGACTAAAATACATCTTGTCTCAAATCTGGCCACAACTGAGAAGCAAGAATGCCATATACCACCCAGTAGTAAGTAATTTCCACACTATCTAAATGTGATGTGAAGCCAGAATTATATTTTTAGTCATCTCCTGATAAAACAAGAAAAGAAAAAACTTCTAACAAAACTTGGTCCTCTGCCTCCAGAGTACACAGTTTCAAAATCCTGCATTAGTGGGAAGATCAAGCTGAAGTCCCCAGCACAAACTGGCTGTAATTTTAATCTTTTCCACTCTTCTGTTTGAGGAGATGTGTAAGCACGAACTCTTTATGTAGGCCATTGCATGCAAAATATGATGCCTCTGGTCCAGCATATGGGTCAGATGCCTTAAGTTACTTTACACTGCAATAAATACTGCTAGTAAAATGCTCAAGTGTAGTTTCAGGGGCCGGACACTAGCTTTACATTTAAAGGTGTAAATGGGTGAGTTGGAGAAAGGCCTGGATGAAGAGGAAGGCAAATGAGGTTTGAAGGCTTTCACAGAGGAGATGAGAGAAGCATCAGTGGTGAAGAGCTGTGTATTCCCAAGCAGCAGCTTTGATCATAATTTTCATTTCACTCCACCACAGAAACTTCTGAACGTGACTTGCTCCGCATGCAAGGTCAGAGAGACTGTAGGCGAGTCAAGCAGCTTAAATCTCTGCGAATCTGTGATTCAATGGCACTATCTCGTCACACCACGCTATATAACGTGGTATGAACTTTAAAAAGCCGAGTCCGGTCTCAGAAAGCGCCCGAACCGGAGGGGACAGGTGCCACTAGAGGGGGCTGGTTGCACACAGCTCCGGCGGGTTCCGGCGCCGCGGGACAGGGCACGGGGGCGGCGGGGACAGACAGCCCCGGCTCCGCAAACACGCCTCGGTGTAGCTGGGGCCACGCCAACTGCAAATCCTGCCCAGAAACAGGGGCAGAGCCCAGGCTGCTGACCTCAGCAGTGTTGTACCGCCGTGTTCGTGCTGCTCTCTGTTCCTAAGCTGCGTCTGCAGAGCCAGACCAAGCGGGAGATGAGCTAAGGCTCGTCCCGAGGAAGCGATGCCCGCACCCCCCAGCAACTGCAGGGGCTGCAGGACACAGCTGCACCATGTGTTCGCATCCAGCTTGGCGCCTTCTCATTTCTCCAAGCTTGCCCACTTCTATTCCTGTGTTCCCTTAACTCCTTGTGTTACTCACGTTTTGTGAAAGGCACACTGAATGCCAGCTGTCTCTGCTGCTGCCACGGTGGCAGTGCAGAGTACATCCCGCTGCCCCTGGAGCCTGGCACAGAGGCTGGGAGCGTGGGCCAGGAATCCTGAATGCATTTGGAGCTCTTGCAGTCTGGAGACGCTTCCTATTAATTAATCCTGGAAAGATTTACAGCCATTTCTGGAACAATGGAAGAAAAATTTTAAAGTTATCCCTAGTGCAGTTCAGTGACGGCAAACAATTTTTTCTTTGGAAGACACAGGACTACTGTTCCTTAAAGGCGTATCTACTCAGGCAGGAACTGACATGGTGGTTCCTCCCTGCGTCTGGCACAGCCCAGACTCTCACTTTGAAGCCAGAGAGTGAAGCAGTGCTGGACTTGAGATACTCTTACTACTACTACTACTACTACTACTACTACTACTACTACTACTACTACTACTATTACAGTAGCGTGGAAGACAACATCACTGCAGCTGACAGCTCTTTCTCTGCCAGCCATCTCCAAGCCCAGAGCACAGCAGGTCACACGTCTGTGTTTACCTATGCCTGCATGCCCCCCTGCAGAAGCACCTGCTGTACTTCTGTACTCTGTACTGTACTCTGCAGTGCAGAGTTCATTTTCCCCACCATGAGCAGCCAGCAACAGGTGAGACAAAGCCAAAGGTCACTGTTAATTTTACTGGGCATCTTGCCAGTTTCTGGATCATTTTGAATTTCAGCCATGGGTTCTTCAGCATTCACAGGTCTTCTGGAATGACATCAATCCCAAACAACTTTAAAGGAAAATTCTCTCTTCTTTCTGTACCATGGAGCTTTTCCTTTCCTGTTCCTCTCAAAGTAATGGAGTGGTTGTCCAGACTGTCTGTTCCATGGTAGGCATTGAAACTGCTGTGGAGTTTCAATACTAGGTATTCTTCTCTGTATGTGAAGCTTTAACACTTAGCCAATGACAATCTTCATGTAAGTGACACATTTCCCTGTTTTCTGTGTTTGAATAATCCTTATCATCATTTGCAAAAGCTCCTTCAGATTTTCTCTCTTCACTGTAATGCCCATGAGTTCTACTAAAACTCTGAACTCCCTCTTGCAGTTCTCTTTCTGCTGCATCATTTTCTGCTTCTGTATTTAAGTGTCTCTGATTTTACTCCCAGTTCCCACTGCTGTCTATCCCTATTTCTGGCAGCCTGTAGCTGGGTACTCATACTGAGATTAATGATTCCAGAGAAAATCCCAGCAGAAACAGTTGAGTTTTTTACTATGATTAGTACAGCAAGTGGAGAAAGTCCCAAAGTTACTTCCATCCTTCAGCCCCACAGAAACACGATTTCAGGTCTGTTAATAGAGTGAAGCCTCACTGCATTCTTGGCTTGGCCTTTATCCACACGTACCTAAACTCTCTCTGCAGCTCCTCCAGGCACTTGGAGACTCACTGGTGCACACACGGGTGGGTTACTGTTCTGTGGGAACCACACAAGGACAACACTGAGTCCACTTGAGACTGAGGAGGAGGAGGGGAGAAGGGAAACTGTGTCTGCACAACTGAGCAGAGGTTGGGGCACTCACCAGGAAGTGAAAAACATTCCTTCTTCGGCTGAGGCTGAGGTGGTTTCGCTCCTTATAACCACAGTGAAGCAGGGCTCACCAGCCACAGGTCAATAAGAATAAAGTGATATGTGGTGGAAAGCAGAAGTGGTGGTGGGGAGAGAAAGGGAGGTTACTACAGCTGTCATCAGGCATGCAGGATTTGTGGGGCCAAAGAGGCAGAGGGCAGCAGAAGGCAGATGCCTTTGTGGCCTAATGCTTATACAAGCAGGAGGCCCACATGTAGAGCTCTGTCCTTGATGCACTGATGCAATTTATCGCGCAATAATTTTGGTACAAATACTGTGTTCCCACTGCTGGGACAGAGATGTACACCTGTGCATAGGAGTGCTTGGATACAAAGAAGACCTGTGTCACCAGTTTTTCATCTCGCCCTTAGCATTTCCCTCTTCTGTCTCGGGGTCCCACCTGCCTTTATAGTGCTGTGTATCCAGCATCTTTGAAAAACCATTTCCAGACTTTCCAGCCTCAAGTCAAACGATATTGACTTTAAGACAATTTGCATTATTGACAATCTAGACACACAACAAAACCAAGGCGCTTCCAGCTGAAGATTATGAAAACACCAGGTTTGGGCAAGTCCCATAGGGTCATACTGGGAAGTCCCTTTCTCCTGTTCAGTCCAGGTTGTAGCTGTGGGTGTTCCATGGTCAGGAAGACTCAGGCACTGGCTTCAGTGCATCAGGGCCCCGGGTCTGTTACAGACCTATGGTATAAATCCTTCAATATAGAAAAAGCTTGCCTTGGAATAGGCAAAATTACAATGTTACAGAGATCAGAGCAAGATCCTTTCACTGTAGCTGTGAAAAAATGCTGGATTTTTGTAATTTAGCCAAAAGATATGAAAAATCTATCACACGTAGTAATTATTTTTCTGTCCTGTTAAGTGAATTATAATAAAACCTGAGGGGGTTGATTTTTTAAAATTAAAAAGGCATTTCAGTTTCACCATGTTTGTATATTGTGTCACTTGTACAAATACTATGTGGGAAACAGCAGGAAGAACCAACTATGCCCTTACAGAGCAGTAAGGTGTTTAAGAACAGATCCCTGTTCTGTTGCAGGCTATCTTCATCATCAAGGCACTTAGGCAATGTGCTTTTGTTTTTTGAGGTCTTAATGTTTAGGAAAACATCAGACATTTCATATTTGGGGACTGGAACTCATTAAAGATACAGGTTTTCTTCCTATAGTAAATAAAATGTATTTACAAGAAATACCAAGATGTATTTGCAGGACCTCCTATAGCTTGCAAAAATGTTGCAGTTTTGACAAATAGATCCTATATGTAATTTGTTGTCCAGGAATAAAGTCATCTTTTTTTTTTTTTTTTTTGAGGTAATGACAAGCCTTATGATGTAAAATGACATAGTGCTAGCAGAGAGAAAATACCTGAATACCTGATCCCTCTCCAAGTATCACTGTAGGAAACACAGGGTCAGCATAAAACTTCATTGATTTTACATAGGGCTGAGTCTGCCTTTCACTTTAATTCAAATATATATTCATTAGTGTGAAATAGACCTTTCAGAGCTGAAAGTACTGATGTCATCCCTTCTCCAGCTGAGTCCCAGGTTGTACAACAAAATAACATAACATGAGATCTTGTATTTCTTAACTATTTTATCCCATTCACAGCTCCTCTGCTGCAATCCAGATCACTTTTCACAAGCTACAGGACACAAGACTCAGTCTGAGACATGAGGTTTCTGCAGTATGATGATGAGCAAGCGTGGAAACAAAAAGGAAGTCTTCCAAATTTAAGTATGTTCCTGTAATGATGAGCCAAAGTACTTTTCCATACCAAGGTCCACTGCAGCAATCACAGACAGTAAAACTACGCTGGAGAAGAAACAGGGCCAAAAACTTGGCGTCATCCTTCCAAAATTACACCCACAGCAGCTCAACCTCCTCACTCACAAATGCAGATTAAAGAAATTATCTGGCCTCAAAATGGCTGCGGTTCATCACTAGAGAAGGTGCCTAAACTTTCCAGCTCCAGTTCAGCGTAGGCCCACACCACGGCAGAGGAGTAATTACTCTGGCCTTAGTGCAGAGTCTGCATGGCTCCCCTGGGGAAGGAGGCAGGCCCGTCAAAAATAGAAAGATGTGCTCTCCAGTGGAGTGAGGTGGAGAGAGAGGGGAGAAAATGATTCCGCAATTCCCAGAAATGGAGCTGACATAATTTTGTCTGGAGGACAGCTGGCAGTGTAAAATGCTAGGAGCCTCAGATACAAAGAAATATTTGCACGCCTGATAAATCTCCCTCAAAAGTGGTTTCACGTTCATTCAGCTACACTTGAAATCTGGATTTTTGCAAACCATGGCATACCCCATATTACGTAATGGCTGCCTCTGATCAACATTAATTTCATGTGAAAGAATGGACCAGTTATGAAGTTCCAGTCTCCTAATACTTGTACAGGTGCTGGTTGGGGGCCATCTCTGCATATTTCTTGCTCACCATCCTCCTTGAGGGAGGAAAAGGAATGGGACATATCTCTGTATTACTCATCCAGTAATTTTTTAATGTTTTCTTTCTTTAATGGCTCAGTATATTTCCTTTAGGTTCTTTCTGGAGAAGCAAATGGCAGCTGCATGAGTGAGATTCTGAGGCCAATTCTGAATATAATTAATCCAGAACAAGGGGAATATGAAGTTATTTTTTGTTCGGAGGAATTTTAGTGGAAGATTCAAAATCCCAGGTGGCAAAGCAGAGAGCTGGTTCTCTTCAGTGTTCAAACATTCGACTTTTAAGTAACTTGAGGGATCACTAGGGATTTATAGGCTCTTCACACCATATCTAACCTTGACCACATTAATGTTGTCCTGATTCCCATTTGGTGAATTAATAAACCAAGCTGGTATGTACATAAAAAATGCTATGCACTTTATGTTCTAGACACAGCTGTAGGTACAGTAGTTTTCTAATGATAATTTAAACACCTGGGTTATCTGGAAAAACAGGAATGTATTAGACATGTATATACAGATAACATCAACATTAAGGTCAGCAAAGAACAACTCAGTCTCATGTATGAATAGTTTTTTTCCTGCAGGTTCTATTGGGTGGGTTGCCATTTTAATTTTTACCTCATCAACACTTCACACTGCTTAAAAAAAACCACACATAGTTTAGGAATATATTTTCTCTTTCCTTATCATACAAATCAAGAGTATGTGAACATGTATGGTCAGTTGAGGGAATGATCATATTTTGCATGGGGATATTCAACTTAGAGCTATCATCAAGATTCTTGCAATTAGTGGCTGGCTCTACACTACCCACAGCTGTTTCTGGTATGCAATTATCATCTGCTGTTTTTGTTTAAATGAGACTTTCATATAGGACAGGATTAAGAAGAGGGAGAGGATGCAGTGAATCTTTCCAATATATTCAGTGGCACAATTAATATCCAAGTATGGTCATTATGATGTACATTATGATGTACAGATCTGTTTTCATTTTCTGTTGTTTATATACCTGAGGTTCTTAATGTCATTAGGAGTAAAGTTAATATCATTAATAGCAACATCCAAATACTAGAGATCTTCTATTAAAAACAACCTACAAAGAAATAAAATAGGATGATGAACTGGAAATTAAAATTAGAAATGACAGAGAATCATGGAGTCAGAAAACTATAGGCTGAAGGGGTCCTCAGGAAGCCATCTAGTCCTGCTCTGCAGCTCATAAAAGGAGTAGTGAAAGTTTTCAAAAGAGAGGTCTGACTGCTAGAAGCACCTTAATTTAAGTAATTTATCTGATATTTTATGGTCTTATAAAATTAGCTGCATACACATGATGAGTCAGAAAAGCAGGGAGGGTGAGGAGCACATTTTTAAAAAGTTTTAAATTATAGTGGATTATTTCCTTAGGTAGAGAGCCCTGTGCTCCTGAGGGAGATATCTGAAGGTCTAAACTGGTGCTGCTCTGAGTAGGGTTTGGCCAGAACTGCCTTCCAGCCTGCATCTACAACTCTATTGTCCAAGACAGACTTTGCCCAGGTAAAAGCTCTATGTCTAAGTCTATAACTAAACTGTAAAATTTCAGCTTTACATCATTTTAGTAAAGTTATGGAAAATATGTAGCATTTACCTGTATAGGAAAGAAGAGTAAGTTATTGAATGACAGATTACGGCAGACAAAGGTAACCATTAAAGGAGTTGAGTCTGGAAGATGAAACAAAACATAGATCCAAAAGATACATAAAAATGGAATGAGCTTCATAAAGAAAGAAGAACTTTCTCATGGTGTTCAACGGTGTCAGATATTTGTCTGTAACCTTCCCAAGGCATACTGGATATATTCACTCAAGAAGCCTAGTCAAGTTCTGGACTATACTCATCCTCTAGAGAGGATCCAAACCATTCAAACATGCAATCCAAAACATCTTCCGAACCCAGGCAGAGAAAAATCTTCTGCACCCTGTTGCTCTTTTATCAAATTCTTTCTTTCATTTCTAACCTAAGAAGTTGTCTACATACTCTGACAGAAGAGCATATTCTTATTATTGTAACATACATTGTCTCAAACTATATAGATCTTGAGATAATATTTAACTATTGCCTTATATAATTTCAAATACACTTTAATATATATATATATATATATAAGCTGTCATCTAGTTCCATATAAACCAGAACTAAATTATTTTCATCACAGATACACAATAAAGTGTATCTACATATACTACTTATTAATCCCTGTAGTATTATCAAATATACATCTAAGGGTTCCAATAAATATGACAAAATCTAAGGGTTGTAATAAATACATAGATGAGTGTAAATAATGGAGATTGCTATAAAGGAAAGAGAAGTTATATACTGCATTGGAGTTCAGATACCTGGCATCTGCTTTGCAAGGAAAGCAATGCTTCAGTGCTGAAGATTTCCCAGGATAGCAACAGATAACTATAGTCAGAGTAAGAAAGCATTGTCTGTATTTCATTAAAATTAAAAACCCAAATGTAAACAAAAATCTACAACATGTGATTTTAAAGATGAAAAACATTTCCAGCAAAAATGAAAATCCAATTCAGACATTCTCACTGGTAGCTGTGAAACATCCAAGAGCTGTAGTATGAACAAGACAGTCAGAGGAAAAACTGATGTCTAGGTCCCAAGTGGAAGTGTTGTGTTGCTTGTAGTAGCAGAAAATTGCTTTTAGCCTTCAGGGTATATTCTTTAAAGATGCATTGCTCATGTTGCTGTGTTCAGGAGTCAATAGCAGCTTTCATTTAAAGTATCTTTTGGAATTGTAACCTCATTGACTGAAAAGTGATCTTGTATTTCTTACCCTACCACTGCATACAAATGAAGTGCTCAGAATGATTTAAAATGGAATATTAGTCATTTAAAACTTAATATTAGAGTAGCTGTGGGGATAACTGATTTACATGTTTGGTTTTTTTCTGTAGTACCCTTGCCTTAAATTTTCCATTGTTTATTTCTTCTTTTGTCTCACCCCCTTTTGCCATTTCCTCTGTACATTCACTGTGTCTTTACTGCATCATTTTCATTTTCATTTTTGTTTTCAATAGGTGCACTTGCTCAGCACCTATTGTGAAACTGTAATTCAATCCAAGTTATGCCAGCACCATTCAAAGTAGTTGGTCTGTCATTTTGTTGCCTGAGTAGATAGGAATGATTGTGGTTATGCCTGGCAAAGACCAACATCCAGGATTGTTATTCTTATGAACTAGACCTGTGAAGTATCTATCATCATTCTGCTCTGTTGGGAAACTTTCTTTGGAGGGAATCAAACCTCTCCGTAATTTATGCAGACCTGTAGTTTTGGGCTGCAAGTATATTTGTCCATGGATATTATCTTGACTAAGGAGGTGGGTATATATCTGCTGGAAGCATATAAGGCAAGAACAAATGTGGTTAAACAGGCTCTGCATTGCCGGGCTCCAGCTGGGTCTGAAGAAGTGGTCCTTTGAGTTGGTTTTGCACTTGACCTTGGCAAAGCTGATGAGCAGACTGGGGTGTCTCTTTACATTGGGTTTTGAAGGGATTGTGAAGTACATGCTCATTGCTGAGGGAAGGGTCTGTTTGCCTGACTAGCCCTTGAGCATTGCCAAGCCCTTCTTTTCCATTTTCATTATTACTACTCTTTACTGCTCTAGTTAGATATTTGTCCAAAAAGCCTCCCTGCTGAAGACAAGAGAAAAAAAGACATTTATAATGAGGCATGCTCTGACATCCTTTGTGAGGACAAGATTGTGTGACAAATTTTCCATGCCCTATCTTCATCTTTCTTGTTCAGAGAAAATGCACCAACAATTAAGACCAAGCATCTCAGTGCTGCCAATCACAAAATATGTTAGTCTTTTTTTTCAACACAGGTGTAGTTCTCCTACACACTGTACTGAATGTGTGTATCCAGCAGGAGAGTTATCTCAGAAACAGGGCAGAAAGGACAGGTTTTCAGAGGTGAGTTTAATGAAGAATGAATGAGCAGTGTTTGTTCTCCTGTGTGTGAAATATGGCCATTTGTATCACTGCCAAGTCCCTGTTTAGGGATCCTGAATCCATTTGCAAGGTGCCACGTGCCAATGCACAGACCTTTCACCTGAGAAGTAGAGGGGGCTCCTTTGGTGAGTGTTCCCCTCCCTGTATGCTCCACAGTGTTCCATGTATCACCTAAACCTCACACTAATCCTACTGAATGGGAAAGGCAAGTCAGGCAAATACCTGAAAAAAGCCCCATGGGAGTTGTGTTCTTATGCTTTTTATAGGTTATGTTTGTGTGACTGTGATCATGAGGTGGATAATGTGTTAAATTGTCAGACATGCTTTAAGTCTGGGAAGAACTGATGAAGCTGGTTGACACAAACTTGAGCTGGGCCCCACGCTTACCTAGAGCCTGGTTCAAGGAAGAGCTGACAATGGAGCAATGCCTGGGGTGAGCCAGAGGCCTCACCTCTGACAACTTTTTTTACCCCCCCATCCACCTTTTTTTTCTGGTCCTGAAACTCCCCTTGCCTATACTATAACTTTTGGCCCTTCCCAATGAGGTGGAAGAATCTCATGTTGTAGGTGGGGCTTTGGTGACTGTGGTCATACATGTAAGGAATGTTTATTTTCTCTTCATTTGCATTCATAGGGGAGCAAAATTTTATGTGCAAATAGGGCTTAATGCGGGTGTTGGTAACTTTCAGTCAGAATTTACAATTGCCACCAGAGGCAGAATGAACCCTTCAGTCATCCTCCACCTGCTGAGGCAGCTGCAAAGGACAAGGTAATGAGAAAAATCTCAAGATCTTAAAGCACCTTCTCCCCCATCCCTCCTTTCTTCCTGGGCTTAACTTCACTCCTGATTTTTCTACCTTCTTCCCCTCGGTGGTGCAGGAGGACAGGGAATGGGAGCTGTGGTCAGGAGCTACCACAATCGCTGAAGGGCTTGGCCTTGGCCAGAAGTGGGTCCACCCTGGAGCTGGCTGGCATTGGATCTGTCAGACACAAGGGAAGCTTCTGGCAGCTTCTCATGGAAGACACACCTTTAGCCCCCTCACTACCAAAACTGTGCTGCAGAAACCAAACTCTGTGTCAAAGGTCCATTTCACACATCTTTGTGCTAGAACTGGGCTCAGGGCTTTGCCACTGGGGCTATCTCCAAAGACCTCATTCTGGGGTCTCATTGGGTCCTGAGCTACTCCTTGGTTTCTGAACAATACTGCAGATAGCTAGATGGAAAAAAACCCAAACTCGATTTGGTCTCTTTATCTCAGTCATTTTCCATGCTACAACTTTATTCTACTGTGTTGATCTGTGAAAAAAACATTGTAAAATTTCTACATTCTATTTTTTTACAGTGGCTTCTGGGGCCTGAGGTTGTTGACAGAAGTCAGTGAACCTGCACAGATGCCAGGGTTCTTCTCTACAGATTTGTTTTCAGGAGTGGTGCCTAGTTTCCATCTTATTTATATATTACTTAGGCTAAAAATGTCATAATTATAGATCATGTTATTGTTTTTCACATTTATTTTTAAAGGTTAGTCCTTAAATATTTAATCAATAGCTACTTTATATAAACTGGAAAGAGCTTTTCATTCACATATATAAGAAGAACACAAAATGCCAGGCTATTTCTGAAGCATAGGGCACATCAAGTCCTTTGTTTTAACTAGAAATCCCTGATGGCTGTAAAATAATATAAGCCAAAATATTTCTTTTCACAGGACTGTCTATTCTGAGAAGAGCATGACCATCCCCCAAAATGTCATTTTTTCCGTTTTATCTGAATCCAAGCTGTATCTCACTTCCCCTATGGTCTGACTCCACATGATCCAATTTTATTTTTCTTGACACCAGCAGTTTTTCATGTTATGTCTCCTATTTTCTGATGAGCTAAGGGGAATGCCTCTGTTATCCAGTGTATTCAAATCTGATAGGTGGAAGGCTCAACTTCCAGGACCTGCCAAGAAGACGCTTCCCCAATTTATGTGGAGAGCCTCCCAAAGGGATGCAGCTCAAATGGGTCATACTGCAGCCTCATTCACTCTGCTTTGCACTAGTAGCTGAACTGCCAATCTGTCTTCTTCTGTGTTAATTTCAGAGAACATATGGCATTTATAACTACACACCACAGAAGCTGTCATTGTGCAGTTTACCTTTGTCAACAGCCTCCCTTGGTGTAGACAGTTTAGACAGCAGCTTAGGAGGCAGAGGTCTGTGGAACAGTTTTGGCTGCTCAGCCATTTCCCACTCAGCCTTTGTCCCTGGCAGATAAATGAAGATATTTTAAAAATCAGAAGAATCTCACAACGCGAAAGAAAAGAAATAACCACCTCTAGTTTAATGTGCTGAGCTATGAATGTCTGCTTAGATAAAGCAGATGATAAGCGAGTCATAACACATGAGAAGTGGCCAAAAAAGGCATTTTTTCTCTTAGTGACATATTTAACAGGTTTTCTAGTTATCATTAGTGTTTTAGGAAATAAAGCAGTGACACTAATAAAAAAAAAACAAACAACCCCAAAGCTATTCTATTAACTATAAATGCTTGCATTAAAGAATGTTATTCAGCACTGGGGGTGGTCCTGTGCAGGGCCAAGAGTTGGACTTCGATGATCTCTGTGTGTCCCTTCCAACTCAGGATATTCTCTAATTCTATGATTTATAATTCCACAGTTCTATGACCTCTGTGACAAAAGGTGAGGCAATTAGAGTTTTTAATCTCTGAGCCAGAGGAGGAACAGTGAAATAGAGAAATGCCCCGTGTCAGCCATTGCGAAAGCTTGCAGAAACAGTTTTCTGCTGGATAAACAGATTTAGTAAGAGCAACTATTAACCCTGGGAAAAGGCAGAATCTGCAAGTAGTAATTGTATGCTTCTTTCTTGTTTCCTATTAGTTTATGAATGCATACAATGACACTGATTTCAGTCAAAGAATCTCTGATTCAGTTTCAGAAGTCCTCTTATTAGTAGCCAATTTTAGCAAATCTCTGAGTCGCTGTAATTTTCAAGATTATCTATATCCCAAATTGCAGAGTTTGTTGGTTAGATATTTTTTCCTGTAGGGCTGAAAACATCTTAGATATTGTACAGTATTAAGGCTCAGTCCTAATAAACTGGAAATCAGAAGGAAAACACAGAAGGGAAAGCACTGATGAAGGTGACTTTGAAGAGTAACTGAAAGTGCCATCAGGAAGCTAATGGCTTACAGAAAGATTTACAAATATGAAGAAAACTGTCACATACACCTAGAAGCAAGGACACCCCTAGGCAATTTTTTTTTCCCCCAGTAATTTGATTTGAAAGTAGATAAGCTTGAGGCTTCTGTGCAATTTTGCATGTGGACAAGATTAATTTAAATCAAGAGCAGCATTGTATAAAACTGTAATGGAAAGAAAAACAAATTCTGTGATGAAAAGAAAAAAAGACAGTCCCATAACAAATAAGTAGTAATGACTTCAGAGTTGGTACTTAGCTATTGGAATTGAATGGCACTTAAACAAGGAGCTGGGGAAAGGAACGAGTGGGGGATGTTTAAAAAGGAAGCCTGGAGTTCAATTATAGCCCTGCTGAGTTTGAATAAATGGACAAACATTGCAACAAGATGAGGTACCATGACACAAAAATGATTCCTGACGTTAACCAGAGGCTGGGGACAGTGCCCTTGCAATAGACTGGACGCACAGGGGGAAGAATATATAGTATTTAAAAAAAAAAACCCCAAACCAACAAACACCAAACAACCCAATAACAACAGTAACTCTCCTCTGTCCCTCAGTGCAAGACCTCTTAAAGAGCCAAAGAAGTTAAATTTGAGGAACACGATCAAAACACTCTATAGCTGTGTTTGTACTTGATACACTCCAGCTTAGCGTTCCAGTCTTTTCACGATAACAGCTCTGGCACCTTCCACCTGGATATTGCACAGGGAGTAATTCAGCTTGGAAGATACCTCAGGAGGTCTTCAGCCCAAGCTCCTGCTCACAGCAGGGTTGAACTATAAGCTCTGAGCAGATTACTCAGATTTGTACACAACCTTCTCGGCAATCTCTGAGCCTCCTTCCAAGACTGATGAAAACCAAGACATAGAGTGCACACCTGATTAGGGCACACATCTAAAGGGGAGGGTGCTTGTTTCCTCTCATTTATAGGTAACCTGTGTTAAAAGTGGCTGACAGATCACGGATGGTGAGAAATGGTCGCAGAATTGGTTAGGAAGTTAGGAGCACTGCCCGCAAAATTCCAGGAGGAAGAACAGACTGGAAAGAAATGAGGGCCTGGGATAGAAGTGGAGTGGAAGAATCCTTGAAGAATGTGCACACAACACATTCAGTTAGCTCAGAGACAGAGAAGGAGGTGAAAGCAGAAGAGGAGACCTGAAGATACAGAGGTTGATGAGAAGAAAACAGGAGATTCAGTGCAGGGAGTGGAGCAAATGCAGCTTAGACAAGAAACCCTAGTGCTTCTGGCAGGGAAGAAAAGTAGAGGTGCTCAAGCCACTAGAGACAGAAAGGACAAAATCATGTCAGAGGGAGAGTGAACATGATTTCCTCATGCGATAAAAGTGACCATTATATTTGGTGAGATTTTAGGTAAAAATCAAAATGAAATCAGAGGAGAATCACAGAATATTCTGAGTTGGAAGGGGCCCACACAGGGATTGAACCCACGACCTTGCTGCCACAGAAACATGTCTGTAGTTGCTACAGTAGGTGCAGTTTAGTTCAAGGCACCAGGCATTTGAGCTACCAAGACTCAGCAGTACTGTGGAAGGGAGAACAGGAAACTGGGAGTGAGGAAAGTGAGTGTGGTGAAGGATGCAGGAGCAAAGGAATGATGTGTCTGTGATGAACCCTTCCAGGTTGCTCCTTGCTGTGGGAGAAGAGGAAAGTCAGGGTCTGAAGAAGGGGGGGAAAAACAATTCCCAACGAACATATGTGGATCAAAAGAAACCTGGATACAGGTTATTCTACTCTAACCATGCACAAGCACCAGGAACTTTCTGCTGCAGGGTGTCAAAACCGGGCTAACACTGATGAGGAGAAAGCACCTGTTCCGTGTGTCAACTTAGGGCAGCACCCCTTACAGAGGCACCCTTTAACAGCGTCTTTCCCTGAGCAGTGCGGGGACTGCCCCGTGCCACACACCCGGCTGGCCTTGGGGACGATCCCCGGTGAAGGGGCGTGCCCGGGGCGTGTCCGGGGCGTGTCCGCAGGGGCTGGGCGGGGCACGGGCGGCGGCGCCGGTGGCAGCGGGCGGAGGGGCTGCGGCTGCGGGAGCGCG
>VZTR01015526.1:123649-175560 GCA_013400775.1 Chaetops frenatus
GGGGAGCGGGCAGCATCGGAGCGGGGGAATCCGGTCTCTGCTGTCGGTGTCACACTCTGCCCTGGCACAGCCGTGCCGCTGACTGTGCTGCATGGCCTAGCAGGTGTAGAGCTGGTGCTTCGTCGTGCAAACTGGGTCGAGATGAGCCAAACCGTTCCAAATTAATTTTGGCAATATAATTACTCTGAGAAATAGGCCCGGCACCGCAGTCCTGATTCAAGCAAGCCCCAGTCGATACAGTGCAATAGAAATTTTAGCTGGGTACAAAGTCTTTTGAGAGTGTCTTACAAATACGGGATAGGGCAGAGAGAGAGACTGGAGAGGCCAGAGGTGAGGATGGGATACTGAAGTGGAGGCAGTTTTAGCATCTCTGGTAACTGAAAATGCTCTCTTGAGGCTGGGTTGCATTTAGGGACTGATGAGTAGTCTCTGTGTTACATGAACACTGACCACACAGCATAGTTTTCTCTGTCAAAAACTGCTTGGCTCATACATTTAATCTTAGTATTTATTTTTTAAATTCGTTTTCATCCACAGGGTCCCACTAAAGAGAACTTCTTTATAGCTGTAATAGTTTTGAAAATTTCTGAAGGGCACCTCTTGTGCCTCACTATGGAAATGAAGAAGCTGGTTTGCATGTTGCAGATGACTCTGCTGTTTGTCTCCTGCCTGCAAGGTTAGCGTTTCCTACCAGGCTGGCAGCAATCAATTTCCCTCTTTCCTCTGCTTTTCTTCTTCCTTTGCACGTATTGCACTGCCTAAAGTGAGTGGAATAGGCTAAAGGAAAAATTTGGATGCCTTTCCTCAAAAGAAGCTGCATAAATGAAATTAAAGCTATTGCTGCAACATGCATAAAAGATGCCAGAGAGGGATTATTTAACACACCAAAGCATTTACATTTTTCTTTATGTAATCGTCATTCAAGGATCAATACAGTGCCCGGGTGATTAATTTCATCATTGGCTTTTGTGCTTAGCAGTGCAAGATTGAAAGGAAAACATCACCACATTATCTGTGTGCCGTGTGGACCATGGGCTCTCCCAAAAAAAGGGCTGTGAGCTCTTTTGGGCAGGAGCAGCAACGGTTGTACCTGCACTGTGGGGCTGCCCTCCCCTGTGTGGTGCTTGGGGATGGTGGGACCTCCCCTGCCTCTGGGAGGTGCAATGGGGGTGTTCATGGCTGCCTTTGGGTTTGGAGTTCGGGTACAACTAAGGTGAGCATCAAAACCTGGGAGCCCAGGCACGCTCCTGGGTGTCCTGCTCAGATGTAGGTACATGCACTGAAGATGACAGCCTCAGGAAGGCCAGGAGGATAGCCAAAGGGTACCAGAATCCTCCTACTGAAACATCATCCATGTGTCCCTGCCATTGACAGTGAAATACTGGGTTGCAGACTTCCTTTGGAGGTAAATGTAGAGTTAAATACAGGAGTGTGACTTAGGCTTCCTTTCCTGTGGATCTTTTGCATCCTATATTTTACAAGGAGGATGAAATTTTGCTCTTACATAGGGATTTTTGGAAAAATATTTCCAGGCTGCAGCGGGATTGGGTTTTTTCTCCTTTTGGATGAGAGGAATAAGGTGGCCTTTGTGTTTGCAAGATCAAAGCCTGTCTTTTTTTTTTTGTTTCCCTGGTTGGAAAGGAGCCCATTTCCACTTTTTCTTCCAGACCCTTCCCACAGTGATGGCAGGGGCCATGGCAGCAGCTGGATGATGGCACTGCCATCTGAGCAGGAGTCTGGTGTGACAGGACATGTTGGGAGGGTCTGTGGCCCAGCAGTCTCTGTCATTGATCTCCACTGGAGATCTGTCTAGGGTGACTGGTGGGATGGTCCTGCTGCCATCAGCTGCTTCCAAAGTGACTCCCTATTGTATTCCTCTAACAATTGTTCAGATGTGCAAACTGTGAGTGAGAAGATCAGCAAGGGAGGCAGTCCAGCAATGGAGTGTGCTATACACATTATTCCTGAGTTAAACAACACGAGGAAACTCAGAGGAGACTTCCTTTACCACACTACTGCATCATGCCATGCTCCCTGGCCACTAATGCTTTCTCCCCCACAACTCCACAACCAGCTCCATGATGGAACTGCAGTTCCTGAATTTTCCCATGTGCAACGCACACTTCAGGTAGCCCTTGATAAAAAATAGGTCCTCAGAAGACACTTGCCCTCTGATCATCCATTCAGAATCAGAGAAGCAGTGCCCTGACAGGGAACACGGACAGAGTTTTGCTGGGAGCACATGCTTGGAGATCAAAGGGAGAAACCCTGAGCAAAATGTATTTTGTTTCTCCTCAGGCACATGTATGACCTGCAGTACTGCTAAAATATTTATTTATTTTTGTATTTTTTTTAATTTTATAGATAACCAGCAGGTTTTTCTCAGGAAAATACAATCATTCATCCAACACTGTAGTCTCTTCCTTGTTATTAGAGAATCCATGCTTCAGTTTTGAAGGATGGATGAAATAAGTACCAGTTATAACAGCGGGGGTTATTAAAATGGAATGAATTTCACCCAGAAGCTAGGGCCATGCTGCTAGTCCTTTTGCTGACCTTTAGCATTGGCAACATAGGGAGCACACAACTGGAAGATTCACATATAGGTAACAGCATTACAAGTTGGACTTGAGGGATGGATTTCTAAGTTGATCATGGACTCTGCAAAGAAAACATCTTTTCTCTCAGTATTTTGCTTTTTTCAGGCTCTCCCTGTGCTGCCTGTAGGCAGAGCCACTGACTGAGCCAAAATCCCTGACATTGGTACCACTGCATGCAGGTTTTAAAGTCTGAGTGGGATGGGGAATATTCCCCATGTAAACACGTGCAGCCTGTAGGCTTTCTCTTTTCCTTTCTCCCTTACCTTGTAACCTGGTGACCCTGAGCATTTGCAGTGCATTCATTTCCTTCTCACTTACAGGAAGACCTCTAGTCCATCTATTTCTTATGGGAAGAAAGCAACCCAGTCAATCAGCATTTTAAATATACCTTAATTTGTATTTTACGCTACTTCAGTCATATCTAATCTGTTTCTGTTTTGAACATCCTTATACTTGGTTTTTTTCTTCCCCTAGGGTTTTATTCTGAATCAATATTTAACATATTTAAAATTGATATGTCTTTGTTGGTTTTCATTATTGAACCCTTAATATTTGCTCTTCCTTTCCTGTTGTGACATTTTAGCACTAGTAGTCCTTTATTAGATTGTGACTGTATGCCCTTGACTACTGCTGTTTCAGGAAGGCACTGAAGTTGTTTGCAGGGCTTTTTCACTAAAGAAAGTCTCAGAAGAAGGTCAACACATCTCATTTTGCTCTTGCAAGCCCTTTTCCTGCAGAAAGTGGACTGTTTTAGCTGGGAACACTCATAGGAATGAGCTAAGTAAGCATGCATTTACATCAGAAAAGTTTCCTTTCTTGTGCATTGAATTTTAATGTACCCACCGGGTATGAGGTTTGGGTAGATGAAATCCGAAGTTTCCATCCCACCTACATATGCACAGTCTTTTCTTCTCAGCATATTTAAACTGTGTACCACAAGGTGGAAAACCATGCTTAAAACTCCAGTGTCAAAATATTTGGGGAGAGCTGTGTGGCAGCACATGTAACATTTACATCACATTTTAATTGGCAAGGCCAACAGATTTTGGAAAGGAGGTCAGCATCGTTCTGGAATTGATTTTCTCAAAGATAAAGCACTGTAAATGGAGTGGTAAAAATATTTTTTTCAGAGACCTGAGTACTTTACAAAATGTGTTTGTTCCTCTAGACAGAAATAGCCATATTTCTTATAATAGTGGAATTCCTTTCTTCATTATAGCTCCTGTCACCATGCTGTTATGTTGTCTAACCTTGAAATGAAAGCAGTTTTGTTAACATTTTACAAATGCTCATTGCCATGTTGGGATTGAATTCCCTATCCCTCTCAGGGCAGATAAAAAACCCTAAAAAGTTTCATTTTCTTGTGTGTACTGGTAAAAGGGAGCCAGTGTGCTGGGTAAAAGAGGAGGAATTCAGTGGGGGAAAAAATCTGATAAAGAAGGGAGTTACTGCCTTTTTTTTCATTTCAATGGTTTTATATGGTCATCATTTTAGATAACGAGGAAACAAAACCCAGTGTCTGCTCTTAAGCAGAAGTTTCAAGTTGAATCAGTGAAAACATACCTTAAAATAGTATCTTCAGAAGCAACTTCTTTGTTTCATGATTATGTGAAAAACATGAGAACATTCTCTGATTTTTATATAGAAAACATTCTGAATTATTGACTTTAGGAAGTTGTCAATGTAGTTTTTCTTTTGCTTAGGGGAAGAACTCCGAAGATGAGATTTCAATGTATATTATAGCCAAATTCTTCTTTGCATTTACAAGAAAATAAATAATTTGTGTCATAAGTCAAAATCTCTTAATAAACTATACATCTTTTACCCAACTTTTAAATTCAGAAGCACCTGTATTAAGCATCAGCAAACTCTTGCAGCATTTTTGCCCTGTAGTTTTCTATACAGTCCTTGTTTGCATGACATTCTGTAAGAGGATGATTTTTCTCTTCTTCTGCTCCCCAAACATTTGCTGTCTTTTTGTACAGGTGGGTGTCATGACTTCACTCTTCCATTCCTTCACCTGTGTACCCAGGCCAGAGCTTTCAAAGTAAAACTTTGATTTCAGATTACCCAGTGTAAGACACCCAGGCATTCTAGAATCTAAGAGTTCAGCCAAGGTTAGAGAAAACAGTAAAGGAACACAAGTGGAAATAGCTTGGATTGCATGTGGCAGGCACAGTGAGGTTATTTGCATGTTAGTGACGTGATCAGCTTGGGTCTAACGAGCAAAGTTGGTCAGAACTGTGATTAACACAGGAAGTGTGAGCAGGGACACACAATGAGCAGCAACATCAGTTCATTTTTTTGCCTATTAATTAATATGAAGTAGTTTATGTGTTCTTAAAAAAACCTGCCTGGTTTCCCCTTATCTTGGACCCAGCTCGTCAGGAGGGGTCCTCACTGACTGCTCTGTTGTAAGGCTAGGCAGAATAACTCTTGGTTCCTCTTGCCAAAAAGCCCAAGAATCAGAGGAAGATAACTCCCTCACCAGACACCCAAAGCCAAATGCCTTGGTGGGATTGTCCCTCCAAAGAAGCCACCTCTGACTGTGGGAACAGGCTCCCCTGTACCTGGTGGGGGATACCCGAGGTGCCATCAACTGGTAATCCTGGGGGCATCTGCTGCCTGGGAAGTGGTGCAGTAGTGACATGGAATCATATGGATAGAAGATGGCAGGGGGAAATGAGGCAGAAAAAGAGCCACACAGTTGCTCCCTTCCTGAAGAGAGGGTGATGGCCACTGAAGGTCTCCCATGCTCGTGAAAGAGTGTGTCTCAGAGCCACCATCAACCTTTAAAAAGCTTTTTTTTCAGAAAGAAACTGTCTTTGAAGATGCCTGTTGGTAGGAAGCCTTGGATTTGGGTAGCACTGGAGGTGTCAGTACACACAGGGCATTTGGGGCAAATGATTTGAAAAGAGAAAAGTACTATTTTACACAGTTTGCTTCTTGATAATGGTAAATGTTTTACAAGATGAGGGAGTCATTAGTTTCTTTGTTCTTATATTGTCTGTTTGCCACAGAGGGGTTGCTAGGTCTTAAGAGATAACAAAGGAGAGATACTTCTCAGAAAATGGGGAAGAGATTTACAGCCAGGTAAAGAGAGAAAATGTCCTTACCAGAGATCCCTTAGACCTACCTTCAGTCTACCTTCAGTAACAGGATAGATTCACTTTTTACTTCTGGTCTCTACAATCAGAAGGAATCAAAATATTTGTTAATATTAATCACATATTTTTAAACAAATAGCATCCTTTGCCTTCCTTCTTTTACTTTTGGGCATTCATTCAGTTGACAATGCAGTGCAGTCTTAATGCTGTGATGTACAAATGAGCCCCGGTAACTTTGCATGAATGCTACACACACAGATGAGAAAACAATTTTTCAAGCAAATTCAAAAGCAGCTCTTAGATGAAGGCTGTCATTTTACACTGGTTTTCAGATAACCCCTGCTGCCTGCCCTTGCTGCAAAGCTGTGAGTGCCCAAGTATTTGCCTATGTCTGCAGTTCTTATCTGAATCCCAATGTCCAGACTTTGTCAACATCCACTTGCAGAATTACGTGCCCAAGATAGACAAGCAGAAGGTCAAAAGAGGAACAAACAACCAATATTTATACCAGTATTTCAAACAGGTCTCTTTTGGACAAATATTTTAGAAATATGTCTTTTTTTTTTTTTTTTTTTTTTTTTTGAATGGGAGAAGAATAGGTAAGTCAGCAGTAGCTCAGTTGTTCTAGCTTCTTTAAGCAGACTCAAATTTTTTCCCAGAATCTCAGAATTTCTGCACTACTGTGCCTTCATTGTCTACATGTACATATTTAGATGTGTTTTTGCAACCAATGGTAACCAGAAATCCTAGTAGCTGCAAGTGAGCTATCACCTTAGGCTGTGACCACCATGTATCTGCCATGTATTTATCCTCTTATCCTTTCTCTCAGCCTTTCTTTTGGTGGGATTTGAGGGCTCTCTTGTGTTGGCCTGGTGCACAGAATCTATGCAGTGGCATTGTCCCAGAAAACTCAGACAGAATCATGGGATGGTTTGGGTTGGAAGGGACATTTAAACATCATCTTGTTTGAACTCCCCCTGCCATGGGCAGGGACACCTCCCACTAGTCCAGGTTGCTCAAAGCCCCATCCAGCTTGGCCCTGAACACATCCAGGGATAGGGGACAGCTTTTCTGGGCAACCTGTGCCAGAGCCACATCACCCTCACAGTAATTAATTTCTTCCTAATGTCTACTCTAAACCCATCCTCTTTCATCTTAAATCATGCCCTTGTGAAAATTCCCTCTTCAACTGTCTTGTTGGCTTCTTTAAGTGCTGGAAGGCTGCTAGAAAGTCTCCCTGGAGCCTTCTCTTCTCCAGGCAGAACAATCCCAACTCTTTCAGCCTGGATTTATTCCTGCAGGTTCATGTCCTAATGTAGGGGTACCAGCTCCAGAGCTGAAGCAGACAGGTAGGGGTCTCATAACAGTGGAGTAGAGAGGGAATATCACCTCTACCGATGCTTCTTTTGGTGCAAATCAGAAGCACACAGCCTTTGCTTAAATGCTGACTTGTTTTGCAAGGGCAGGAAGGAAGACCTGCTGAAAATATGTCCTTTGGTAAAAGCTGGGGTTTGGGAATGCAGGTACCTGTGTGCTGGGAAGGGAGGCCATGAAGTTTTGATGAGAGGCTGCAGAGCAGCTGGTGCATGGGATCTTAGTAAATGCACAATAATTTCTTTCTCATTCATGAGTCTACGTCTCTTGCACTTACTGAAGGAACACACCCTTGGGAATAGAGTAGCTGTAGCTTCATGGTTGTCATGCCTGCTTGTCCTCACAGTGCTGTGTCCAGGAATTAACTTGGCAAAGGTGTCCTTGGGCTTTAAGCAGAGAAATGCTGGAATCCCACTGGGATGTGGAAGTACACTTACTTTTACAATTGAAGACAACAGCTCTTCAGCAATGGAGGAAACAGAGGTTGTGACATACAGCTGAGACTGCTGTGGAAATGTACACAAAACCTAAACCTAGTCTTTGCAAAGGCACCTGCCAACCCTCTTGTTTAAGTGTGATTTGCAAGCCAGAGTGTGCCTCATGCAGCTGGGGATGCACTACAATGTCAGTGTCCTGCTCAGGAGCGTGCTGGGTCTCACTTCTCTGAGGAAGGAGTCAGGAAGAGATGGCTGTGTGGGGGATTGTTGCAAGCCATCAGAGCCAGACCCCAGTTTTTCTTCCTCTTCCTCTTGCAGTTGCAGGAGCAGCTCACGTGCATAGGAAAGAAGGGAACCAGGCAAATTGGTGGGATTTTCTTCAGTGTGAGATCTTTGCCTGGCTCTGCTATATTTCAGTGTTTCTGTCCAGTGTTTCTGACAGCTAAAATAGATATTTCACTACACGACTACTCAGTCATGTAATATGTAATGCTGTGAAGAGCTGAAGAACAGCCCTAGTTAAACCCAAACCTTAGATACTTTCCAGAGTAATGCTTAGAAAAGGATTTAGAGGTTCTGTCCTGTCAGAAACTCACTGGTGCTCATGTGAAACTCATAATTCACCAGGTGGCCAAAGACACAGAAATGCCTGAAGGAGCATTAAACAAACAAAAGCAAGTTTAACCAGCAGGCAGAGTGCTCCTGCCACTCTTGACACTGAACCTTCTCTCCCTTGAGCTATTTGATGATTTGTGCTAATCTTTCATCTCATTTCACCCCTCCTGTGTGCCTGATCTTTATCCCTGGCTAGCAAAGGGGATTGAAATAAAAACTAAGGATGCTCCTTCTTTTTTCCCCCACCCTTTGCAACTCTCTGAATGATGGCAGTAGAGCAGACTGTTCTGTCTGTCTGTTATGTCTGGTTTCTCTCACCTCCCTCTCTCAGTCATCTGGCAGAATGCAAGACCTTTGGGAAATCTATCTTTCTTCTCCTCTGTCTTTATTCAGTTCCTGGAACCACAGTGCCTGGAGGCTCCAGGGTCTTTTGCAGAAATCAGCCATAGGAAAAAGGAAGACAGAAAGAAACATGAAGGAAAAGCTGAGCACCCAGGAGCATTCTGGAAAAAAAAAAAATTCTAGCTGCATTACACATTCCTCTGTGTTTGATGTGCCAGGGAGGATGGCCAGCACTTCACAGTGGCTGAAGCCATTCTCATCCTCCAGCAGCAATGTGGCTTCCTGTACTCCTGTCCCAAATTTTGGGGAGGACTCCTTAGCCAGTCTGTACCTATTGCCCATGGCAGTGCTTGCCAGGCACTTCAGTGGGAACATGGCCCAGCCCCAGGCTCCCTGCATGCCCATGTCTTGTCCTTGGCACAGCCCCAGCTGCCCGGCCAGGGGCAGGGATGGGGGGGCTGCTGGCTGTGCCTCAGTTGCCCATACAGGCCAGTTGTCCACTTACAGGTCGTGACATACGGGTCACATTGGCCAGTGGCATCACCTGCAGAGATTTCCTTCATCTTCAATGCCTGTATTCAATTTCCTTCATCTTCATCTTCAGGGGTCTGTATCTCTGCTGTTTGGGAACAGCTGAGCTCAGAGTTGATCGAGTTTGCCATTCGTTGCATGAGGCATGGATAAATATCCAGGAAGGGGCCAAAGATATCTGCCTGAGATCATCTCCAAAGCCATCCTGCTCACTCACTCAGCTGTGCAACGAGGGATGGAAACTGGGCAGCAAAGCCAAGTGGGGCTAGTGACACTCTCCCTTTTGGAGTTTTGGTTTAGGGGATGGGTTGTGTGCACCTGCTCCCTACGGGCCAGTGAGTGCCTGGGAAAATGGACTTGGGGGTGACCTGCAGACGTGCTGTGGTCTGACACAATAACACAGACTGTGTTATTTAGTGGGATGCAGAGATTAATAGGGCCAAACACTTTCTCCTTGTGCCTTGCTCCTTGTGCTGTGCATATAGGGGATTTTTGGGCAGCTGTCTGGAGCAGTTTGGGTTTTTTCCCATGATTTGTGATGGCAAAGAGGACAAAGTGACCACTGTGTGTGTCACTTGCATAGCACAGGGCTTTTCTCCTGGTAGGCCTTGGTTTCTAAATTCCTGACACCACACACACACACAGACACACACAGAGGATCAATACAGTTTTGGAATTTTTGTTTACTACTGAATTGTTTCACGTTTTGTTTTCCCCTGTGCCTCTTGAACACTTTGTCAAAAAAGCAATTAATATTTATTTCAAGTTTGTCTTTTGGATAACACTGCAGCTAAAGTTTTGTTCTCTTTTTCAAGAACAATCATTTAGGAGCTCTTTTGAGTCTTCTGATGTCTGAAAACACACCTGATGTCTTTGCCTCATTAGCTTTCAGTGTGCATTGGCCACAGCAGCCCAGGAAATGGAGCAGCTAAGTGAGGATGTGGAAACGAGGAACTCCTCTGCTTGTCTTTGGATGTGCTCTGCCTGTTCCCTCGTGGTGCAGGCAGCACCTGGGTGACACCTACAGGGAGCAACTCAAGCAGCATCTCTGGGATCAAACTCATGACACCTGACACTATCTTCACCGTGGTACTTGCTTTTGAATGGTGGATCTTCCATCTCTCTCTGCTCCCTCAGAAATCTTTCACTCCTAGCAGCCAGCAAAATAAAAGTCTGGTCATCTCTTTCATAGCATTTGGCTTCTGTAGGATTTCTAACTTACCAACTATCCCAATATCAAGGGTCTTCCTGACTGTATTCTTAAGTGCTAAAGATGTTGTTTGCTAAAACTTGTTCAGGCTGCCTCAAATTTTTGGTCAGGTATGTCTTGGCCACCACTACTGTCAAAGCCTGGCTACTCCTCCATAGAGAGAGACTTTGAGAGTAGAGCATGCCTTTGGGTGGACACCCTTCAGTTGCCTTGCAGGGTGTAATCACATCTCTTCTAGCCTTATCTCAGTGAATCTTCCAGGAAATATCAATGCCGACCAGTAGGAGAGGAAAGTGTTTGACCAGGAAGATCAATTAAAAAAAAAAAACCAAAACCCACAACAACAACAACAAAAAAACCCCACCACAACCAAAAAATCAAGGAAAAGCTTCTTCTTGTGTACTTGAGATAAGCAACACCGATACTGAAAATATGAAGGAATCATAACTGGGTTTTTATGGTGCCAGCTACAATCAGTGTTTGTCATTGCTAGAGGGGGCAATGTTTCCCCCTTCCAAAGTTTTTTCCTCTCACATTTTTAATTTATATGTGTCATGGAAGAGGTTAATCCCAAATACAAGCTCTGGCTCAGAAGTCTAGTTAATCACTATGTAAAAACATTATGAGGACTAGATTTGTTCACATTCCTTTACAAAAATAGAGATGTTACAGGTAAGGGTTTGTTGGATTCAGGACACCATTGCAAAAAGCGTGACCTCAGATCACAGATTAATGGAATAACAGAATCACAGAATCATTTGCATTAGAAAAGACCCTTAAGTTAACATTCAGTTCACTGGTAAACCAAGCACTGTCAAGTTAACCACTAAATCATGTCCCTGAGTGCCACATCCACAAATCTTTCAAATACCTCCAGGGATGGTGACTCAACCACTTCCCTAGGCAGCCTGTTCCTGCCTAGAGAAGAAATTTTTCCTAATAACCAATATAAACCTCCCCTGGCACAACCAGAGGCCAGTTACGCTTGTCCTGTCACTTGTTACTTGGGAGAAGAAATTGACCCCAGCCTGGCTACAACCTCCTTTCAGGTCGTTGTAGAGAGATCCCTCTTGTGTTTGATTTCCACATGATGCCTCCACCGGAGAAAACCCTCTTTTTTTGCAAAAAAATCAATCTCTTTTTGTCCTCCTGCAGCTTCAGTAGATGCAGAACAAGTTCCTTCTGAGCAAAAGGCTGACACCCAGCACAGGGCATGGACAACCTCGTGCTGGCTTTCACCCTTCACCTGCAGGAGGGTGACAGGTCCCCCCTGATGCAGCTCCTGAAGCAGGACTGGCTCTGCAACACAACCGTGGCAAGGCTGGAAACCAAACCCCTTCAGTTTGGCAGTGCAGGGGGAAATACGTTTTTGGGTTTTTTTTTCAGATGTGCTGTAGAAACCCAGCAAGTTCCTTCTGTGTTATGCAAAATTTCCCCTCCTGACAGGGAACGAATAACTGCTTGTAAGTGTTTCTGAGCACCAGTTTCAGTGCAAAACTTGGGCCCCAGGCTTGCATGTGAGAGGCTGCAAACAAGAAGTGGAGACTCTGGTCTGAACACCCTTACAAATTTTATGAGGAATGCTGGCTTCAAATTTTGAAAAGAAGCAAGCAAGCAAAAACTGCTAAGGTAGGAGTGAGGAAATGACAAGGGGTAGACGGAAAAGTGGGATTAAAAAGAAAGAAAATGTGCAAAGTAAAAATAGATAATAAAGGGAAACATGCCAGAGAAAGGCGAAGATATACAATAATATAGCTTTTTAAAAAGCTGAGGAGAAAAAGAGGAAAACTAAGCTAAACACAGAGCAGACAGCCTAGGATGTAAAATTTCTAACATTTAAAAACCTATAAAGTCAGACCTTATAAAGTCAGAGTGTTCAAGAAGGCACATACTTGAGTGAACCCATGTGCACATGACATTTCGTTCAGCCCTACAAGTATTTGTGTGCAAATTTTCCTCTGGATCCAAAGGAAATTGAATTATTCTTTTCTTGGCAAAAAAGCTGCCTGCTGTTCAGCAGAGCAGGGTAATTTATAATCGTGGGGGTTTTTTTCCTGCCGTGGTTTGCAGCAGAAGACAGGTACTTGAAATTCAGGCAGTGGCCTGGCAGTGTCTGAGCTTGCAGCAGAACAGTTTTATCTTGGCTGTGACAGCCACCCTGGGGATGCTGCAGGGCCCTGCACCCACATCCTGTGCAGGGCAGGGGCCCTGGGGAAGCCCATTCTGCTACCGTGTCAAAGCCAGCTATGGTTCACTCACCAAAAACTGCGTGAGGCTGAGGCTGAAAGTACATGGGAAGGTTGGTTAACCATGAGTCAGCTTCTGCCAGATCCAGATTCTCAAAAAGCATTACTTTGTTTCCTCACAATTTTGCAAAAATAACCAGCATAACAAGCATAATTAATTTCCCCCCCCCCATGTGTTTCTCATGCTTTTTACTCCTGTAGGCCTCTGGCCAGCTGACCCACCAAAGTCTCATTTTAATGTACTTCCTCCCATCACAAAGTCAAATTATTTTCTGAAAGAAAACCAAGAAAACTAGGAAACACATTGGACTGAGTTAGGGTCAAACCAAGACTCTGGTTTTCTTTGGTAGGACTACTAAAAGAGGCTAGCCAGTATTGTTGCAACAGACTCCAGGAACGACACTTCTAGACCCACATCCATCCAGGAATGGGTTTATCAGCTGGGAGAGCCACAGCCAGTCTCTGCTGGAAATGTGGGACTTGCATGCTTTCCTGGGAGAGCCTTGGAGGTGTGCCTTTCTCCCACTGCAGCCAGACCTGGCAGCTAACAGTGGCCAGGCTTCTCCAACCTCTTCTTGTCACTCTCCCACCAAGTAAAACCTAAGATTAGCCCATGCACTGTTATTAATATTTTACTAGTACTCCCCTTTGCAGCAAATGGATGGTTTTGATCAATAATTCATGGCTGGGTGTAGCCTATTAAATTTGAAGTGGGGTGTACACTTTCCTGTTATTTATTTATCATTGCTTTTATTTTACAGGGTGTTTTTGTCCCTGCTATTTCATTTTTTGCTTGCTTAAATGCCTCCCCTTCAAAGTTCAGACTGCCTGCAGGAAATTAATCTTGTACCTTATGACTTTAAGTAAGGGTAAGCTCTCTGAGAGGGCCCGAGACTGAGCCACAAGGAAAACTTTCAGACCCGCTCAATCACGTCAGTGCGGGAGATCTCTTTGAAACAAATGACTTGGGGAATTTGGTAACAAATCTAACCACTCAAAGCTCATCCGTGGCCTCAGAGCTGTCTGCTTTTTGTTCCACAGGGATATTTGGCTACTTCTGCTGAGGGAACAACCTGCTGTATTGGTGCCCTGTCCCCTCCTTTGCCAGTGGGGGCTGTTCTATTGAAACCCTCCTGCACACAGGTTTTGGGGAGTGTAAATATTTCTGGGCTGGTTCAGCAGGTTGTATCTGCTGGTTAGAAGTGGTCTTTTGTGAAAGAGTCTTGTCTTTGCTTTGTGGAAACAGTCTACTCATAGGTTATTTGAATTTTGTGTCTCATCTTGATTCATGAATAAGGCAGTTTGTAGTGAAGCTGAAATTAAGATTTCCTTAGAAGATTCTAAGATGGGTTTCAGAGTTTAGGGCTTGGAAGTTGAAAGTTGCACAAACATGTGAAATCCCAAACCAGTCTCCCAGCCTAGTTTTAACAGGCCATTATCCTCCTGGTCATCCCTGTGCCCAAATCCAGGGGAAAGAATAAGGTTTGGAGAGCTGCTGCTCTGAGAATTACCCTACCAAAATAACGCTTTTCAGTGCGACAGAACATCTTTCCACCCTACTCTGTCTCCAGCCTTGCTGGCAATGCAAGCCTGGCTGTCCCTCCCTGACCAGGCATAAATGCCTTGCTGCTGGTGGGCCCTCGAGGCTGCAGCAGGTGCTGGGAGGCACAGGCTTCCCTGCATTCACAGCTGTGTGCAGGGCATGGGCCACCACCCTGCACCCTGCCTGCCTCTCCTCCTTCCTCTCCTGGCAGCAGCCGCGCAGGGTGCCAGGGGCAATGCCCACACAAGAGGCCCACGGGGGCTGGTGACCCCTGCCGTGGGGTGTGGGGGTTGGATGGGGACCAGAGACCAGGTTTCTCAGGGAGGGAGGGAGGGAGGGCACGGTGGCAGGCTCCAGCTGGAGGCAAAGCTCTGGCAGGGGTAGATCTGCCCCGCTCCTTCCTGCACGAACAGAATTAGACAATGAGTGAGATACTCTATATTTCATGATACCGTGATTCCACCCCCAGCAGACCTCCGTATCCATGTTGTGACAGGTTCAGTGGGATCACCCAGCATTGCTTTGCATTCTCAAGGCTTTTTCTGGCCTTTATAGTGCAGGAAGAATAGAGTGTAAAAGGTCTGAGTTTCACATGCATTCTGCAAAGCCCCCAGTCTGTTGTATTCCCTCTCCTGCAGGGATCACAGGTGGCATTTCAGGGTACACTGCTAGCATAGACCCAGCAGTGGGTCAAGTTACCGACTTGCACCTGAGCACATGCTATCAGAATAATGACTCCTGCTTTGCAAAGACTCATTTACCTTTCAACAGCATTGAAGTTCTCAGGGTCCATATTCAGAGACAGTTCAGTGTCTAAATCACTACTGGTTACAGGAAGTGTCACTGGCTTTATTAAGAGCAAGGACAGAGCCTTGCAAAATAAAGGTGCAATTCAGATAGCATCACACCGGTAGTGGGAATCAGATCAGGTCCTCTGTACTTATATAAGGGCAAGGTATTGTTTGTTCAAGGGAGATAATTTTTAAATAATTTCCATTATTTTGATTTGTCCCGGTTTTTCATGGACCAGGGTGTTGCCCTTAAAGGGTTCATTTAAAATTGTGCTCTTTGCAAGGTCCACAAGAAGCTTTCATTCAGCTTGGAGAGAGTGATTTCCTGAAGCAGAAGCAGCCTGCAGGCAGGCAGAGGTCTTGGGAGATTGCAGTGGGCAGTTAAAAATGTGAGACCCAAGGGGTGGGTGTGCCAGGAAAGGCCACCACAGGAATGCACTTCCCTAGTGCCCATAAGGAAACTACTCATCTACTGCAGACCCCAGCTCCCTCCTCAGCTGGGGATCCCTGCAAAGCCCCTCCTGGCTGCCAGAGCACAGCACTGCCAAGTCAGAGGAAGCTGCTGGAGCTCTTCTTAGGCAGATGCCCCAGATCCTTCCAATGTAATTCCCATTCGTTGGTGGAAGTGGGACTACAGGTTGCTGCATGCTTTTTGGGTTGTCACTTACCTAGCTAAGAAACGTCCAAGCCTCATGGCAGGAGAACACAGGCGGTTTCTGCCCTTCCCAAGGGAGGAAGGTCAGGGCCCTTGGGCAGGTAAGAAGGTTGAAGTGAAAGTGCTCTGTCACTCCGAGCTGTGGGGCTGACTCAGGGGCACAGGAGAGGAGGAGAGAAGTTGTGGAAGGGTTTGAAGCCTGTGGTGACACAGTCTGGCTGATCTGCAGAGAAGAGTGACTGCATTACACAGGCAGCAGGATGGGAGTGTCAGCACTGCAGAAAGTGTTTGGAAAGAAAGCCCCTTTAGGTACAGGGACAATAAGGGGCAAGACTTCTGAAGTGTTGTAGTAGTGACAACAGAGGGGAAAAGATTGGTTTTGACCTTTTCAGCTGTGTCTCAGGGGCATGGTCTTACTAATTATAGTCCTTCTTCTGCAGGTGATTGAACACACATAGTGCATGCTAATTTATGGTACTTAATTTATAGATAATAATCGTTGATATTTCCTAATGTCTTTTTCTGTAATTGGAGGACCACCTCTCCTTTAACTTTTTTACCTTTCATGCACATAAATCTCAAAGCAGCTGCATGGATATTTTGGCCCTAAGACTGAAGCTGTAGGTCAAATGTATTGTTTTTCTGAGGTGGGACAGTAATGGATATTTAACTCAGTCCCACAGCACTGCCTGTCCTAACACCATGGTTCCTAGCCATAAGCATACTTTGTGGCAAAATGCAAGCTATTTATACTGAAGAGTTTCAATGTAACACCCTTCTAGGAAACCAGTAGGATGGTGACATCCTGCAGTATCCTGCCCTGTTTGAGAAACTACTTTAGAGAGATCTTTCTCGTGGAACCGTACATTTGTCAGCAATACCACAAATGTCCACCACACTGGTACACAAGTCAGCCAGGTACAGGTAGGAGGTAACTATTGCACCATCCCACTTAAATGTGTTTCAGTGCTGCCCAGTAAAATTGTTATTTGTGTGATGTTTTCGAGGGTGCACAGTGCAGGGTTTAAATGGTGTGTCATGACAGGGCTTCAGCTGGAGTTGTATCTAAAGACTACCTACGTTTAATGGTATTTGCTGAGACAGCATTACTAGCTATACATAGTGACACTCCAGCAGGTCTTGAATTGGGGCAGAAAAAGGGATTAATGATCCACATGGCAAATATATCTTTTGTTTATGCCTGCCTCATACTGGAAGGCATGGTGGAAACTCTGAGTTGCTCCCCTACCTTCTGCATAAGCTGTAACAACTCAAGAGAGGGTGCTAAGTGTTTTAAGCGAACATATCTGGTAAGGAAACACCCACTCCAATTTTCCTGTGCAAGTAAGATGTTAAGTTTAGAGCACGTATCACTTTGATGCCCTCTCCCTTATCTCAGAAAAGACATCGCAGCATTTAATGGGATGTCATGGAGACCAACAAAAGTAATTAAGGATTTGGAAAAGGCCTGTAAGAAAAAAAAGCTGGGACAGACCATCAGGCTGGTGTAAAATATCCTAGAAAACAAAGAAGAGGAGCTGTGGCACAGCCTATCAAATAACCAAATCGTGTAGAGGAAGTATTTTTTAAATAGAGGTGAGTAATCAAAAACGCCTGGAACGTGTTTCAATGTACTTCTGAGCAGAGCAAATGTACGTTGCTTCAAGGATGGAAGCTAATTAGGGAGATCTGTTAATGAGAGGGCTTTCTTGAGCCTCTTTACAACAGCATGTAGCTGATGGTCCAGCTGGCCTGGTGAGTTGTGAATGTCAGCTTTTTCATGAAAGACATACAGTTCAGTAATTTTTTTCGCCTGCCTGTTTTCAGAGGTAAAAGAACAGAAGTTGTTGAAAAAGCTGAAGGATGATTCTTCAGCCTGTGGAAAGTGGCAAGAATCTTGCTGTTAAGGCAGGACATTCCTTAAAATCCCTGTGGGACTGATGAATAACTTTCCTCTCTTGATGTTGTGTTTCCAGATCTGTTAAGGTTTCTGCAATGCTGCGTCATCAGGGTTTGAAAGATAGTTTTTATTTGCATCCGTCAAGCTCTTTTACATGTGACCCGCAGTGCATTGGGAAACGTCCCTGAAATCTGTGTCAGTTGTGGCGTGGTGCCAGGAGAGCCGTGTCCTTCTTCAGGCTCCCCTGTTCAACAAAGGCTTGGGCAAACCGTAGAGAGACACCAGGATGGTGCTGGGATGGAGCACAACAGATCAGAGGACAGGGAGAGAGGGCTCAACTCCTTCAGCCTGGAGAGGAGAAGGCTGAGAGGGATCTTGGCATCTACACCAACCTAATCAGAGCTGATAGAGAAGATGGAGCCGGCCTTTTGTCAGTGGTGAATGCTGAGCATGAGAAGGTCACAAGTTGCATCAAAGGAAATTCCAACCACTTGCATGGAAAAAGTTTGGGCGGTCAAACACTGTCAGAGGTTGCGTGGCGGTGCTGAGGAGTTTCCATGCCTGGCGACTCTGCCCCAGCCTGGCTTGGCAGCCGGCCCTGGCTGGTGTGTGAGGTGGCACCGCAGCCCTTGCTGTCCCGTGCCTCAAGTGTGGCTGCCCTTACCAGGGAAGAGAGGAAGTGTTTTGAATGTGCGTGTGTTCCGTGAGCGAGAGCGCCGGTGAGAGGAAGCGGGGCAAGGCGAGCGGAGCTATTGGAGGAGTACTGAGGTAAGGAGGTAGAGACCAGAGAGTGCTTTGTTTCCTTATAAAGACAAAATCTATTGCACTATGGTGTTTTGTCACCGCTCACTTCCCTCTCTGGGCTCAGTCGTGGGCTCGCGCTCTTGGGGCTCGCCTGGTTGCGCTGCAGAAAAGGAAGAGCTCCTTCGTCTGCAGTGACAGCTGCTTCGCAGTTCCTCCACCCTACAAGAATTTTGGTCTATTTAAGAAATTCTGCCCTTTCTGTTGGATTTGCAGCTGCTGATCTGTTCCTTGCTCTGAGAGTTTGGACCCACTGCTTGAGCCCAGGAGGTAAGACCACAGCACCTGGTGGTTTTTTGGCAAGCTGCTCTCACTGAGGATCCCAGCAGTTTAACTGCACAGGAAATTGTGGTCGCCATGAAAAAAACAGAGCAGGTTCTGTATTAGTGTGAAGCATTTTCCAGTAGTCTTGTGCACAACATTTCTACTGACCTTCAGGACAATGTTTGATGGATTTAATTTGGCAGAGTGGTTTTTGGCTGAGTAGAATGGTAGTCTTGGAGTTGGCATTGGTTTGGAAGGGCATGATAAAGTAAGAAGCCATTATTTAGATTGCAGACTGGATCCTTGTAAGAAGGTAATGTTAATTTCAGTGATGAAAACCACTGATTCGTAAGGATAATGTATTTTGGCTCATAGTGCTTACAATGTAATCTGCTGGCTGTTAGGACATTTATATCAGGCTTTTAGAAATGAAATTTTACTTTCCAGTGGATAAATAAAACTGATTCATGATAGAGCCTGATTGCAGTAGGGACTTCTGCTTTAAAAATAGTGATATGAGGTGGTCCTAACGTTATATTTGCCCTTTTAAGATCTTCACTGATGAATCTGGTCAGGCTTGTCCCTTGTCTTCTTTGGGATTTCAGCTCAGGATCTAGATGAATCGTGAGTTGTGAATATCTACAGATATTTTGGGTGGTAGTATTGTGAACAGGAGCCTCCAGGCTGAACTGTCTCCTCTGTAAGAGCAGTATCTTTCCTGATTTTTTCATGCAGTGATTTCCTTGGCACATGGATTTGGTTTGAGCACTGACCCGATGGAACTTCAGGTCTCACAACCTGGTTATCACAAGGTTATCACAACCAAAGTCACAGACCAGGCTGGCTGACTGATCTCGTACTGCTACAGGTGTCAGGTAGTGACATAAATGATCTCTAGCAAATGCAGCTGGCTGTTCAGCAGATGGGGTTTGCTCATCTTGCTAAAACCAGATCACACCCTGAAACCCCTCCTGTAGAGAAACTCCAGTATGTTTCACCTTCCTCCCCTCTTGCCCGTCCCACAGGAACAGTCTGGCCTCCTGAGCTGGGGAAGGTCTCATGAGTAGACAGGAGATGTGGAAACCCCCTCTGTGGTGGGAAACTCCACTGAGAAGCGATGTTAGAGCCAGGAGGAACTGGGAATTACCTGTCTGCTTGCTGGCAACATGAACGGGGGTTTCTGCTTCCATCCTGACCATAAAGTCCAGGTTTACTTAGCCCAGAAGCTGAAGATAGTGTTGACTCTACAGGTCCAAAAAGGGATGTATTATATTACTGGGTTTGAATCTGCTTCCTCAACTGAACCAGGATGACTGTTTGGACTGAATATTATTCTGGTTATAAAATATTTGTACTTAAACAGATCTAGCAGTGTTGCTTCTCTCCTCTTGCTCACAGAACTGTCACACACTTGCCACACACTCTATTTTCTTGTATTTTCCTATCAACTTCTTTGACCTCGTTTCTTTCTGATTTCAGTCATGAGCAGCAGTCATAGCAAGTTACACAGCTGTGTAGCTTGGAGCAGAGTTATCTTGATGGAGAACCTACTGTGAAAGTCATCACCACACGTTTTTTATAAAGAATGAAAGAACTATGAAGAGATTGAGTAAAGGGGAAGGAAGGAGATGGGGGATACCAGGGGAGTAGAGTGCATTCAGAAGTGTAGCTCATTTTCATACTCAGCCCCTTCATGCAAAACAGCAGACTTCAGGGAAATGATGATAGAAAACGTAAAATATTTATCAAAATGAAAAATATTTAGGAAGAAATCTGAAACAGTATTTAGGTGCTGCAGGGGGGCATATAGGGGGGTCTGTTGGACACTGTGCATTTTTGCAGTTATCCAAGGGGAAAGATATAGCATGGGAAATAAATTCCTGCCCCTGGGTGAAACAAGTAGGGTATCCTAGACATGGAGGCTGTGCCCATGGGTAGGAGAGTGGCATGTGAGAGGCATGAGGGGGATGCCCAATGACAGGGCTTGGGGACCATGCCATAAAGTCAAATCATTCTTCAGAGGAAAGAGGAACAGGAGGCCTGTACCTTCTGCTGCTCCAGGTTCTGCTTGGGCTCCCCCCTGCTAACTACAGCCCCCAGCACAGCACCATCACAGGATGGCAGCCCAAGCAGCAGCACAGCTGCTAAGGAGGGCTATGATCAGGCATTCTCTCCTTTTTCTGGTCTGATTTTGTGGGTGGAAGGGCCTGGTCACTGCTGAAATCTCTGAGGTGTCCTGCAAAGCTGGGGACAGAATTCAACTCCTGGCATGGGAGAGGCAGCAGCAGATCTGTAAATCCTTGTGGAACTAATCGAATGCAAATATGTGTTTGTATCTAGAAACCTCCTTTTTACAGCTGGAACATGTGTTTAATATTTTCCATGCGCAGAGGAACTGTTTTCCTGCAAAAGAGCTGAAAGCAGAGGCTTTCTTCTCCTTTTCTTGCACGAGTTACCAGGATTCCACAGGGCATTTGGGTCAGTGCTTTGTGACCTGACCTCCTGCCTTCAGGCTGAAGTGCACTGGGACAGAGAGAGAAAATTTTATCTGCCTGTCCAGGGTTTTATGCCCATCTGCCACCCCAGTGGTGATGGGGCAGAGTTGGGATAGATCCTCATACCTCTATCCAAAGCAGCCCCTGCAGATGCTCTCCTCTTCCCCCACCTTTGTAAGTGAAGATGGAAGTGGGTGGGACAGGGCTTTCCATGCCAAATGAGACATCTGCTGAATGACTGGACCTGTTTGTCAGTTTGAGAATCAAAATATTCCTTTATCTATGGGAAAATATTTTCACTTTAAAGCTAGGTAGCCTGTGTTGATAAAGAGATGGGAAAGATAAGTGACCCAACAAGAAATGTAGTGTACTGGATCAATTTTATTATTCTTTTTAAGAAAAATTCTACAGACTCTGATTGAAAAATAATATGCACCTATGTGCTGTCTCCCTAGTAGGATGTATCTGACAGATACAAGACAAATAAGGAGAGTATTTATAGGTTCAGAGCTCTGCTTTTTCAATGTCTTAATTTCCTTGAAGGATTAGCCCTTCCTGCCACTGAGTGGTATATTGGAAAGAGATCTCCATCTCTTTCCAGACCCTGTGGATTTTCCCTTCCTAAGCCCTGTGGACCAGTATTTGATTTAGGACTCAGGCATCACATTGACAAATAAGGTCCTTTATAAAATGGAACATTAAGAAAATAACTCATGGGCATCACTGTGTTCTTTCTGAACAGTGAAAAATGTATTTTCTTAGTATTTTTTTTTCAAATTGTATAGGAAAAAAGATAAGTGAAATAATAATTATAGTGCCTGTATAGATGGTGAGATTTGCTCTTGTAGTCACCAGTCTTTTTAAAAGCCTTTGAGGCAAAGATTGTCATTTATTGTGGGCTAAATCATGAATCTTTGTAATGTACCAGGGAGGAAGTATTTGCCATAGCTCCAGAAAGACTCCTCTCAGTGTCCTGAATGCTGATTTAAACAGCAAGATCTCACCCAATCTGAAGGTACTGTGATCCAAGTTACCCATTGCTAACAGAGCCAGGTATGTTTCTGTCTAGTTTAGGATCTAAAATTTAGCTCAGCATCTTTGAGGAAATTTAAAAAATACTCTTATTCATCTGTAGTCATTTCAGCAGGGAAAATGTCATACATCTACATGCACAACAGGAAAAATCAACTTTCTTTAATGAACCACCTCAGGTGTTTGAAAATGTTGCAGTTTGTCCTTCTTAAATGGTTTTCAAAGTTGTTGTGTAAGAAATGTGTCTAATTGGCATGTGGTTTCAAACCTGCTTGTGTTTGCTGATACTGTCAGCCATGGTGAGCAGCTGTCTGAGTAACTCACCAGCAGGAAGAGAATTATGGACTCTACTTTTGATCTTACGCCATGAGCAGAAAAAAAGCTGTCACAAAAAAAAAATATCCACTCATTCTGCCTGGAAGCTGTGACACCAAACAAGAATAAAGGACATGGATGGGATTGTCTGCTTGTCTCAGAAGGCTGGATACCCCAGGGCTATCACTGCAAATGATCACTGGCAGCTCACTTTAATTTAGCATTACAGCTACTATCCTGTAGTAAATGTGGGTGCAGTATGGATCACCCTGCTGGTGCAGGGATATAAGTACATTATTTTGATCAGAACTGTAAGAGAAACAACAGCTAATAATAAATATATGAGAGAGAAGCATGATAGTAGCAAATATGATGAGACTGTGAAGTCTAATTGATAAGTAAGCTATTCTGGATTATGCAAAAGAACAGGCTTGGCTGATTGTCAACAAGATGGCTTTGCCTGCTACATTTTAGTTGAAGGTTTTTGCTGATGAGTACAAGAAGAAACTTTCAAATTGGGGAACTTCTAGACCACACTGCTGTAGTTTGTAGCACTGATTCTTCTTTCAACATGTAATTTCTCTTTTTCTCACCCTTTAATGACAAAGAAAATGGCAAAAACTTGTATCCAGAAGGAAAATATCAGAACCTAACTCAAAAATCTTCTTCTCTTGTCTCCTCCTCAGGCCTTGCACACTGTAGGAAATCAGCTGAGACAAATCCTTTGAACAGAAATGCATATGGATATATGAACTTATGTGTGGTATCTGATCAGAGAAAGGTAGAGGGAAATATTTCTGGGGAGGAATATCCTACCAGGGATATTCTGATAGGATAGGAATAGGTAGGTATGCAGAGGTGCAATAAATATGGGACAAAGATTGACTATGCCCGAGATATCTTGTTTTCCCTTGTATTTTTTTGGCCTTCAAGATGCTTCAGATCTATCACAAGAGCTTCTGCACAATTCTAAGGCCCCCTTCTCTTAATTCTGCCTGCTGGTGGCATGATCCAGGGCAGGCTGTGCCTTGGAGGAGGATTGCTGGGGCTGCCTCTCTGATGTCAGCTGGGAGGGAAAGTCTAATGCAGAAGAGAGCTGGGGAAGTATTCCCCAACCCTTACAGAAAGCTGCACTTTGGAAATTGAATTTGTGAGTGAGATAAGAAGGAGAAAAAGAGCTAGAGCTATGAGTTCTTGTAAAGGAAAAGGCAGAATTTTGTGTGTGTAGGGAGACAGTCTCACACTGCCCCGTGCAACCCTGACAGCTGTGTTTTGCAACAGTGAGTGCTTCTTATTTCATCACTTTCAGGAAAAAAATAAACAAGTTTGAAGAGAAGTTAGCAGGAAATTGATATATGCCAGGGAACATGTGTCGTGTCACTCTCCAAAAGCTAGACAAGTTATCGTATAATTAGCAAAGTACTAGTGCATTAACAAAGCAAATCCCTGATGGTAGAAAGTGAGTAAATATTCATAGTTTCTTTGACTTTCTTGACATCACATTCACAGTTAAGTTGTTCCTGACTAAATATGTTTGTGAAAGGTAATGTTGTCCCATGAAATTTGCTTTTTTTGGGAGGGGGGAGGTACAACTTTATGTCTGTCTATAAAGCGCCATTTCACATCTTCAAGATTTTCATTCCCTTGCTTGCAACAAAGCTTAAACACCACAGCAGTGGAGAAAAGTATGAAACAAGGTAACCATTTAATACAAGTCTTGGAAATCTTGAGGTTTTAATGGCTTTTCCATTTATTATTTATATTGCATGGTGGGTGTACACTTTGCCAAGCAGTGCATAACCAGGCAGCTCCTCTGACTATGGCTTCAAAATTGAAAAGAAATGAAAGAACATCAATATCACTGTGTTTCAATTTAGCAATAATGTCCAGATTTGAGATTATTTTAGTTCTTCCCTTATATTCCAGTCTAAAAATAGTTTGTTATTAGATCTCTTAAAGCATCAGTGTGGTCGTAGGTTCCTCTGAGGATAAGGTCAAACATAAAAGGAGGCTTCAGGGCATAGCTGTAACATATTGGCTTGGAAATGATGGCAGGGAAGGGAGTGCTTTGTTAGAGGCTCTTTTGATATCAGCTTGCTTCGATTCTCAGCAATTCCCTTTTTCACACTAACTGGTAACTGAGCAGTCTTCTGAGGAGGAAAGAGTGTATTTGCACAACTTTATGTTTTGCTTTTGCAATAATGGGTTTATGCTGCTTGGCAAACAAGAATGAAGTGTCGTTTCCAGGCAATGTTGTAACCTGGATGTCCTGAAGCCATCTGAATCTCAGACTGTCTCAGGGAGGTTTTTTTTTATTTTTCATCTGAATGTTTATTACCTTCCATTTATTTCTTGTTGGCAGTTCCACTGCCTTTCTTGCTCTGACCCGTGGAGCTGTCTTGCCCTCCTCAGCATCCTGTCCCAGCCTCTAAGCACGCGCTGACTTTCACATCATTCTCCCTAAGACACTTCAGTTCTTTCCCTGATCTTCCATCACACCAAATGCAAGAGCCTTCCTCCCAGCTGTTCCTGACCTTCAATATCTCACTTGTGCTGACAGCCAAGCTGTTTGTGTTCAGTCTGTACCAAACTCCCCTCTGTCCTGCCAAACCTCTCCCCTGCCCAGCTTTTCTCTTTGCTCAAAGCCATTGCCTGGTTCTCATCAGCTGATTTTCCCTTTGCTCCTCCCTCAGACAGCTTCTCCACAAATGTTCCCTTCAAAGGAGCTCTTTGTTCACATTGCTCATCACCATTGCCTATCCACATATTCTCCTTTGCTCTAAGATCATCCTCTGCACTTTTTTTCTCTGCATCTGCCTGGTCATACTGATTGTGCAAACAGTTTGGAGCAGAGCAGTGCACCGTGTGCTTACAATGCCTTGTGAGTTACTATTCACCCAGGATTGTTGGATGCCCTCTTGATGGGATGCCCAAAGTATTTTCAGTTTCCACTGGGGACAGTGAAGTGAAAGTGAAGCAAATGGCTCTGCTCTTGGGTGGTTAAATCAGAAGCAAATATTGGGCTTGACTTCTCCCTCTGCTATCCAGAAGCATTTTACATGTCTGTGTCCCTAAATATCATCATTTAATGATCTGAGCAACATAAGCATTTTATATACTGAAAGATGGCTTTTTGAAAGAGGTTTTTGTCCTTTTTTGCTGCTTGTTGCTAAAGCTTTGGACTTTTACTCACTTGATTTGCTTATGTTTTGTTTTTCTACTTGAGCAATTTAAAAAACAACAGTGATTTTTCATTTGGAATAACTCTGAAGCCTTTAATCTAAAAATTCTGGTTTTCATTGATTAGGGCTGGCTGGCTGCCCAAATCTCACCATTGTGAAACCACAGTGGGGCAGTAATCAGCAACATTCAGTGGCATTAGATACTGGAACTGACAGGCTGAAATCAAGAGGAGCCATGAGGGTGAAATTGTAGCAGAAACTCAGTTGTGTGTTGGAGCAGGCAGTGACCACCATCCTTCTGTCACCTGAGGACAGCCACCCCTCGGCTGATGGAGGAACAGTCCCTGTTCTCACTGTGCACCTGAGATGCATCTGATTACTCAGCTAAGTGTAGTTACCTTCATAGTTACCTTCACAACAGGGTGGATAATAATGACCTAAAGAAGATGTCAAAAGGGGTCATTACAGAAAAGCCCTTCAAGCTATTATGTACTATTAGTATAAATGTCCACATGTGTAAACATAGATACTGCTAAGAGGATTCTCTGTATTTAGCAGATTACTTAGTTACATATCAGAGGTCATAACTTCTTATGCAATCAAGAAGAGGCCATTTTATGCTGGTGACACTATTTTCTCAAGGTTACTTTGCAAAAGTAATGTTACAGGAAACAACTAGAACAGTCTTCATGCTATTAAAAGTTGTTACAAATTACATTGCTTGATCAAGTGACTTGACTAGAAGGAATCATCTTGTAGTGGAATATGGATTTTCTGGCTAATAGTGTAAGATTTTCATGTGTCCAGGTGCATTTTAGTTAACCCACTGTGTTGTAAAAACACACATCAGGTAAGAGAAAAAGATTGGCATTGAGGAATCAGAGGCACGAAAGATACCAGGACAGACTGGGGGAAGACTATGGACCTAATTTTACCCTAGTACACATAACCCACATTGCTAGTGGGTCACAGGGGTTTTTAAAGGTAATCCTTGGAACTATGATGGTTAGAACCAACTGCAAGAGCAATGGCATCTTAGATTCTGCTGCATTTTGCTGTTTATGAAGGTTGGAGTGAATGAACAGATTTTTTTATTGCTGTCCTCATCCTAAAACCACAGTGATTAGGCAGAAAAAGGGTGCATGATAGTACTGGGAGACAACAGACAAGAAGTTAACCACGTGAGATTGCTTCTGGGCTATTTCAAAGCCATATCCATAGTGGTTTCCACAGACACAAGGAATCAATGCATGAGTTCAGGAGAGCATTGAGTCTGAAGCCCAGATAGGCTGTACATGACTCTGTGTTTTTACAGAGGGCTATTGCAAATTATATTTCTTTTTTTTTTTTAATTATGCTGTGTTAATTTTAGTTTGGGAATGGCATATATCTGATTTTTTCTTTCCTCATTTGAATTCTGTAGCTACAGCAACCACTTCCCAGGATCAACTCAGGTTGCCATTCTATTCTATTTAAATAGTTATTTGGTTAATTAATACTTAAAGAGACATAGGACACTAGAGTCATTCTCACAAATATAGAATAATAGATAGTCTGTCTCCTGAACAGTTTCCTCATGAATAAATGCAAGGGACAGTAGGTGCATGAAAAAGCAGATGGGGATAATGTGCATCTTCTGGCAGTGTATTTAATGATGCCACAGAAGGAAGTGAACTTTCCCTTCCTGGTTACTAAGAAAAGTGCCTATAAAGTGAAAGCCTAATCCTTCCTCCTGTTTTATACCTTTGCTGAGAGGAAAGTCAGGAAAACTCCTTTTGGTCACACATTCCTAAAGTCACCCAACCTCAGGCACTAACTTAGACACCTTGGAAGGAAGATCCTTGAACTCCCCACATACCCAGGGAGAGGAGTAGCTGACTTTTGGGAAGCCAGACCTGGTGCTCTGAACGCCTGGTGAAGGAGCTTCTCTCCATCCCTCCACCTTGTAAGGGTGAGCAGCCTCATTCTTAGGTACTCAAAGGTAAAGGGTGCAAATGTCCACTGGGGCTCTGGCTTCAGCCCAGAGCCCTGGGAAGCACCCGGGGCTGCTGCTTCTCTGCCAGCACTGCTGAAGAAATGGCTGGTGAATTGTGTTTCCAAGGGGGAGTGACAAGAACCAGCACAATTTAGTCTGTTTTCTCCATGAGAAACGAAAGTCATCAGAGGTAGGATTCAATTCCAGTTAAATTAGTATAAATCAAACTGTTGTGGTTTTGAGCAGGGCCTGGCAGAGCAACAGGAAGGACATGGAATTGTAAGTCACCTACAATTCATACAAGTGAAGGATTTTATCCCTTCACGTGATTTCAGGACACAGAGAGGAGCTGGGTCTTCAGCTAAGACGAGCTTTTCTTTTACTAAGAACTCCCAAGTAAAAACCTCTCTGTTTCACCACAGTTGCAAACCCAAAAAGCACCAAATGAAGGCAAGTCTCTTCTTCTTGCAGACCTGCCACTTGGAGAAGCAGGAAATGGCGTCGGCAGCACACTTCACGGAGGAGGAGATGGCAGAGCTGCGGGAGGCTTTCAGCAAAGTTGGTGAGTGCAGCCGACGGCCAAGGCGCTGCTGAAGTGTGAACCTGTGGCAAGCTCTTTTCTCATGGTCTGACTGACCAGCTGTGAGGAAATGGAGTTTGCTCCAGCACCGATCTGTTGTGTCACAACCACAGAAAGCCCTTTTCCTGCCACTGCAGGCCTCCCAGATGAAACCACATCAGCTCACTGCAGAGAACTGGCCTCTGACAGAGGGGCGTGCTGGGGATCCAGCAGGGTTTACGAAAAAAAGCTCAAAAGCTCTACAGCAAACCATGCTGGAAATATTCCCAAGTGTTTTCCCAAGAATATTGTTTATTCATGACAAATTATTTGGAAGGAAAGAAGGTTTCATTTTAATGTAAATGGTGTGTTCCCTATGGCAAGAAAGAGTGTGGAGAGGACAAATGTGCAAATGGATAAAAAATTTGTAATCCCTCCACAATTACCTTTCCAGCTCCATATTTCTACTGTGTGTTTTCTTTCCAAACCTTTAAATGTCTCATCTGATTTGTCTCCTTTAAAGTCACACAGACCCATCACTGCCTACCCAAATTCTAAGAAAAGGTCCTTGTGCTTCTCACAGCTCACTGAACTTCTGTCAGCAGATCTATCAGCCTGGCTGGATTATGCACTCATCAGTTGTCCTTGCTGATTCAGGTGGTGGTTGATTTCTGAGCACACAATAATCTAGTCTGGCCACCTTAAGAACCTGTGTGAAATGCACTGACAAGGCAAATCACAGAATCCTAGCATGGTTTGTCTTGGAAGGGACCTTAAGGATTATCTAGTTCCTACCCCACTACCATGACCAGGTACACCTTCCACTAGATGTGGTTGCTTCCCCAAATGCTGGAAGGAAGCTCTCATTCCTCTCCAGGCATTTCCCTCTCCAAGTCCAGATCCTTTTGTTGCATGGCTTCAGAAATGGATAGGATGCTCTTTGCAACCTGTATTAGCCTGTGCTACTGATGCTGAGAGTCTTTTTTGCAGCATGCAACAAGTGACTCAAATTGCAACTTACTCTGCAGGAAATTAGCACACACTGCTTTGAAATCACCTCAGCCTCCAGGATGGGAAAAAGGAAGAAAAAGACAGACACAGATACTTAAAAGCCAAATATAAATAACCATATGCAACTATATATATATTTATCCATGTCATAACCATGGTGTTTTAACAGAAACTCTCCAAGTGATAAACTCAGTTTGCTTTTTTATCTGTGGAGTGTTTTGCAAAGTGGAGAATAAAGGACTATGAACCTGTACTGGTGATCTTCTCATCAAATACTACCCTGGATCTTGCAGGAAGCTCAGCAGGACTATTCATGTTAGCACCATCACAGAGATGCACAGGAGTCTTCATTTTGAGGATGACCATACGCAGTTCCAGCCTACTTCTCATGTTATTAGATGCAGAAAACAGGCCAAAATCACAAATTATATCTATGGATGAGTGCACATCTGTATTGAGTCAGCTTTATTTTCTTTGGCTGTTCTGTAGACAGGATGCTTCCTCTATACATTTGTCAGTGTATAAAGCTGCAATGTCAATTATATCCATTTAAACCTAGCTTTGTTAAGCTGTGTCTAAATATATAAATTCATCACTGAGTTTTTGTTTGTTAAAAGGTGATTGTAATTTTTTCTTGAGTGTGAAGCAGCTGAAAATACCAGATTTCAAGACAACAAATCTTTGTGTATAATGTACTTTTCCTTGGGTAAAATAAGAACAGTCTTTGTGTGCAGAAAATGTCATTGGGCTGATGAAAAATGTAAAAGTGTGCTTTAATCTTTGCAGATATCAGCGGGAATGGCTTCATCGATACCAATGATTTAACAGAAGTGTTGAAAGCTGCCAATCTCCCTCTCCCGGGATATAAAGCCAGGGAGCTCATTCAGAGTCTGACAACCACGGGGAATGGCAGGATCAGTTTTGATGAATTTATTTCAGTAAGTAAGATGTTATTTATTTCAGTCACTCAAGGTGATCCCCAGGGCATAGCAGAGGCACAAGCACAGGGTCTCATGGACACCTCATTAATCCAATGAGTCCCCCACTGGAAAAATTGAAAGCAGAAAGTAACCAAACTAGAAATTCTGAAATTAACTGGGACAAGTTATGTGAATACAGATGCCTATTGCATAGATGTCATACCTTTCAGTTTTGTTGATGCAGCAAGATAAACCTTTTCAGTTATATACTGCAAAAAGATGATGTTCTGGCTAGATGATTGCAAAATGTTCAAGCAGATTGAAACTGAAAACTTCATGGGGCATTTTTTTAATCAAAAACCTTCTTTTTCTGGTCTGAACTGGGTCAAAAACAAATGCTAAAATTGTGCGATTTCCCTCAGGATGGAGAAGTAGGTTTTTATTTGCTCTATCTCCAAACCCAAACTGCTCTGCTCCAAACATTTTTCTTACTTAGCTGACCTGTGCTCCATGCTTTGAAAGCATAAAAGGTAAGTATAATCTTGTTGTATCTCAGCAGATACACAGGCTGTACACAGAAACCCACTGGAAATACTCAAGCTGCCCCTCCCTATTTATGAAGCAGAGAGAATGTGTCCCCTGGCCCAAGCGCTCACTGCTTTAGCTTGGCTTAACTCTCCAAAATTCTAAAATCCTCTCTCCTGCTTGAAAGATTTTCCAAGACCTGAAGAGTGACGACGTTGCTAAGTCGTTCCGAAAGCAGATCAACAAGAAGGAGGGGATCTGTGCTATCGGTGGGACGTCGGAGCAGTCCAGCGCGGGCACGCAGCACTCCTACTCAGGTAGGTGCCGCTGTCCCACACTGACACGGCTGCAGCAGCACAAGCAGCTGCCACTGCTGGCCCTGCTCACCAGGGAGGCAAGGCACAGGTTCCTCGCTGCTGATAACCCATTTCCTTTGAGCAGGCGCTCGTCCTGTAAACTCCCCTTGCAACCAGGTAGTTCCTGACTTTTTCCCATGGAGGGCACAGCCCCATCAGGGCTTTTCTCCCAGCCTGTTTCTCCAAGCTGAAAGTTGGTTTATTTTGTTGCCTCCTGGGCAGAGAGTTCTTCACCCACTCTGAAGCAGCTCCACAGGGAGGTCCCACCCTTGGCTGTCTTCTCCAGGGGCAAGAGTGGGGGACTGACTCTCCCTGGCAAGGGAGAACAGAGGATGCTTCCAAGGACTGCATCCACCTTCATCCCAGAGGGCACCTCCTCTGAGCTACTGGGAGCCACGTGAGCTGCTGCTGGTACAGGATAGCTGTGCTACAGCCCTGTTGAACTACAGGCAACATTTGTCCACTGCCCTCTGAATGCTCTTTGTCACGGTCCAATCCAGGCTTTTCCAGATATTCCGCAGGAAGAGGGTGTAATGTAGAATACAGAATTATTTGAAGTTATGTGGGATTTCTATTTAGCAGAGTGGTACAACTATGCATACAAATTACGGTGAAAGCACAAATTACCCCTTGCAGGGGTATGGAGCATCTGCACCATATATTTAATCACATGAACTTCATTACCAGTCTCTGTAGTGTGCCTGCCCTCATGACCCAGGCAACCCCAGTGAGTGGGAAGAGGTATTGAAGGAGTATTAACCAGCTCAAACCCAGTGCTGTCCTTAGCTGGTTTGCTGGTCTCCTGAGAGCCTCTTCCATGTAGGGTTTTGTTGATCAGTCGCACTGATGGGAAAGGCTCCCCCAGGAGTTCTGCCTTTTTAAGTAAAATGATGGTAGAGGTACTGCACAGCAAGCTGATGGATTTGATGTTGTGTCCACAGAGGAAGAAAAATATGCCTTTGTCAACTGGATTAACAAAGCCCTTGAGAAGGACCCTGACTGCAAGCACGTGGTGCCAATGAATCCAGAAACAGATGACCTCTTCCAGGCTGTCGGTGATGGCATAGTGCTTTGGTAAATAATACCTTTCTTTCTCACAAACGGGAACCATGAGTCTGCAAAAACTCACATTCCTGTTCAAACAGAAGCTGCTGAATTTACATTAAGCTCAGGAGCGTTCACAGACTCAGGGCCTTGATAATACTAGGGGTTTTTGCTTCTTTTGTCTTAAAAAAAAATAGCATATTTCATGCTTAATGGGAATTTTTCCTTGCCTCTAGACACAGTTAGATGAAGTCAGTGAAATCTGAGGAGCTGCTTGGTTTTATTTTTGCTCAAGGACTTTTGGTGTTTCACATAAAGTGGCACAAAATAGTGAGTGCTTCCACAGGCATTTTCTGCACAATAAATTTCTCACACAGCTTCACCTTGTGGCATTCTTGGCCTCACACCTATAGTACAATCTGTGTGTAGCTCAAAATAATTGTTCAATATTTAGTGTGTGCCTCTGTGTATATATGTAGAAACAGAGGGTGGTTATCTATATTTGTTAAGTAACTCTCAATGTAGAGACAAAAGCTATACCTGTATTTTGTGTGCATGTAACTTAGTGCATTTCTTGGGGTTTTTTTCTTTTTTTTCTTTTATTTCCAGTAAGATGATCAACTTTTCAGTGCCAGATACCATTGATGAGAGAACAATCAACAAAAAGAAACTCACGCCCTTCACAATACAGGTACAAAATTGCAACAAAATTCTTTGCTTTTCCCCTTAGGATGCTTTTGTGTAATCACTTAGAGCAAAGGCTGGAGGTACCCTGGTTCTCCCCAACACGGTCAGTCAAAGTTGTTTGTGGCACAGTGAGATGCTCAGGTCCATGTCATAAAAACACAAAGACTGACATTTACATTTCTGTCCAAACATATGAGAAACCTGACTAACCAAACACAATGAATAATGTTTACCAGGTCAGAGCTTCAGATACTTTTGTGGTAGATGCCATATGAATGCAAGAGCACATAGACAGTACAGTGACCAACTGCAGTTGGAGTGGCTCTCAGAAGGCTGAACCCACATCTAAGGCATAGACTTGAACTCACAACTGCTCTTGTTGCAGTCTGATGTCTTCACCAAAATATTAACTGTGACCCTGAAAGTACCAGTGCAATATACCTGAAACTGAGCCATCGCTGTCGTATGCCTTTTACAAGCCAGTATTTCACCTTGAATACTGAATCCCTCTTTTATTTCTATCAGCTGCACATGCACATGATTTTAAAAATGGATAAAAACAGGTGTTAATTTTCACCTACTCAAAGTTTATTGTGTTTCTCACACAGCAGGATGTAGAGAGGTATTTTTATATGACCAACATCTATGTACCTGGTGCAGAGTATAAATAGATATATGGAATAGATATGAACCTAACCCAGTTTAGCCCTCAGCTACTCTGATTTGATGGAACATTAGCCAGACTCAAGTAAGCTCAGAAGCAATTAAATTGGATTTTTATGCTCTATACCACATTTTTCAGTTCTAACCATTTTGGTCAGCAGCATAACTTAATGATGCAGCTCAGATCAATCCCTGTCACACGTAGACATGATTTGATCAATATAGTTTCCACTTTAACTTAACCCTTTTACAGCTGTCTGCTGGAGAAAAGGTAATTAATTTGAAATGGTCCAATTTTTCTAGCTTATGAGAATTTACACTATATCTCTCTCTGCATTTTGTATCTAATCAGATCTCCCTGTCAGGTTGGCAGTGCTGAAATTCATGTGAAAAATTGCAAATCTGTGTGATAAATTATATTTTCCAGGCTTCTTTACCTCCTTTACTTGCCCTTTTTACAAAGCCACGTTTTTGCATAGTGTAGACCTGATCATCAGATTTTCTTATTCCCCTTATTTTAAATGGACAGGAAATGGCAAAGGAACCTAATGCTCCTGAAATATCACTTGGTTTCTGCCTGTCACTGTGAATCACTGAATCACTCAGTTTCCTCTGCACACTCCCAAACCCCAAGTCCATACTCCAAAGTTCAAAAAGAAAATGTCCAGGTTTTACCAGTTCTGACCTTGGTGAACTGCAAGGCTTAAAACTCAACAGGTTTATTCATACTGATTCTTTGGACAGCATGCTCTTTGTAAACACCGCCAGCTAGCAACTTACCTGTATCTTAGGTGTCAGGGCTTTAGCAGAGTGCTTAGGGAGAGGTGAGCCTGGAATATCTGCCAGGTGATTGGGTTGTAGCTCCTTTCTTCCTCCAGGTGTGCAGGATTGAGCAGAGGAGAGTTTGCCTCATGCTGAAGTTATGTCTGCACTTGAGCGTGAGCCTGAGCCTTAGCTCTAGGGAGAGCCTGGCTTTGGTAACCAGGATTGAGCCAGGACATCACTGTGGATGGAGGGACATGCTCTGAGCTCCAGTGTCTTGTGGCATGACATTTGCCACCTCTGCCAAAAAGAGGTCCTTTCTGTCTCGTGTTGAGACCCAGAACCTACCTGTAATCCCCAGCAGAGTCTGCATTCCCCTGCTCCCTGTGGCCAGACATGTATCCTGGGCTGCATCAAAAGAACTGTGGCCAGCAGGTCAAGGGAAGTAGTTCTGTCCTTGTATTCCACCCTGGTGAGCACCCAGAGCCCCCACCTGGAGCACTGCCTCAGGAAAGACATGGTTCTGTGTACGTAAATGCATTCACAGTGAAGCTGCCTGCAGATTTAACTCGTTTTGGCTGTGCTCCCTTCCTGTAGCCTCAGCTCTCAAGTTCTGCATCACTCAAAACTTCTCATCTTTTCCCAGGAAAATCTGAACCTGGCCCTGAACTCTGCTTCAGCCATTGGGTGCCATGTTGTTAACATTGGAGCTGAAGACTTAAAAGAAGGGAAACCTTACCTGGTTCTGGGTCTTTTATGGCAAGTCATCAAAATTGGACTCTTTGCCGACATAGAGATCAGCAGGAATGAAGGTATGTATGGCTCTCCTTTTCAGTGCTCCACTGTTATCACTGCACAGTCTTTAGGATAAAGCTTAAAATCTTGATTTTAATTTTTTTCTTCAAGTATTTGCTGTTTGTTTTCTTGACTGGTCTAATTTTCCTTGCTTTTCGTAACTTTCAGCACTAAAAAGTCCAAGGCTTTCTGTACACTTGTGTGTTCAGAGCCTTTTCATGCTCATTGGGTCAGGAATGGTGATCTACATCCAGGCAGATTGGTGTTTTGGCACTAAATCTGGGATGAGGAAATCCACATTCCGGAAGTGTGGCTCTTTCTTGCTCCTGATTGCCAAATATCTCTTCTTTGTGAAATCATAATTATAGAATCATAGAATAATTTAGTTTGGAAGGAACCTCTGGAGGTGCACCCTGGAGATCTGACTCAGCCATCCGGCTACCTGTTTTCAGCAGCACAGCATCCTAAGGTCTGATGAGGTTGCTCAGGGCCTTTTCCAGTGTTTTCTAGGCAGACTGTTCCAGAGCCCAACTGCTCTTGCTCTGAATTTTTTTTTCTTGTATGTAGTTGGAATTTCCCTTCCTGCAGCTTGTGTCCACAGCTCCTCGTCCTTTTGCCGTGCATTCTGGAAAAATGCAGGTCTGGCCCCTCTATAATGGTTGAAGACAATACCCTCTCAAACTTCTTTCCAGGCTAAACAATCCCAGTTTTCTCATCCTCTTCCCTTATATGACAGACTTCCATTCAAACATTTTCGTGTCCTTCCACTAAACTCACTTCAGTTTGTCAATGTCTTTTTTACATTGGGAAGCCAGACACAGTATTCTAGGTGTGTCTCACCAATGCCAAAATTCTCCATGAAGCAGCTTCAGCATGAAGTCTGTGAGTGCAGATGCAGTCCACACAACACCTCATCTTGCTCCTTTGTTCCCCATGCTCTGGATAGTCCCTCACCCAAACAGGGACACTTCTTTCCTCCAGTTTCTGTGCAGGTGTTAGCTTCATTGCCTCACCCCTTTCACATTTCTATCCCTTTCCTTGCCAAGCCTCCAGTTCCCATTCCTTTGTTAAGTAGCCTTGCCCTGCTTATTTGCTTTTTTTTCCCCCTTTCTGGTATTTTCTCCTTCACTTCTCATCTAAGACTTCATCTAAGACTAGACAAGCAAAGAAAATTCCTCTTTCTTTTCAGGTTCTGTCTTTCCCTCATAGCCTTTCTTTGTAGCTGTTCTAGGTAAAATTCCCCTTTCTTGAATGTGGGACCCTGTATTTCCAATGAACTTTCACGAACACATGATATCAAGGCAGTAATACATCCCAAACTCTGTGAAAATTACCTGGGATGCACTTAATATAATGTTGGATTTTCCCCGTGTTATATCAAATGGTGGCTCAGAGTAGCTTGGAAGACATCTAATACACTCAAGTTCTCATCCTTGGTTTGTGTAAGCTTTTAGCTAACAGCAGTTATTCATATTAATTCCCCAGTGAATGTCTTTGAACATGGCACTATTAAATTGCATTCCATTTTTATTACTGTCATCTAGTTCATTCTGTCTGATTTCCTGATCACCCTCTGTATTGACTATGCCACCTAGTGAATACAATCTTCACATTTTTAGCACGTTGCAAGTATTTGTGGCAAGAAAATTGATGCAAAAGAAAAAAGGAGAAAACATTAATCCAAAAATCAATCCACAATCAACCCCAAAAGAATCCTTCTTCCAGCCTCCTCTCAGTGTTAACACTTCTCTTCATAAAATCCTCTGTCTACTTTCAAATGCTTTTATTATCCCCATCTGGTTCAGTTTAACCCCACTACACCCTATGTCAAATTATCTGGTGGTTCATCTCCACTGTTTCCTTAATGCACTCAATCCATAATTCTTTCAAGGATTGACAAAAGATATTGGAAGAAGATCAGAGCAGTGCAACACACTCTCCATTTTTACCACATTAATAATTAGTTTCCATGTTAGTTCTTCTTTTCAAAACTTGTTCTAAAGCCTTCCATGCTCCAGAGACCAGCTGAACACACTGCATTTGCAAGGGTCAGTCCTCCCATCCTGCCTGTTCCTACTTTTATGAACATAATATCAATTTTTCTATATAAATAGGGTATCTCCTCAATTGACAGACAAGTTAACCCTACTGGCCCAGAAGCCCAAAAGCCCACAAGCCCATATTCCAGAACACTGGAATGAGAATCCAGTTTCAGTGTGAAGGTCACTGCGACTCCTTTCGTCTAAGTTGCAGAAAGTCTGTGTTCATATTTTCATTCCAAGCTTGCCCCTGTGCTCAGCATCACTGTTTTCAGCTCTGGACTTCTCAGCACAGGGAAGACTTGGAGCTGTTGGAGTGGGTCCAGAGGAAGGCCACAGAAAGGCTCAGAGTGCTGGGGCTCTCCTATGGAGACAGGCTGAGAGAGCTGGGATTATTCAGCCTGGAGAAAAAAGGGTTCCAGGGAGACCTTAATGCAGCCTTCCAGAACCTGAAGGGGTGTGTGAGAAAGATGACCACAAACTTTTCAGCAGGGCCTGTTGCAATAGCAAAATGGGTAATTTTTAAAAGAAAATGAGTTTTAAAGAAAAGAGGGTAATCCAGCTTGAATTCTGGCAACATTTTGGCCACCCACATTTAGAAACTAGGGTAGGAAAATTTAAAAGAGAGAAAACAGTTATATATTTTCCTCAACAAGTATTCACATCATTATTTTTTAACATTTTTTTCCCTGCTTAGCCTTGATTGCTCTTCTGAGAGAAGGCGAGAGCCTGGAGGATCTGATGAAGTTGTCTCCAGAGGATCTGCTGCTGAGATGGGCAAACTACCACCTGGAAAATGCAGGATGCAACAAAGTCAACAACTTCAGCTCAGACATCAAGGTATGAGCAATAGTGACCACCAAGGGCAGAACAGCAGCTCTACACCCAAATTCCTGCCCTCCACACAGGGATTGTGCACTGAAACAATCCAAGCAGCTGAGACTGCTCTGCCAAGCACATGGAGCCGGGTACATAAAATCCTTTTATTTGGGTTACTTTTACACTCTGTAGTATTCCCCCTCTTCCTCCTGACCTCCCAGTCATCACTGCCAGCCCCAGCACACCAAAGGCCTGGGAAAGGAATGGCTGCTGGCTCTGGACAGGGCATATGGACACTGTATTTCCAGTCCCTTGTCTCCATTGCTCTCTTCCTTTCCACATCTCCTTAAATAACTCTTGACCTGAATTTTGTTTGGAAAAGCCTAGACCTTACTCAAACATGTAGAGAAAGATGATTTGGCCCTTCCAACTCCCCCACTTGATCTTTCCTTCACCTGGGTTATGTGTTCCTCTGTTCCAACCTTTGCTATAGCCCTGAATGTAGTTATCCACAAGTTTTAATTCAGTGGGACTATTCAAAATACTGCAGCTAGACTGGCAGACACTTGCAAGGGTGGGGCTGGAGCCTGCACAGCATTATTTCACGTACTTGGGGCCTCTTGGTCTTGTGGGTGCAGATTTCAGCACAGCTTTTTCTGTAGGACCTTTGTTGTTCCCAGACAGATGTATCTGAACCTCAGTGGTGCCCACTGATGAATTTCAGACACAAAAACCCAGACTGAGGCCCAGCCAGCATCCCAGAGGCATAGGGGGCATATAAGGGAGGGTGTCTGAGCTGGCTTACAAGAAAGCCAGGGGCTGGCCAGCACAGCAAGCTCACCAGCCATGACCTGACTTGCCTGCTCCCAGAATAGCATGGGAAAAATTCAGCTCCAGAGGTACCTGGCTTTAGGCTTCACTAGGGAACAAAGCATAAGCACAAGCATTTAATTGAAATACAGAAAAAAACCACCAGGGAAGGCAACAGGAGGGGTAGAGAGTTAGATTTGATAATACTATTTTTATTGTAACAGATTTTTCATTCACTGGGTGGAGGTGACTGGAGAATACCCATGAAAAGGGAAGGGAATGGAACCTCCCATCTTTTTGTGTGCTGGCCAAAAAGACCAAGGTGCAACTGATTAAATCCTATTTACAAAGCTAAATCACAATTCTGGTATTTACAGTTGGAAAATAAGGCACACATTTACAAGATTTCAGTGTTTGCAGACATTCTCTGACTAAGTCTGTCTCCCCACCTCACTTCTGTTGTAAATAACCACTCCCTAGATATGGTGCATAGTAAGGCAGATGTAAAATATTTAAAATAATTCAGGTAGTCTGCTTTATATTTTGAAGATCATCAGTTGGGTTAGTTAGTCAAGTCGCATAACATTAACATGTAGCTTTATTTTCAGTTCTTTGAGCTATTTTTGAAGTAAGTTAATATTTTTCACATATGGAAGGAGCGTTGTATTTCACAAAAGTTTGAAGACACAACATATTACATCCTTTTCTGGTTCCTGCCCTTTTGCCTGAAAAAATGCTGATACTTTTGTCAGTTTTAACTTTTGTCCTTGAAAATTGTGCTTTCTTTTCCATAACTGTTCCAGCCTTGCTTTGAAATCCACTTTAAACATCTGCTTTCTCCTTCTGCATTTTCTTTTATTAAATGCTCAGCAGCCTGACTTCTACAGCATTATAAAGGTATGCATTTTCCTACCTCTAATTTTATGTTCGGATTAAGTAAATTCTGATATCTTTTTGTTATTGCTGTCCTTTCTGTAAGTGCAACACACAGCATTTTGTCTCGTGTGTTGGGCATTCTGCAGCACATATATATTGGCTCAGGGAAGAAGTAGATATGGCAAACACAGCAAAAAGTAGGAATTGCTAAGTGCTTCCAGCTTAATTAATTTAATTATGTAGCCCAGTGATCAATGTAATAAAAATGAAGCATGCAGGCACATTGTTCAGGGAAGCACTGGCATGCAAAGGCTGAGCTTTAGATGTAATTTTTCTTCCCTTTAATTTCTCTGTCTGTCACAGGACTCAAGAGCTTATTACCATTTGCTGAACCAAGTCGCCCCCAAGGGAGATGAAGAAGGCATTCCAGCTATTACTATTGACATGTCAGGATTAAGGGTAAGATGAGATAAGTTTGGAGTAAATGCCGATATTTTCTGTCTGTTACTTGCATTGCTGGCCAACGCAGGGCTGCACTGGGATGTCAGAACAAGCAAATTCTTTCTCACATTGCAACATGATCTTGTATTTCAGTAATCACAGCTTCCAAAGAATTAAATTATGGGTTTGGATTTTTGTTAGATAATAACTCTGAAACTTCAGCAACCATTTAATCACACTGATAAACCACTAGCATGTAACAACTTCATTTAAATACATTTATTTGTGAATTTCATCAAACAATCACATTTTACACGGAACATGGCTGTAAAAGCAACATGGTGAGGTGGTTGAATCATAGGCAAAGCCCATTTGAAAACACAGTCTTTCCATTAGTAAAAGTGGGAATGGGAATACCCACAAATCCAGCAGGGAGCTGCTTTAGCAGGTGGATGCTGACCTGGAGGCCCGGGTGGGTGTGGGTGTGGGTGTGGGTGTGGGTGTGGGTGTGGGTGTGGGAGTGGGTGCAGGGCTGGGGCAGGTGGGGCTGATGTCCTGTTTGTGCTGGCAGGAGAAGGATGACGTGCAGCGGGCCGAGTGCATGCTGCAGCAGGCCGAGCGCCTCGGCTGCCGCCAGTTCGTCACCGCCACCGACGTCGTCCGGGGCAACCCCAAGCTCAATCTGGCCTTCATTGCCAACTTGTTCAACAAATACCCAGCCCTGCATAAGCCAGAGAACCAGGACATCGACTGGAGCTCCATTGAAGGTCAGGAAAGGCAAAAATCGCACGGTGCACCGTGGTATTTCCCATGTGTCTACTTCTGTTCGTGATCCTGTGCGCGGTAAATTCAGGGTTAGGGCTTCTTCCCAAAACACATTACTGAAGTGTTGTGTTCTGCAGGCCTCTGATTGATGTGTCTGTTGTTTTAGGTGAGACAAGGGAAGAAAGGACATTTAGGAACTGGATGAACTCCCTTGGCGTTAATCCTCGTGTCAATCACTTGTATAGGTAAGATGAGGTATTACACTTCCTTCAGATGATAAATAAAGCTGGCAAGTTGTTTGCAAGAATATAAAAATTTTTGGGCCCTATAAGAATATATGCTACTTCGTGTTTCCCAGGAAACTAAGTTGACCTCTGCTAATAGTTGAGTTGTGTTTCTTCCCTCTGCTCCTTGGACAATGATGTATCTTTTTTATTGTTTTCAGTGACCTGTCAGATGCCTTGGTTATCTTCCAACTCTATGAAAAGATCAAAGTGCCAGTAGACTGGAACAGGGTGAACAAACCACCATATCCTAAACTGGGTGGCAACATGAAGAAGGTACAAAAAGCTGGAATAGTTCCAGTAGTGATGCCTTATCCTCAGTGGAAGCCTATATCATTTCAAACAGCAATGTGGATACTCATGTTGCTCTCCAGTCCCAAGGACAGCACCTTAAATGATTTTTTTGCTTAGTCAGTAGATAATTTTTCATTCTGAAAAAGAAATGTACATTAGACTCACTTGCTCTCTAGACAGGTGAAAAATATTTGTTAGTAAAAAGACTTGACAACTTTTGTATCAGCATTTAGAAACTGTATTTGCAGATCCCTTTTGCTACTGCTTTAGGCACCGATTGTAATGCATCTGGACCGTGAGATGCATGGCACCAGCTTAATTGCAGCTGTCTGGATCACTGCCCTCCACATCAAATGAAGACAGTGATGATAAGCATTCTTGATCAGATGCATCAAGAACCAATCTCACAGTTACTGCCAAATACAAAGCTTTCTCCCAACTATCTGGATGAGTAATTGCATCCAGTTAGACCAGAGCAATCAACCGATCTAAAACATTGGCTGAGACACTCATTCTTTGTCTCAGTGCAATGCCAGGATGCTGGAAGTACCCATGAGCCATGCATTTTTATTTTCCAGGGTTATCTGCTTTTCAGGCCCTGATAATGACGTATATTATTTTTTTTCTATATTAACTGTTTACCATGGTGTTTTTGGGATGGATCTGCCTGCTGGTAGTCAATCAGCTGTATTATCACAGAGTCCCAAAGTTCCTGTTTGCCCAGGCCAATCTGGGCTGAGTGATCCAAAGAATTAAAAGTAACAGTGTCTTGTCTTCCTTTTTATTTTTTTTTTCTATATTTTTAAATGCACCAATTGACCCTGCCATTAACAGCTGGAAAACTGCAACTATGCAGTGGAACTGGGAAAGAATCAAGCCAAATTCTCCCTTGTTGGCATTGCTGGGCAAGATCTGAATGAAGGAAACCGTACGCTCACGCTGGCCTTAATCTGGCAGTTGATGAGAAGGTAGGTCAGCCAGGCACTTCAGAGCTTCAGAGTGTTTTGGTGTGCTCAGTTTGCATTGCAGTCGTTTCCTGATGCTCTCACTGAGAAGGCTCAGCCTTCTCACTCCTCTGTTTGCACTTCAGTGCCAAGGCAGAGTGACCTTCTGCTCACTCCTAGCTAAGGATGTGATCAGAGCACATCTTGTGGGCAAGGCCGTTACAGTCAGCTCATGCAGAAGGTTATTATTGTCACTATCTGTATAGCAAGAATAAATGTTTATTGCATGGAAGAGAGGAAAAGAAGTGAAAAGGTCTCTGTATCAGGGAGCAGGGACAATGTCCCGGAAACAAGGAATTGATGTGGAAGTTTTGTAAGCTGCTCCCTGAAGTGGGCATAACTCAGTACCTCTCCTCATTTTAATGTAATTCTCTGTGTGTGCATATTTCTGTGTTTAAGAGTGCCATGACTGAGAGCGAAGAGCCCCAGTACTTAGGAAGGTATAGGTTAGTAATGTAGTTAAAACAGGCATGAGGTGATTACTTACCATCAGTTTGGGATACCTTTCCAAGGCGTATGCAGACATATAAGCGAAAAATTCCAGGCTTGTTTTTATGCAGAAAGTCAGTCTTAGGTGAGCAGAAGAATTCCCTTTTATCTCTAAAGTCAGTGATTATCTTTTACACACTATGAGAATGAGTCATATACAATGAGATACGTTAAGAGGGACCTTCCAGGAATTTTGAGTAACCAAAACTTTTAACACTCCCAAAATAGTGACTAAGGAATTGGGGATGAATGAAACTCATTAGATTAATTATTGTGTTATAATATAAAGCATATGCACTGTGAGTGTGTGTGGGGCACAGGATTATCAGATCACCAGGATGATCCCAGTCAAGCTGTGCACATACCGGACAGTTCTGAGGTTACAGCAGACTTTGAGCAAATATCCTGGCTTCCCTCTTAAGGTACACCCTGAATATCCTTGAAGACATTGGTGGTGGAGAGAAGGTCAATGATGAAATCATTGTCAGCTGGGTCAATGAAACACTGACTGCAGCTGGGAAGGATTCAACCATTTCCAGCTTCAAGGTACAGGTTTTTTCAGAAGCCTCTGCTTAGGAATCTCTTATTTGGTGTGTTTATGTGTGTGTTATATAGATGTTATATAAATGTGTGTATGCATACCCACACACACATTATGATATAACAAACTACATAGTTTGACTGTTTTTCATTCCCTTTTAAAAGCTTGTTCAAATACACAGGTTTTATTCAAAGGACTTTATTATGAAAAAGTAGTAGAAATATGGTATGAACACAACAGAGAATACCTTGAATTCCAGTTTGGCATGGAAAAATCAAAGGATGGAGACAGGAATGCTGACTGGAATTAAGAAAGAACTGCTGTGCTGTTGGCTACAAATCAACAGCAATTACAAATAGCAGTATTAAAATGAACAATGGCAATACATTTATAACCTGGTAGTACCATCCAGGGGTACCTTGTCCTATTTTGCAAAGTACTATACAAACACAGAGATGGACCAGTTCTAAAGAGCTTCCAGTTCTGCTGACATATCTATGGCACTTCCTAAGCTAGGGAACACTCAGTGGATATAAATCAGCAGTTTCCACCAGGTAAGAACAGATCCATCAAACTTCATGTAATGAGCTCAGGAATGACACAGCTGGTCCCCCTCCACACCTCCCATCAGTAGATGTCTATCACTGTCATCTCCCCACAGCAAGCAAATGCACTAGCCCTTCACCCCATCTCTTGTTTTAATGGCATTTTATTCTGTGACAAGCTGACCTGCTAAATGGATGAGGGAAAGGCTGTGGATGTTGTCTACCTGGATTTTAGTGAAGCCTCTAACACTTTACCACAACATTCTCCTGGAGAAACTGGTTGCTCATGGCTTGGACAGGTGCATTGTTTGCTGGGTGGCCCGGCCCAGAGAGTGGTAGTGAACAGAGTTACATCCAGCTGGCAGCCAGTCACCAGTGGTGTCCCCAGGGCTCAGTGCTGGGGTCATTTAACATCTTTGTTGCTGGTCTGGACAAGTGGATCAAGTCCATGCTCAGACAGTTTGCAGAGGACAGCAAGTTGGATGGGAGTGTTGATCTGCTGGAAGGCAGGTATGCTCTTCAGAGGGATATAGACAGGCTGGATAGATGGACCAAGGCCAGTTATGAGGCCAAGTGCCAGGTCCTGCACTTGTGTCACAACAACCCCTGCAGTATGGCAGGCTTGGAGAAGAGTGGCTGGAAAGCTGCTCAGCAAGAAAGGACCTGGGGGTGCTGGTCAGCAGCAGCTGAACATGAGCCAGAGTGTGCACAGGTGGCCAAGAAGGCCAGTGCACCCTGGCCTGTATTAGCAACAGTGTGGCCAGCAGGACCAGGGCAGTCCCCCTGTACTCAGCCACACCTTGAATCAGTCCTGTGTTCAGTTTTGGGCCCCTCACTACAAGAAAAACATTGAGGGACTAGAGCGTGTCTAAAAGGCAACTAAGCTGGGAAAGGGTCTGGAGCATAAATCCTGATCCCCAGCTGAGGCAGCTGGGGATGTTTATCCTGGAGGAAAGGAGACACAAGGAAGACCTTGATGCTCTCCTCAACTGCCTGAAAGGAGGGTGTAGCCAAGTGGGGGTCAGTCTCTTCTCCCAGGTAACAAGTGACAGGATAAGAGGAAATGGTCTTGAGTATGGAAATGGACAGGAGAGGTTTAGATTGGATATTAGGGGAAATTTCTCCCCCTAAAGGGCTGTCAAGTCCTGGAACAGGCTGTCTGCTGAAGTGAGTCACCATCACTGGAGTGTAGATGTGGTGCTTAGGGACATGATTTAGTGGTGGACTGGGAAGTGCTAGATTAAGGGTGGACTTGATCATAAAAATATTTTCCAACCTAAAAAATTCTATGATGTTTCATCCCTTGGGTTAAAAAAAAAAAACATCCTTGAAAGAATTCTTAGTCTGCCTTAGATAAAAAATCATTCTAAGCAGCCCCTTGTGGAGATGTAAATGGCATTTGACTGAACTGTCCATTGCTCTTGAGTCTAGACTCTGGCTTTGTGGGAGTTCTGTCATCCTGTTCTTGCATTTAATTTTATTTTTTGTCTATGCAGGATAGCAAAATCAGCACCAGCATGCCAGTCCTGGATCTCATTGACGCCATTCAGCCAGGATCAATCAAGTATGACCTCTTGAAAACAGAGGACCTGAATGATGAGGAGAAACTAAATAATGCAAAGTACGTTTCTGCCAAGTGACACTTAGCATGAGTTACCTGCTCAGGCTTGCCTAACTCTGCCTTTGAAAACTGCTCTGCTGTCATTCTCATCTGGCACAACCTCAATTAAGAAATACCACCAGAGTCAGAAGCATGAAGGCTGGGACTTAGGTAGTAAAAAGACTATCAGTGGAAATGGAGTGTGTAATGTTGTAGTTCCTGCTTTATAAATCCCTTGGAAGGATTAAAATCACTTGGTTTCACAAGCTCTTATTTTCTCATACTGAATTTAAAATTCTTTCAGAGATCAGGGAACAATGCCAACAATAGTGAGCCATGGAATATAGGGATTAGAGGTCATGATAGCTCTTTAGTCACCTACAGGTAGAACAAGGGCATATTTAAGAGAGACAGGGGAGGACAGGATTCATGCCTAAAAAACTAGTTCTGTAGATGTGGATATTGACTTTTTTTCCTTGAACACAAATGATTTCCTAGCAGAGAGTCAATTCTGGGGGCATCTCCCTCTCCTTTCAGAGTTACACAGAGTTATCACCTCCTGGTCTGATCAGTTTAACTTCTCCTTTTCTGTACAGTAACTACAAAGGAGAAAAGAATTACTGTAAAACAATCAGAGATGCCATTATTTTGGTAAAGACTTTTCCAACTGTTCTTTTTCTCTTCTATTTCCTACCATCTGTTCTCTTTCTTTTCTCGCAATCCTATGTATGCTTTTCTCTGTACTTTATTTCTTAATTCCTCCACTATTCTTTTCCTCATTTCACACCCTCATTTGCCCAAGTTCCCAGTGTTTCTCTGCATTTTGGGGAAAATTTAACAAATGTATGTGCTCTAAAGTGGGAAGAACCTCGGATTTTCTAGCTTTTTTTAAATGAACAAATAGAGAGAAGAGACAAACCCACTGGAGAACAGCCAGTGGCTCTGAGCAGGGAGATGGAAACGTCAACTTGAACTGTGTGGGTATGACTGAAACAAGTCCCCAGATGCTGATTTCCAACAACACTGATTTCCACTGACATCAGCCTTCTGCTTCTATCTTTGCAAGTTTGTTTATGTGCAAAGTCTGAGTCTTAGAGATTGAGGGGGAGAAAGACCAGAATGGCTGGTTGTAAGGATAATCTTTTAGGGGGTGGAAGATTAAATGTTTCGTACCAGGATCTGACCTGCATTCTCCCATCCTGCAGGCAATCAGTGCTCTAACCATCAGAAAATGCACTCTACCTTTTATTAGAAATGTAGTTCTTTATGAACGTGTCTCATACATTCCTACAGAAAAGTTTAACTTTGGTGAATCAGTGAAACGCACTCTGGAATTGATCATGTAAAACACTTAACAGGGTAAATGAATGCTACTGCACTAATTTCTGTTTTTATTTTTTCCTTTTTTTTTTCCACCCCTGCAATGCAGATATGCCATCTCTATGGCAAGAAAAATTGGAGCAAGAGTCTATGCCCTTCCAGAAGACCTGGTTGAAGTAAAACCCAAAATGGTCATGACAGTGTTTGCTTGCCTTATGGGAAAAGGAATGAAGAAAGTTTAAAGCACAAAAGACTTGCACTGATGCCTGTTATTCACCCTTTAGATTCCTTCAAACTGGATGCTCTTCTCTGTATCAAAGAAATATGCAGGGTGCTCATGCTTTTAAGGCATGAATGTTATACATGGTTCCAGGTCATACAAAGGTCGTGTATTCACGTGTATCCAGTGAATATTTTGTTTGGAACAGTAATATGTGCTTGATTTCTTTGCCTTACTTTCCACTTTGCTAGATAAAAACATTTCATATTCCTAAACAAGTTTTTGACACTGAGGCCTAAGCATATCCTTTCATTAATGGATACCAGGGTTTTCTGTGAGAGGTCATCCAGTGACAGACAGCTTTTAGGACTATGGAATGTTATACTCTGCTTCTGCCTGAAAATGTTGTCATGCTTTTTGTAGCATTTCTGCCATATTTACCTTCAGTTTGCACCCGGGATAACAAAACAGGTTTCCCCAAGCCAATGCAAGTAGTATTTTTGGAGTGGTAGGATCCTCTAAGGAAATTCTTGTGGAAAGAAAGAAATGTTTGGTGTCTGTGATGTGTTGCTGATATGTAAACTGAGCAGTGCTTTTCTCTGCAAGTTATGCCTCTGCCATCCAGGGCATTACTCACAGATTACATTGCTGCTCACCAAAAAAACCACACTGCAGCCTGCTTCTCAAAGAATACCCAAACTCTGGAACATTTGCAGCAAACATTCTCCAAGGGATAATTCATTTTTATGTCATAATACACTTTAAAAAAAGATTGAAAAGCATGATAGAAATGAAAACCATGTGAAAGAAACTAAGTAAATGTGTAATTGTTGGTAGCAATACGATGAGGAGTGAACCAAAGGGATGCAGAATGACATATTTATGTAGACAATAAAAATTCAACTCTGTTAACTTCACAGACTTGCACTCAAGGGGCTGCAGCGCTGATTCAGGAGAGCATTTATACCTGTGCTTGCATAAGAAACACATACTGAAATGCTCCCCTGAACCCAGGCTGGGATCCTCAACAGAGCTAAATCAGCTTTGCTTTGCAGCTAACAAGGCACTGTCAATTTGCCTCAGTTGAGGACCTAGCCCTGTCTGTGGGCAGTCAGTGGGATATATTTGCACTGAATCTCTTCCTTGGCATGAGACATTTACTGGCCTTTATGTGGGTTTTACTGTGGTGAAATGCAGAAGGAGGGAATTTTGCCTTAATGCAATCCCGTTGACACAGTCTCAGTTCTCTCCTGCTCCCCCTCCCTTTCCTCCAGCCCTTCAGAATGGCCTTAATAAAGAACCAATATTCTATGACATGAGAAGTCTCTCCAAATAAAATGTTCTATAAAGCCAAATGTGTAGTCCTTGCTTTTAGTAGTGGATGTGCTAGTCGGTGTGTGTCATAGAGCTAGGATGGGGACAGAGGTAAAAATAGTCTGTGGGCTCGCTGAGAATGTGTCTTCTGTATTGTTGTTGAAACCACAGATTGCAGAAAATGGAAAGAATTATTTCCTAGGCCGTTTCTGAAAATGCCACTCTGAGACACTGCCAAACAGGGGACACTGTGCTGGCTGGACTTGCAGTATGATTTCCCCATTTGGTGCAATGCTCAACATCCTCTTCCTTTGCCCAGGTACCCATAAACCTTGCTTCTTTAAGCATTCTGTAATACAAATACGCTGCTTTTTTTCTGCAGTAATGGCCAGATCCCATTCCTAATCAGATCTGATTGCCCTGTTCCTCTTGAGAACCTATGTATTTAATACAGGATGAGAAAACTGCAGCATCCCAAGACTCCTTCTGTCTGGTTCCAGTATTTCCCAGTGCTGGCAGAGGAGGAGAATGTCTAAAGTTATACAATAGAGATGTCACCCCCAGGAAGGGGGAGTTATGAGACCATGGCCTCTACACCACTCCTCCTCTTTTCAGGTGTAGGACTTGCTGTTGCCAGAGAAGAGGGGTGGCACTGAAAAGGCAGCTGCTCTCCCCTTACGATTGACTTGGGAGTCTTTGAGAGGTAAACCGGAGAGAGGAAACTGTGACTGCAGCACGTCCCTCAGGTGGGATGACCATGTATTTCGTGAGTCACATGCATGTGTGTGTTTGCAAAGTGAAGTTTTGTTGGATAAACAGTGTAGATCTGAAAGGACTGGGTAATCCTGCCTGAAGATAGCCCTGCTTCAGGTTCCTTGTTTCAGGGAGATGGTCTCACCCCAGACTCAAGGGCAGCCATGAAGGATGAAGTAGATGACAGATTGGAAATGGCAGCAGAACCAGGGTGAGAAGGATGGCTTTTCCCTTGACCCCAAATGAATGCAGGCGTTTGCCATCCCCAGAGAGGGGATTTTCTGGCATTTCTCATTCACCAGCTCTTAGCAACTCCGCTTTTTTACACAGGGGTAGGATTTTTAGAAGAGTCTGCTGAGACAGGCAGAGAGGAGGCTTCCATACATCATACATTTCCACTAGGCACGACGTAGGACTTCAGGGGCCCTGGAGACTGAAAGCTGCCTCTAACTCAGGCTCTGGTGAGAGGCCAGGTGATGTACGGTGTTATTTGAATCATGTTTTATGAAAGAGGCTGCTTTTCCTCCTCTTCAGCATCCCAGAGCCAGAGCCGGGCACCCTGGCACGCGTTGCCCTCCCCATTGCCAGCGCACTTCCCGCAGGCTGTTTTTGGGGGAACGCGTTCATCGCTGAGCGCCAGCCGGCAGCTCTGCAGCAGGGACAGCTAACCACGAGATGGCACTCGCTCCATCCGGAGTTCTAGGGCATGAGCGCCAGCAGGGCGGAACGCTGAGAAACGGAGAAAAAACGGGACAGCGAACCCTCGGCACAGCGCCAGTACCCGCCAGTGCGCAAATGGGAGTAAGCGCTGTTGGCAGGGATGCTGCAGTAAATACCTACCAGATCTTCAGCCCTGTCTCTGGAGTCTCACTTGAAAAACGAATCTGTCACAGCCCCGAAGGTGTGGGAATAGCTGCATTCTGGTACAGGAGTATAAATATTTTCACTTTTCAGTGCATTTCTGTTTAATCAAGTAGTCTTACTTCTTTGATGGACTTGAGGTTTTGCTTTCATGAAATGGTAAGAGCAGCCTGTAATCTCTCTCAGCAGATGCTGAAGGGGTTAAGCCTATGACAAACATCACCAAAAATACGCACCAGGATCTGGAATTTTTTGCTGTTGCTTTCCTTGAACTTTTTCCATCACTCTTAGAGAAAGCAGCTGTCTTTAGGATTCACTCCCAAATCAAGCTGGCTTTGTAAGCACTTCCATTATTGATTTTCATTGCACAATTAATCATAATTTTCAATGCTTCAAAAAGGCTTAGACATTCACACGAACAAAAATAAAGCATCAGCATTTAAACTAACTAGGAGAAAAAACCATGAGGACAATCAATCCAAATGCCTTAGGGTCCATCTGATCACCAGATGGACTTAGAAGGAAATATCCCCCCACAGTGTAGTAAAGTATAATTAGGTGTATGATGAGGATTTTAGACCTCCTTGTAAATCATCTACCCTAGATAGAACTCATCTGTTCTAGCCTTAGAAAGGGGACAGCAAGCAGTATGGCTGGTTGCTGTGCTCTTGTACAGATAAGGTTGTTCCTATTTCCTCCAGAACCGGAACTGAACCAAAACCCCAACCTGACATCACTCGTCCTTCTAAGTGCAGCTTAATTCTGGTATGAACCTTAATCACAAAGTTCAGGTCTTGGTGTCCACTGCTGCCTCCATGAGCAGCAGCTTTGATCTGGTTTCTGCTTGGAAAATAGGACCCCGTCTCTGTCAGCTGGCTGCAAAAAGCACACTGCAGTGCTGGTCCTACACAAAGTACTAGCTATTGCTGCTTTCAGCTTGATGGACAGATCCTGGTGCCTCTGATCCTGCAAACTCATATGTTGAGTTGCTCAGAGTCAGCGATCTATCTTCTCCCACTTCTGGCAGCCTCCTCCACCATATGAAGAACAGACTTGTAAAGAATTTAGGAGCATTTTCCTTCAGGCTGCTCAGCCACTTTAGCACAGTGCTTTTCAGGCCAGCAGACAAGACACACAGGAGAAAGTAGCACCACTGAATGCCCAACTCCCATTGCCTGCTGTGTGGTGGGCCACTTTGGAGCTGAAATTTATCCACAAGCCTAAGAAGCTGTTCATTAAGCAGGACATGTGTACTGGTAAGGTGGCATCTGTGGACTTTGTACAGCTTAATGTGAGAAAACTCTGAATTAGGCCCAAGCTCACATTATAATGCTCTCAATTTTTTTTTAAATAATTGTCAATCAGTGCTCGGTGGCTGTTCTCTTCTGCCACCAGGAAAACTGTGTAATTCTCCTGACAATTCTTTTGCTGCTCTGAAAGTAACACACAGCTCTGTTCTTAGTTCTCACTAAGTAAATTTGCTATATTTATAAAGGACTGTTTTTCATTGTACCTTATTTACTTTTTGTGCTCTGATAACTTTTCAAAGACAACAGTGCTTTATTTTAACTACTATTACTATTCCAGATCCATGATAAATTGTCCAAAGCTAAGAAAGGCCAGAATTCACACAAGCCTTGTGTTCACAGGTAATGCTGTGTCTGAAATTTGTGAAAAAAGCAGAAAGCTACATGTAGCGGTTTCACATTCACCTGCTCGCCTGCTCACACCAGGCGAGAGTGCAGCGCAGTGATTTTATGAGAATAAGGATTAAGAGAAATGCAAAACAGGCCTAAACTTCAAAGATAAAAATAGTTTATTAACAAAAAAAACCCAACAGAATCAAAATCAACTCCCAGGTGGTTTCTTCTTCCTCCCCCTAGCCCCTCACCCATGATGGTTCCTTTCTCCCACCTCATTTATCTTCCTTTACCACCATCCTTCTCACCAACAACACAGAGAAACAAACTTAGAAAACCCCTGGTCAATTTACCACTCTTGAAATAGGCTTTCATCAGTCCAATTGGAAGAAGAGTCTCTCTTGTCTCACCATGGAGATTTTTTCCCACAAGAAGCATAAGTCTCTTGTAGAATCCATATCACTGTGAACTCCCGCCCAGAAAGGATATTAGTTCACATGTGACACAAGTCTTCCCCTGGTTACAGCTTTTCCCACAACTGTCATCCAAGGGCTCACTC